>JAVLUX010000013.1:41157500-41717500 GCA_032164185.1 Moxostoma hubbsi | reverse complement strand
AAGATAAAATTTCAAATGTAAAATTAATTTTTAAATTTAATATTTTGTAATACACCAAATTAAAAAATCCCCTTTAAAAGCATTTGCTAAGAGACTATTTCTTTCATATGTAAAGAAAATGGACAATCTAACTCAAATATACCTGAAATATAATTAATATTATTAATACATTTAATTATTAAACAATTAATAATCATCAATATTAATGATAATGTTAAATGATTTAATCTTTAGGATAACATCTTTGCTTTTGTGTCGATAAAGGGGTACTTCAGCCTTTCTGCTGGTGCTGTGGGGGTACTTATGGCAAAAAAAAGTTGGGAAACACAGCTTTCATTCATGCTTGCACAGTGACATTTGTTCAGTGTTCATTTAAATATGTCTACATTAAAAGCTGAAACTTTTATGATGTACCAAGTTAACAATATTTTTAATTAAACCTAAGTGGAACCTATGTTCGGACGCTTCTGATCAAATTAAATCTGTAAAATATTTGTCAAGGCAGTTGAGTTGACTTACCTGATAGAGGACCATTTGTCTATCAGGACTCAGATCATGCATTGGGGGCTCGTTCAATCTGGTCTCGATGGACTCCATTTTGGCAGAGATGGACTGTAGAGAGCCCTGATAACGCTGTTGTTTCTCCAGGGCCTCGTAGAGAGTCTTTTGCTTTTCACTTATCTGTTAAACATAAGGACGATATAAATTCAAAGGTCAATGGTTAAAATAATGGTGGCATTTGAGTGTTGAACAAAAAAAGTCACAATTACCACATTTTTCAGGGTTTCCCATGAGCGCTGAAGATCATCTAAACTGGCCACAGACTCCAGTGTGGGATTGTACAGCTCCTGGATGGGCGCTCTGGTGAGAGTGGCCTGTCCCATTGACATCTGGATTTAAGAGAATTTAACAAACCGATGATTAAACAGAGACACTAATGCAATATCAATGTAATAACACATATTAATAAATGTAACACTTTATTTTGCATTATAATAATTGCACCAAGTTTGAATCAAGTAAAAAAAAAAGAAGAAGACAAGAACGAATAAACTGAAAAAGAATGCTTTGCTTAGCTAATGCTTTAACATGACTGATTATACCTTGCTAATGGCTGCTTCTGTGTTAGTGATAGGTGAAGGAGATCGACAGAAAGCAGGAGAACAGATTTCACTACTGGTGCCCTCCTCACCAGACTCCTCTGTCACAGGAGACAGGAGAGAGAGAGAGCGACCAGACGACATCTGATACAATCACAATCACAAGAGAAGCAGAAAATATTAGTCAATTAGGTCAGTCAGAAATCTGTAGAGCTTTCAAAAGGCACAGATTCAGTGTGGCCCTGATTATCACATGAAAAGATGGCAAAGAGGTCAGAGGGTCAGTTTTAAATCAATGCAGTTATTTACTGTAAAATAGAAAACATTTTAAAGTTATTTAACACAGCAGTCTGTTTCATTTTCCCAAATTTATATGGCTCACATTTCTAGTAATGCCAGCCTTACGTACCGAGGCATGAGATTGAGTCTGTTTTCTTTTACTAGCATCACCATCCAGTTCCTCCAGGTTCTCGGAAAAACCGTCTGCATCAGTCACAGTCAGGAGTGCGGTGGCATGTTTGGCTTTCACTGTCAGCATCTTACACTTGGAGTTCAGTGATGCAATCTGCTCCTGATATCCCTTGATCTTCTGGGCCAACTCCTGTTAAGATAATTAAATCCAACATTGGTCAATATATATATATATATATATATATATATATAAATAATAGATCGGGCAGATTCAATTAATAGCAAGCTTTACTGTTAAAGAGGCAATATGTAACATTGACATCAAGCGTTTAAAATGGGTACAGCAGTCCAAATTCAAAATATTGGAGAGAGTTGTCTACCCTGCCACCTCCTACCCAGACTGGAAGCTCATGCGGGTTGCTAGGTTGAGGACACGCAACAGGAACGAGCAAACTGACGGTGCAAGCGACGCACCTTACACTTTAAGTTGCTCAGCTAATGCATATATTTGCAATGTTTTTATTGTTTGCAAATTATAAACCAGCTCATGTGGATTTTTTATAACTCTGTCAATGTTAGCGAGATGTATTGCTGGCTTACATGGCTGCAGCACACTGTGTTTGCCCGCTAACTTGTTTCAAATCTGGCAACCGGGGGTGTTGAAATACTATTGGGAAATGGGCAGTGGGCGGGATCACACAGGCCAAAACACAAACAGAAATTCCGGCCCGGAACGGACATTTCAAAGTAGAATATAATGGCTGTAGCGTTGTTTTCGGAGAAGCTAGTATTTCAACTTAGCATGTTTTCTAAATCTCTGATAACATATTAATTATAGATAAACATAGATAATTTTATGCCTCAGAACAGTACATATTTTACATATTGCACCTTTAAGATAAACTTAAGTGTACATTGTCAATGCATTATTAGACTTTATATAGAGATGCATTATATAGCGATATAAAACAAATTGAATGCAAATGTTTAATTTGCTGAAGATAAAGATCTAAAAACTATTATCTTTTCTGGCCCAGTTTCACTTTTGACACTAGTTTAAAAATGTTTAACACATTAAACAGTCAACTATTAATCACAGAAATTAACAGATTAAATTTCCCAGCCCTAATATATATATATATATATATACTGTATATATATATATATTTATTTATTTATTTATTTTGCCGATACTGATATCTAGAGGGCAGAGAGGCTGATGACCAATATGACTAACATACTGTACAGTACATTTAATGTCTATATATCAATATATTTTTTGCAATTTAATGTTAGCAAATGAGATATACATACATTTACTCAAATTAAAAGAAAAAAATTTCATTTATTATGTAATTTGTATTATATTTAAAAATATATTTAATATATATATATATATATATATATATATATATATATATATATATATATATATATATATATATATATACGAAAAGATATTCCATTGGCAAGACTGTAGTTAAATTTTGGAATGGGCAGACTTTATTTAGCCGAGCAGGCATGGGGCATGGTTATCGTCCCATGTTGATAATTTTTGAAATGACCAAATATCAGCCAAATAATCAGTCTGGCCAATCTATCAATGTTTAAATAATGTATGCAAACAGAACACTTGAGATGTGTCACTATGTCCCATAGCAGGTTATTGCAAGAACCACAAACACTCAATAGAAAAGAAAGTAGATCAAAACCAGGAGTGTGAAGCAAAGTGTGGCATCTCTAGAGCTGAAACTTCATGTCACCTCATGATGGTGAATCTGTGCCTGCAGCTCTTGGATGTTGCTGGTGTTCACAGGCTGATCCTGAATGACCCGGTGAGCATCTTCAATCATGGCCTGCAGATTCTTCACTTCCTGTTCATACTGCTCATACTGTACCACTGCCTCCTAAATTATGGTAACACACACACATTTATTTTTTTATTTGGAAGGGAACTTCCTACTTTACTTTTATTATTCTTAAGTTAAGCTAATTATAATGAATACACCCTAAAACATTTGTTTGGGTTTTACAGTCAATCTGGAGACATCTGTCTCCCACAAATATAGCAAATCATGACCCACACATACAAATATTACTTATGCAAAATTGTTCTTTATAATTGATTGTAAAAACACACATTTGCATACATCTCTATATATTCTAAATCACATTTTACAGATTGTAAAAGAAGCACAGAACCTGATAAAAGCCTAATGAAGCCAGAAGCATAGAACCCTTGATACAGGATTTTCAAACATGTATTTGGTAAAAGTTAGCAGTCTCACACACTAGTGAGTGTTACAACAGCTCCCTCTACCTGCAGGATGTTGCACTGCTGTATGGCGGTGTGCTGCAGTTGGCTGGCTTCCTGCTGTAGACACAGAGCAGTGCGACAGATGGACAGACTGTTGACCACCTCCTCAGGAACTCTCAGAGCGCTCTGACACTCCTGTACTGCTTCTACCTGCTGCTTGAAGTTCTCCATGTCAGTTAGCAAACGCTGAAAAAGAGCAAAGTGTGCCCACAGTCATGTTCCCATCTTGGTCAATTCTCTCTCTACCTTTGATTTAAAATGCCCTTATTTAAAAAAAATTGTATGTAGTGCATAGCAAGTACTACACTAGAATTTTCAAAGAAGCGAAAAAGGGTAACTGGAAACGGATGAGGAACCTCCAGAGGCGTACAGTGTTACCTGTCTTTGAGTCAGTTGTTCTTTAAGACTCAGTCGGGCCAGTTCTGAAGACGTGAGAGTGGCTTGGACCTGTTCCAAAGAAACATGCAGGGTCTTCACTTCACCCTCAAACCTCTCCATGTCCTACAGTGCAAAACGCAAAAGACAGTCAGGACAAGCTAGTGAAAATTTTACAGTATAGTGTCAAATTAAATGAATAAAATATCAAATATTCAAATCGAAACAAAGTTAGAGGTCTGACGCATCCTGACCTTTGCTGCATCCTGTAGACTTTGCAGTCGTGATCTGATGCTCTGCTCCAGTTCTTCAGTGTGCCGGCTCAGTTCGGACACCTGCTGACCCATGGCCTCCACCTGCAGAGTCTCAGAGAGGATCTCCACCTTCTCCTGCATCGCCTCCAGGTCCCCATGAAGCTCACGCGACTCACGCAGAACAGACTGCAGTGACCAAAGGGCACACGTCAAAAATATTCCTTTAGTTACACTAGAATTGCATACAAAATTATCAAAAGGCAATTTTGTTTTTCTTTTTTTACTTTAACATTTGAATGCAGTTATGGGTCAATTTGACCTGTTTTACCTTTTAAAACTATTTTACATAATCTTAACTTCAATTTTTCAACCTGAAAATTCTTACCATCCTCCATTGAGCTGATTTTAACATCTAACAATGTTAAAATTATGAATTTCATGCACTAACATGCACACAAACATGAATTGTCAATTTATCATAAGCTCAGTATAAAAACAAATGGAAACAAATGTGTGTCTGTATGTGTGTGTGTGTGTGTGTGTGTGTGTGTGTGTGTGTGTGTGTGTGTGTGTGTGTGTGTGGTTCAAGCAAGACCTGACCCACCCAAAAACACACATGCTCGCATACACGCACTCTCTCGTCTTATCTCTCTTAGCTGTCCATCACACTTCAAACACACACACACACACACACACACACACACACACATACACACGAATATATACTGTACATACATGCTGTATATATTGCAATGTAAATTTGGAGCATTTACTTTATGTAAATTTTGTACATTTGACATTTAGTTATAGGTTGGTTATAGATAATTAAACAATTGTTGGGTGGAAAATGTGCAAATTGCGATTGCTGAGCTGCAATTTAACGAGCCGGGTCAATTTGACCCACTAAGTGCTACAGTGTTATTTGATTGCAACTGCAGAGAAGAGTATCTATCTTTATATTAAACAAAAAGGATAGTTCTGTGATATGTAGTTCACCTGATATATTCTGATCTGCTCCTGCAGGTGCGATGAAGAGTTCCAGATGATGTTGGCTTTCACTAGACTCCTAGCTTTCTCTGTCCACTTCACTATGAATTCAAACATCTCATTGTATTCATCTAGATGGGCATCAGCCTTGAGGGAAGTCAACACAGACACATCACATCACATACAATCCCTTACATATGTTTATATGTTTGTCTATAAGCAGTTTCCACATCAAACCCAAGTTTGTTATTTTAAGAGAGTATCTGTCTTGAATATACTTCACAAATAAAACATTAGATGTCCTTTTACCTTTTTCAGCCATATGGTCTTATACTCTGCCAGTCGAAGAGTGTGATGATGGATTTCTCGTAATTTAGCGACGGCATCACCCAGCTGTCTGGCTATAATAGGGTTACGGTGACCAAAGTCTTGGACCGCAGCGTCAAGTTCAGCTAGAGTTCTTTCACAAATGCCAAGCTCGTCACAAATACGCTAGAAGATAGTGAAATTCCAGACAGTCAAGAAGAATTTTTGAAAAAAATCCCTTTCAAATATAAAAATGTACAAAGCAAAATCACAAAGTTATCATAGCAAACATAATTAATATGCAACACATACTCTGGCTTCATCTTTTGCCTGATCAATATCAGTTGCTTTTTCCTTCAGAGTCGTAGAGATGGCTTTCATTTTTTCAGATACGTCATGGATTCTGGAATTGAACTCTTCTTTGATAACTCTGGTCTTCTGTATGTCTCTCTCTTTGGCTTGAACCTAATGGTATGAATTCATTAATTTCATGCCTTAGTTGAAATATTATTTCAAATTAATACATTGTTAAAAACAATTGGCTCCATTGGTAATAGAAATTAACAAGGCTGCTGATATTTATTGGAAAATTATAGACCAAATTAAAAGCATTGGCATATCGGTTATAAGCATGAAGACACTGATATGAAAAGAACACATGTTGGGGGAATGGATAGCTCGGTGGTAAAGACGCTGGCTATCACCCCTGGAGTTCTCTAGTTTGAATCCCAGGGCATGCTGAGTGACTCCATCTGGGTCTCCTAAGCAACCAAATTGGCCCGGTTGCTAGGGAGGGGAGAGTCACTTGGGATAACCTCCTTGTGAACACTATAATGTGAATCGCTCTCGATGAGGCACATGGTGAGTTGTGCGTGGATGGCATGAAGCCTCTACATGCACTATGTCTCTGAGGCAACATGCTCAACAAGCCACGTGATAAGATGCGCGGGTTGACAGTCTCAGACGCGGAGGCAGCTAAGATTTGCCCTCCGCCACCCGGATTGAGGCAAGTCACTACGCCACCACGAGGACTTAGAGTGCATTGGGAATTGGACATTCCAAATTGGGGAAAAAAAAAAACACATGTTGTAAAAACTCTGAAGTCAAATGCACAACCCAGAAAAAATAATAGCCACAATGTGTAGAAGACTTTTGAGACATCGGTATGATATCCATTAATGTTGCATGATTGATTGAATTATGATTGAAATCGCAATATGGCCTTGTGGTATTACTAAACTCTAAAAGGCTGCGTTTTAAAATATAGTCTGCATTCAGCGCTGTGTGAGCAAACGGCATCCTCTAGCGTTCTGGATGGCATTATCCTTTATTTATTTTACCGCTATAATCGAGAATTTAAAAGGAGTTTTTTTTTCCTTTGGTTAAAACTTTTTATGTTTTCATGATGTTGTTGACATTTCCATAGAATTGCCGAATATATGCATATAAGGAATTTGTTATTTTCTATTTTTCTTTTGTAAAGTTCTGCAAAAACAGAAGTCCAAAAATGTTTTACAAGTACAAATAAACTTTTTTTCATATCAATCATCATGTTATAATATTAAGTTATTTTTTGCATCTTTAATATGATCTTTTTATCTTCTATATATATCTTTAAAATGTTGGCCTGTCATGTATTCAACAGATTCAATCCATATTCAAAAGAAAATATTTATTGCTAGAACAGTAAAACAGCTTTTGGAACTCTTTGTACATTTGTAAAGCATAATTCCAAATTAAACTCTAAAGACAAAATAAGGTAAGTGGCAAAAAATCTGTATTGGCCTATAGGTTTGTGTTAAAATCAGAATCGCCTAAACATTTTCAGCTCGTTGCATCCCTACTTTTAATTCAGTATGAATTCATTCATATGGGGGAAAATGCAGACTAAGGCAAATGATGTACCTGATCCTCAATGGATCCCAGAGCCAGGGACACTTCAGCCAGTTGCATGGAGATCTCTGATGGTAGAATGGTGTACAGGTCTAAGTATTTACTCTGTTGCTTTTCTGCAATCTTGTCTACATTCTGACGGTGAGTGATCAGCTCTCCATGCATCACCTGCACATAGAAAATAAAATTAAGAATAAGTAGGCACAGATATCTTTATAGATATACCATAGCTTATCATAACCGCACATTGGTTAAGACAATGGGTACGTTTGGAATTGCACACTACTCCATACTACCATACTACTATTATGAACCAGAAGTGGAAACATTTCTAGTTGCATACTGCAATAGTAAGCAGTATACATGAAATGCTGCAGAGTATGCAATAAGCAGCACATTAGTATTCCATTTTAAACAAAGCCATTGTTCAAATGAGTGAAAAACGGTAAGAGGAAAAGGATAAGACACCTCCAGTTCTTGTGTCAGAATGTCCAGATCTGATGTGGGATTTAGCAAAAGCTCTCTAGAGTCCTGGATCCAGCTCTTGACCAGACTGAGTCCTCTCTCCACACCCTCTCTGTCTGACAGTTCCTGCAGAACTCGACTTTTTCCTGTCCTGGCTTTCTGCAGTAGACTATAAGAAACAAGGGTTAAACTGGTCAACATTTAACCAGTACGAAAATATCATGGCTTATTTTTTCCATCACAAACCGTATATCCATCTTCTATGGCAGGTTTCAAAAGTACTAAACAGTAATCCATATTTTCAATTGTACAATATAACGTTTTGAGGACTGATTCCAATTCTAGACTGGATCTTAAGGGCGAAACCAGTTTAAAACACAACAAAAACAGGCAAAACACTATACAAATTATTATTTCAGCCATTGTATTGGCCAAAATCTCTATATCTGTGCATGTCCAAATGCACTAGCTGGAAGAAACGTTTCTCACCTATCAAGCTGATCTTGAGCAGCTTTCATTTCCTTCACACTGAGCAACTTTTCATGATCAGCTGTTTGCACAGACACCTCCACATCATGTAGCAAGCTTAGAGCATACTGACGTAAAAGAGTTAGTGAAGACAGCTCCCTCTCCAGATCCTGAGAGACCAGCTCATACTGGTCCATATGTGACTGTAGTGTGGCTTTGGAGGCTTTTTCAGCAGTGCAATCAGGCACACGAGCCTTCAGTTCTTCTGTTACAGCCCTCACCTTCATCATCTGAATAACACATGCCCAAAAGGTTAACAGATATCACAGATTTCTTAATTGAAAAAAGGAGAGAAGCGTGTTTGCTTACATTTACCGTTTGTTTTTACTGTCAAATATTAATGTTGAGCACCAACAAAACATTAGAAATACAAGATCTGAAATCTGGTATATAGCAATAATATTTCCTTAAGTTAGCCAGCTTGTCTTCTAATCAGCTGACAGCTGCCTCAAATCCTTCTAAAACCATCAAAACAGACCAGCCTAACCAGCTTGGTCAGGCTGGAATACCAGCAAACCACCTTAGGCACCTCAAAGCATGCAACATAAAAATGGAGAGTTTGGTTATAGACATCGCAAGAACTTTTGAGTGAAACTTCACCTTTTCTCTGAACGTCCTCCATTCATGAGCTGTGTCCTCCAGCACCCTCTCCTGGCCTCGTGCTACACTGCGTAACCTGGTCCAGCGCTGCCACACTGTGGTCATGGAGCGACTGATGGTGGCTTTACTAGCGTCACATCCAATCAACTCTAACTGGGATGCTTGTTCCTCCAAACCAGTCAGCTTTTCCTGGAAACTGTTCACCATGGAGACCAACGACTGCATGCCAAAGATAAAGACAGTTTTGAAATGCTTTATCATATAAATTCTAATGTATGACTATCTTTCTTCCACGGAAAGCCAAATACATTTCCGAAGGCATCCATCACCATTCTCTTTCATTGCATTTTTTGGTTCATTCCATGGAAGTTGTTCATGTTTTGTGTTCAACAGAATAAAAAGTCATGCAGGTTTTGAAAACAACATTAGGGTGATGACAGAATTTTCCTTTTGGGGTAAACTATGGCTTTAAGCAGTTGACTACTAGAGAGATGCTTAGCCCACCTTATGACTCTTGAGTTTCTCCTCGGCTTCTTGGCTCGTTGCAGCCTTGGCCGTGGAGAACTCTGTTAGTTTTTTCTCTGCTTCATTCATCAGCTCGATGACTGTCTGTCTGGCCTCCTGATAAGCATTCCATTGGGCAACACAGCTGAACAGGCAAATTATAATTGTAATTATAATTCAGGCCAAGAACAAACTAAAACAACATGGCTTAAAAGAACAGAACATATAAAATACAACTTAAAAACCTTAAAACTAGATACATTTACTTGAGAATCATCACAATAAAATCTGTATTTTTGTTAACCGGCAGGAGACTCAAAGACAAAGACAAAACCTGGAATTCAGATGTTCTGGAAAACTACACACTGTACTGAACTTTACCTGTGTAAGATATCCTGGTGAGACTGTAGCTGGTCTCTGACCTCCACTCCTCTCTGCTGAGCAGACATTACGCTGAGTCGAAGCTGTTCTTTGGCTGTAGGGTTGACCAGGTTCTCCAGTTGAGGAGGTAGAGATTCCAGCTCCTCAAGAACGCCTAAGAACTCCTGCTCAGTAGCCATGATATCTTCCTGTTGCCTCAGGCATTCCTCATAGTTCTCCACATCAACTCCGAGACTGGCCTGCTGCAAAAAGCCCACAGCGTCCTCCAACCACTCACATGCAATTTGCATTCTGGAGTGATACTTCTGACACAAGGCTAGTGCTTGATCAAGTGTAATCTAAAAGAGAAAAGAAATGTTGGTAATACCAAGTGCACAAGAGTGCAACAATGGCCACTAGATTTTTTTAGTCATCTTGATTCCAGAAGTATTTTTCCCATTCATTTTTTTCATAGAGATTTCATAAAATCCTTCATAAACGAGTTCTAAGCCATGAACCAAACCAAACAGCTCTGAGGTTAATTACAACATTACAAAATTTGATTTCAAGCAAAAAATTATTTGAAAATCAGACAAAAAGAGAAAAGTACAAGATTCTCTCCTCAATGTCTTTAATGAGGGAATTAACAACAATCCCAAGATGCATTGCGAATAATGCAATTTAATAAAAAATTATGGAAAAATATAAATATAAAAATCTAAAGTATATTGCAAAATATTCAGGTTTACACAAATATTTAGTATAAGTAGTTTGAGGGTGTAGGGAGACTTGGTTGCGTCATGGGAGTGGGCAGTCGCTACAGAGTTCTTCTGCTGCGGTTTGTTTGCAGTGATTCTCTAGTCTAATTGATGTATTTTACCCCACAGGATCATGGGTAGTATGGTTCTTTATCAGGAATTCAGCTATTATACTTTTTGTTTTTATTACGTTGAAATAATTTGGACTGATGGCTTAAGTAGGAGCAAATACAATTTATTAACAACCTCAGAGCTCAAGGTAGGTCTGTCTCACCAATTCTCCTATAGAAACAATTAATGGGATTTTTACGTTGCACTTTAGGGTCACATGGTGAATGATCATGAATCCACCTACAATCTTGGGTTTGAATCTGCAACCTTCTGATTACCAGCCCAACTCTTGAGCCACTGCACCACACCAACCCATTATAGTCTTGGTTCCATTGATAGCTTTGAGTGCATCATAATGTCATTCTTTGAATTTCAGACATACTGTATAATTAACTTGCCTGTTTAGAGCTGAGGGCATGTTGAACGTCAGCCTCCAGCTTGGCCATCTCTTGTAAACTTGAGTCCACATGAGCAGGGACAAGTTCGTTGGCACTTGTGTACTTCTGTTTCTCTCTCGTGCTCAGAGCTGCTACTATCCTCAACCTCGACTGGACTTCCTCTTGCATGATCTGTTGCTTCCTGATTTCCTCCTGGACCTTCTCAATCTTGACGTCAACCACCACTGCAGAGCCAAGTTCATCTCTGACTTGCTGCAGCCAACTTAATGTTTGATTGACTTCAGTCTCAAAGTCTTTACTCTGCACAAACCTGTTCTCACACTCAACAATCAGTTCCCCAACAGCTGACTGCAGGGACTGAAGCTCGTCCTGCCAAGAGGTTACCCGCTGTTTTGAGGCCTCATGGGCAGCTTGATCTATGTGAGATGCCAGATTATCCATCTGCTCCATGAGTCGGGTAAGGTGAGAGCTGGCACCTTGAAGACTAGCAGCCAAAGCATGATAGTTCTTCAATCGCTCCTCAGCTGACTGCGTCTCAGCATTGACCTTGACTAGTTGCTCTTTGGTGGCCTTCAGCTCCGAGTCAACCTGTGTTGCCATGGCTTGATGGTCTTCAAATGATTCCAGAGTGTCGTCAAGATGTTCCACCTTCTGTTCGATCAATCTCTTGAGTCCGTTGTAAAGGCTGACCAGTTGGGTCATGTCTTCGGGCCTCCAAGGTTGACCACTGCTTCGAAAACCCTCTTTTTTCTGGCTAAGCTCACTGACTGCTTGACCGAGATTGGTCAACTCCTCCAGGAGCGCTTTGTAATCTGCTTGTAGAAGGACAACTTCTTCAGTCTTAAGGCCGACAGACTGCATTCCCAAGTTATGGAACTGCTCCTCAAGTTCTTTCAGTGCTTTATGAGTCATGTCAATAAAGGAGGCATACTCTTGTCGGGCAAGAATGGCTTGCTGTATTTTCTCTTGTTTCTCTTTGGCTAGTGCCAGTATATTATTGAACTGTTGAGGAAGGGCAATCAATTTCTCATACAAGTAACAATGGTCCACTTCATTCAGAGTGGGAAGTATTTCTTGACCTGTTCTTTGCACGGTCAGAAGAAGATTCTCATATTCCATGGCTTGATCCAATATTTGTTCGTACTTTGTAAGCTGTGAGATTAATTCCGTGTCTCCATTCATGAGGTTTATCTCCGGGAATGTCACAATGTCTGCTTGCTTCAACCACTGGCATATCTTCTCTAGATCTGCTTTGAAGTATTTCCTCGTTACCAAAACTTTTTCCAGTTCCTGAAGTCTTTGGCTACACTTCTGAAGGGCGACCTCAAAGATATTCTGCAGTTCTTGGAGTTTATTTAGCATCTCTGATTTCTCTTCTTCTGTGGCGTCTTTCATTAGATCCCATCCTTGGGACCATAGGGATGTCAGCTCACTCTGGTAGGCTCTCAAGCTACTCTGGATGTTCCTGCAAGTTCTTACTTGCTTAGATAGGTCATCAGGAAGTAGGGCTATGTACTCCTCAGCCTGTGCTTTCTTCTCATTCTGTTGCACCCAGGTGATTGCTTGGTTCACAGCCAATAAGAACTGGGTCCTTTCGGTGAAGGCTTTGCTTAGATGTTTTCTACGTTGAGCCACTTTGATGCTTAGTAACTCAACCTCTGCTTGACTTTCTGAGATCAATTGCTGCAGTCTTTGCCTTTCATTAAGACCCAAATGTGTTAAAACTCTATCTGCATCACTCATAGCTTGGGCCAATAGAAGCTGCTTGGCTTCCAGCTCACTGCATATGGTGAGATGGTCGAAGAGAAAACTCTGCGCCAGCTCAGGTGGAGGGCTCATCTTCATGGCTTTAGACAGTGCAGGCTGCTGCTCCTCGGCCCATTCTCGAGCTTCCTTCAAGCGGGCCTCGATTTGGGCCATGTCTTCAAGAGTCACAATGGAATCTTGTATCTTCCTCTCAATGAGGCTCTCCAGATGGGCCCATCGCTGCTCAAAGTGGCTCATCTGCTCCTTCACCAGCTCTTTGTCATCCAGGTTTAGATGGTACATTACCTTTTGCTTCTGATCTTTGAGGTCATCGAGAGTGCTTTTCTTCTCTTTGAGGACAATGGAAAGGTTTCGAAGAGCCTCCAAATGTTCTGATGAGCTCTCAGCATCAGTTCTACAAGATTATGAACAAAAAAAATCACTAAAGGAAATACAAATGCTTGCAATGCAATGTGTGATAAAGATCATTCATAATTCAGTATGCAAAAATTACAATAGTTTTGTTCCCAGTGACCCAGTGAGCTACCTTGCTCTTTAATGCATAAATAGAAAGCTGCTTTATAAGGCAGCGCCCTAACCTAAATGTAACCTAATTAGTATCTTATTTGGTAGACTCTACATATGCAGTAACTCCTCGCACCACATAAATTTCCTTCTGATGTTGTGACAGATCTCTTGCTATTTTCTTTGAAGGAGGAAGTGGGAGATGGATAAACGATCCAACATGAGTCTTTATTTTTCCACTTTTCAGTGTAATACCAGCATTTTCTAAAATTCACAACTATGGATGTTTCTAAATGTTTATGTATTTATAGTTTTAAATTTGTATAAGAAATCATTTTACATTCAACCATGGTGGTTAACAAGTGTTCAAACTATTTTTAAAACATATATGGTACATTTTCATAAGGGCAAATGCAAAATAGAACCAAGGGCTATAAAGTCCGGACTTTTGTGAATAATGGACAAAGCTAGTTTTCCCTTCTGTTTACATTCTGTTCTCTTCTAATGCTCTCTGATTGAATAGAAATTGAACTGGTTTTGTTTGCCTTCAAAATTTCCAAGAGATAACTGTACTTGAATCAACAATAACCTCAGGAAAGGAGTCCCAATTCAGATGCAATGTCAGAATAATTTATCCCTTTAAAAATAAGGTGTTAACTTTTAACTTTTTATAGATGGTGTAGATAACCTTCCTGTTTTTAATACCAGAAAATGTACATATGCATACCAACTCAAAACACCTTACTGTTGAATGGGCATTTCAGTGTGGCAAAATATTCAATATGGACTTGTTTTAGTAATATAATAATGATATCAATTTTATTAATAGTTTCTGCCTTAAAGGTTTTCATTTTATAGGCTCAGAAACCAACCCCCCATGGCCCCACGAGTGCGACCTCCTGAAATGTTAGCCTGGAGCCCTGATCCTGAATAATGGTTGTACCTGGCCAGTTTGTCCCATTCTTTGGACATGTGTTCAAACAGGGCTTCCATGGCACTGATGCTTTCATGGTACTCTTTAGTTCTCTGCAGATCTTCGCATCTCTGAGCCTGCAGTTTGTTGGCCTGATGGCACAGTTCCAGCCATGCATGACTCAGTCGACCAATCTCTGTATGATCAGGAGACTCTTTCCCTTCTGTCAGCTTACTCACAAGCTCTGTCATCTTAGTCAGAGTGCTCTGTCTGCTTTGAAGCTGCTGGACAAACTCCTAAAGGCAACATGAGCACAGAAGAAAAGCAAAAATACATTGTAAATTGGCATTGTTTTTATAAATCTCTGTGGTTTATCAGTGAACATTATTCTAAAGAAAGAATAAAGTCAGTTTTCACAATCTTTCATCAAAATGTAATAATGTTCTCCACATCAGAAACTACTTTTTTTCTGCTGACATAATCAAAGTCATGTTTGCGTGGAAAATAATTACCAATATTTCAATATTTCCCACTGAGCATTCTGCTTCAGCAGAGGTACATCACATTATGGAAGTTAAATGTGATGTGAATGTCATTTAATGTCGTTTTTAATGAAAAAAAGGTTGTTTCATTAAATGAATAGCAAAACTTTAACTACATATGAGATTTGTAACATATTTGTCACATTCATTAACATCAGATTGAGATTTGTACTTTTGCTTGGTCCAGCATGTTCTGAGCAATCTTGGGCTCAAGCTCAGAAGGTCTCCTGAAAAGACTTTGCAATTGCTGTTCCATGTCCTGAAAAAGTGTCAACAGTTCCTGCTTCTGTTCCTTAATTTCCCTCCAACTGTCTGACAGCTCTTGAGATGTGGACATCCTCCCCTCAATCTGTATATAACAATAATCATATTTTCAATAATTTATCAAAGACTTCTGGCATTGAATGAATGAATGAATGAATGAAATGTTATATTGAAGCAAAGCAAAGGGCTGTAGTTTAATCTCAGGAAACCATCTCACCATTGTTTTAGTTTGTTGTACTCTGGCAGCAGTTCCTCTCACAGTTTCATCAGATAAATCACATACTGAACAAACCAGGTCCAAGTAAGTGCTCGCCTGTTCCTGTAGGGCCCTAAAGTGTTTCACCTGTGAAGTAAATAGTCCAAATGTTTATAACATAAAACTTTCTCATTCCCGAAAATACAACATGACTAAAATGTGCTATATATGATGTCCTACTATTCTACATTTAATAAAAAAAGTGGAATAATTAAAAAAATTATTGCAAAATATGTGCTATTATAAAGAAGAACACCCCAATACCTTGCACTCTGTGTTGTTTACCTGTTTCAGAGCCTCTTGAAGGCCATAGGGAGTCTGTGTCTGCTGTTGGATCTCCTCTTGAACAGTGGACAGCCACGTTTGACACTGTTGTAGTGTGTCCTGATGGCTGACATGCTTCTGTAGCTCACAGTCCAGACTCTGATACACCTGATGAACCAAAGTTAAACATTAGTGTACACAATTAAACCATGTTTTATGATAACGACATGTAGTATTGCCAGTGGTACGCACACGCTGAGCTGTGCTGCAGATGGCTGAATAACTGTCTCTGGTTCCCTGTTGGTGAGCCTGGATCTGTTGACTGATCTTTGCCTGGACTTGCTCCGAGCAACTGCTGGTGAGACGATCGCCTTTCTCTTTCAGACTGGTCAAACGCTCCTCAAAGCCGGCTATCTCCTCCATTATTCCCTAAGAAGATAAAGGGTAAAGTCGATTCAAAATTCATTTATTAAAATGCCCAACACTGCAGCAAGCAACAGTAGTTGCTGGCAATTAAATGTTGTTTCTGCAAGCAGCAAAGAAAATAATGAGAGCAAATAAAGAGAACTATACATATTTTTATTAAATAATATTAAATTTGTTATATTTTAAATAGCATAACATTTATTTATTTATTATTAATACAATGTACAACAATTTACAATATATAAAAGCACTAATAGTGCAATATAAATATGGCATGAGCCCTACAAAGAAAAAAGGCTATAAAAAAATGTAAAAATGTAATTTTTGCAGTCTAACTTCTTGCAGGAAGATCGTGTAAAGAAATATGATCCTTATTGATCATGTGTATTGTATATCTGGAGACTGAAAATCGTGTGCAACAGTACACGCACCTTGTGTCTGGCTAGCTGTTGTGTTGCGGTCTCTAGATTGTCACTTTGCATGGAATCAGAAGTGACCAATCTGCTGGACATCTGTAGCAGCCACTTCTCCACTTCCTGTAGCTCACTGTTATAGTCCTCATGTTCTCTGACACCCTCTGTCAAGCCCTGCACACGGACCTATAATCAACCAAAAAATATTAGACCAGCATTGACGCATGTAGACGTGTTATCAAAGGGTCTCCATGAAAAACATAGAAATACTTATTAGTTTTGTGTATGGCTGTACCTTAGCATCATTACAAAGATCTTGATAGTCAGTTTTTAGCTTGCCAATGTTCTCACTGATAGACGGGTCCCGGATTGTTTCTAGAAGAGCATCTCCTTTCTCAATAACAGATTTGATGGCTGATTCGTGGGATTGTATGGTATGCTGGATTGTCTAGAAGGGTACAAAGATAGATTTAACTAAAGGGATAGTTCACCCAAAAATGAAAATTCAGTCATTATTTACTCACCCCTGTGTTGTTATAATCCTATATGTCTTTCTTTCTTTTTCTTGACACAAAGAGAGAAATTGGGACAAACTTTTGTGCTCAGTGATGTGATACAATGGTAGTTTATGGTGACCACCTCTTCAAGCTTAAGAAGTATAATTCAGAAGTCTGAAAAATTATTCCATCAGACTCATGATTGTTATGAAAGCATACAATAAGGTTTGGTGAGAATCAAACTGAAATATAATGTATTATTTAGTGAAAATGCTCACTGACCGTTGATCTCCTGTGGGCTTTCATGATAGGGCACGAGAGCAACAGTTCATTCAACCCCCTCGCGACATTGGGGCGTTTAAGTGAAAACACATTTTGTTTATTTAAAAACAGGTCTGCCACAGCAATAGTGACAAAACAACAACACTGCTGCACAAAAAAACAGAGAACAGAATTTACTAAATATGTCTTAAGAGTTTTGCAGTCGGAGAATTGATGCATTTCTATGCCCAGCCTTATTTTTTTTGAACGTTTTTGGACCAGTGCCAGTTCACAGTGAAAACAAGCGATAGTTAGAATGTACCGTCGCTCTTCACTGCGGGTTAGGACAAAAACTCTGAATACCATAGAAAATGGACCTTTTATCGTGTGTTGTTTGCTGTCAGGTTAGGACACGGTGTGACTGTGGCTGCCTGTAGCTTCCTTAATGTTTCTATTTGATTTCAGGGTACTCTCTTAAAAAAAATAAGGCTGAACATAGAAATGCATAAATTCTTTGACTACAAATGTTGTCAAAGAATGTTTAGTAAGTTCTGTTCTCTGTTTTGTGTGCAGCTGTGTTGTGTTCTTTTGTTTTTGCTAAGAGTTTTCGCTTGAACGCCCCAATGTCGCGAGGGGGCTTTGTGAACTGTTGCTCTCGTGCCCTATCGTGAATTAATTAGTCAACATTTTCACTAAATAATACATTAGAATTCAGATGGTTTCTCACCAAACCTTACCATATGCTTTCATAACAATCACGAGTCTCATGGAATAATTTATAAGACTTCAAAATTATACTTGTGTGTTCTTTGGAAGCTTGAAGAGGTGGTCACCATAAACTGCCATTGTATCACATCACTGAGCACAGATTTTCACAATTTCTCCCTTTGGGTTAAGAAAAAGAAAGAAAGTCATATATGGTTATATCAACACAGGGGTGAGTAAACAATGACTGAATTTACATTTTTGGGTGAACTAATCCTTTAAGTAAGGGGCTATACATAATTGTTCAAGCTTACATACAATGAGAAATTATGTTTTTCCTAAACAAAATGTTTAATATTCACACACTGTGATTAGTATTTTTCTCACATGGATTTTATCCATTCATGCTTTTCACTGCAATTGTCTTAATTATCCAACACTATAAATGAACACAAAGTTATTATACAATAATCAGGATATAGGTCTGTTTTTAAAAATAGAGGCAATTTCTAATCAATTACATTTTTAGAACTGAACATAACTAAAATGTATATAAAACAGTAGTATAAAGATATATATTATATTATATTATATTATATTATATTATATTATATTAGATATTTCTCTAGGACTGAAAATCACATTTTCAAAAATTCCCCAATTTTCCAAACCATGGGAATACTGAATAACTTTTATAAAAAGTAATTTCTCTCCAGATATAATGCTTGATATGCTCCTGATTCTAATTCAAATGTACCACAAATAATATTGAAAAATCTCCCCAAATTGGCTCACCTTATATTTGGCTAATTGGGCCTTTTTTTGGTAAAGTTCAGCCTTTGGCTCCACAGGAGAAGCCAGCAGTGATTTAGTCTCAGTAAGCCACTGTGTTTGAGCTTTATATTTGTCCAGGAAGTCTTTGGAGAGCTGTATGGATTTCTCTGTGGCACTGAGCTCTGACCGGAGAGCTCTGATTAACATCTCCAATTGGGAAAGTCGGGTGTTGACTTCTTCCCTGAGTTGCTCTGCCTCTGGTTCTTCGAGGAACGTCATGGCACAACCCGTCTTTTCACGCATTGTTTTCAGGAAGGTGTGACCTAGTTCCATGTCACCCTGTAGAGCCTATTACATTAAAGACATTACATAAAATAACGTTCTTATCAATACAGGTGGATGTAAATGTACATTTAGCTGCTTAAATTTATCTGACCAAATATTTTTATTAGCATACTATTATTATTATAATCTGATACCTCTAGTTTTTTCATCTTCTTCTCCAAGGCAACACGATCGACCACATCAATGGTGGTATTGGTCACACTACTGAAGTTATTTTGTGCTGTGTTCAACCAATCAGAGAAGGTGCTGAAGACACTCTGAGCCTCCTCAAGGCTAAACACTTCCTCTTCCAGCTGCTTAATAGTGTCCTGCACAATAATAATAATAAACCTAAGTATAACATTGTTACACTTCAGATATACATGTGTGTTTCCAACCCATCCAAAAAAAATAAAAAATGTAAATTAAAATCATTATTATTAACTTTGTAATCTTCTCCAATAGAAATAAGGTTCTAAGACTAGATATTTAATCTCAGTCTATCTTGTCTTATTCCATTGTCAGATTTTTTCACTTGTTTCAGGCATAAACCTTTTTGGCCGTGCAGCTATACTTTGATTAAATATTGTACTTAGAGTGATTCATAAATACACCAAATAATGTTTTTATTATTTCATATTCTAAATATACCAAAAATTCCTTTTTGTTTTAGGGATAGGGTTTGGGTTAGTTTATATTAATCATAATTATCTTGATTTTTCAAATGAATAAATGTCTATGGTATGTCCCCTAGTTAGACAACTGGGTAAATGTATACTGTACCAGTAGGTGTAGTAGCAGGGCGTGGTAGCGTGACGTGAGCTGTGTAGCTCTGCTGCTTACTCGACTGCTGATGGGGGTCTCTTCTAAAATCTGTTGAGCTAGAACACTTAGACCCTCAATCTCCTCCTGATACACCAGAACCTCCTCATACCAACCCTGTAAAAAAAATTTATTTAAAAAAAAAAAAAAACAGCAACATATCACAAACCACACACAAATATAAAATGCAATGCACTAAACTACAAGTACTTCATATACATATAGTACATTCTATATTCAATGAAAAAGTTTGTTATTGTAAAGCTACATTTGATAAATGCACACCAGCAACCACATATCAGTTGAATTATATAAGTGGTGCTAAGTAAATGTGCAAAGCTGCCTAGCAACCATAAACACACTATTAGAAGATGTATGAGATTTTCACTGTATGATAACAGTCACAAAAAATACCACAGTATTCATATATGCTTAAGGTGCATTGCTAAAATCAGTATTATATTAACTTAAATTCAGACTAAAAAAAGACATCAGCACTACAGCAATTTAATTGTGTACCTTACTAGCAAACTTCATTTTTAATTATTATTTTAAGATTTTTGAAATTGTAAAACAAAAACAGTAATAATTTGTAATGATTACTGCCTAGGTTAACCGTTCAGATTACTCTCTATTTCCTGGTGCAGTATCACTGTTCATTTCCAGTATGCCTAAATCACTTTGTACTCATCTATAATGTATCACTTTATGGGCATCTATCATTTATTATCGAATACACTGATGAGCCAAAACATTATGACCTCCTGCCTGATATGCTATTGGCCCTTCGTGTGCCGCCAAATCAGCACCGGCCCGCCGAGGCATGGACTTTACAAAACCCCTGAAGATGTCCTGTGGTCTCTGGCACCAAGACATTAGCAGCAGATCATTTAAGTCCTGTAAGTTGCGAGGTGGAGTCGGCATGGATCGGAATTGTTGGTCCAGCACATCCCACAGATGCTCAATCGGATTGAGATCTGGGGCTGGTTGCACCAGCTATGGGTACGTTACAACTTAGCCTAGTTGTGGCGTAAATGGGCACTAAGTCACAATTTACGCACTACTAAATATTTGAGCGTTGCACCATTGAACTTAGGTAGAACGTAACTCTATGTATAAACTAAATATTTACGGAAGACTACGACTTCACACAGGACAAATATACTATTTATCAAATCTATTTTTATTATGTATCATATTTTAATAGGGATATAATTTATTACAGCTGACAGTTACACGAGCAGACAAGGTTTGAACATCAACCGTAATGAGATAAAACTGAAATGCATGGCTTTTTAACACTTCTGTGTACAAATTCGAAGGCTGCTTATTGTATCAATACAGATAAACGTCATATTATGCGACTTCGTATTACATTACAGAAAGCTTATGATCTACTAGAACAGGTGGTGCAACCAAATTAAGCACTGACTTAGTTACAAACTAACTAGTAGTTACTAAGCTCTTAGTGTGAACTTTACATCCTAACTTACATGAGAACTTACGCACAACTGGTGCAACCCTACCCTGGGGAATTTGGAGGCCAGGGCGAAGCCTTGAACTCTTCATAATGTTCCTCAAACCATTCCCGAACAATGTGTGCAATGTGGCAGGGCGCATTATCCTGCTCAAAGAGGCCACTGCCATCAGGGAATACCATTTACATGAAGGGGTGTACCTGGTCTGCAACTATGTTTAGGTAGGTGGCACGTGTCAAATTAACGTGGTCATAATGCTTTGGCTCATCAGCATATAATGTACAGTATTTTCACTTGAGATGATGCTTGTGGAAACGGTCCTTCAGTTTTGAAGTGTTTTCTGCCTGAGTTGGCACTTTTTTTGTGACAAACATTACAATCTAGGTAACTGTTAAACATTGATTGTGCCTAGTGGGTTTTTAACATACCCAAAGTATTCCCACACTGCGGATTTCAACCGCTTTGGTGGGAGAAATATACCGCTTTGGTTCAGGCTCTGACATGTCTGTGTGCTGCGCTTGCGACGCGTGTATTGCCTATGAAATTAAGTGAGGGTTGTGTGTAAATAAGGAAGTCGCAATTTAGAGTTTACATGTATTTTATCACATCAAGTTTATATGATGTTGTGTAAATATAGCCAATTCTGTCTTAATTGAACTTTGTATTTAGAAAAGTTCATAAAAACCTGATTTTATATCAATACAATACCATGAATGAGAAGATGTCAATGGTATAAAAACAGTCTGTAACGGTTTTAAACATATCACTATACTCTCCAATTTAGCAGAATTTTTTATCTATTTATGTAAAGAACATTTTTACTAAATTGACAGTAAAAATCTCCCTGGAATAACCCGAGGCTAAGTGTCTAGCTCAAGGGTACAATGGAGACAATAGTTCATGAATCAACCGGTCTGGTTTAAATCTTCAACCTTTTAATTTCCCATCCAGATCTTTCACCCCTGGACTGTTCTACTACTAACCTTCAAGAGCTGCAGCTGAGCATCTTTTGTAGCTCTATCAGAGCGACGGCCAGAGCGTAACTGCCCTTTACTCTCCATTCCCTTCAGCCAGTTATCGAGCCGCTGGAACTTCTGCTCAATCTGACGCAGTTTAGCCATAGCGCTGTTGAGTTGAGATCGAGTCTCACCCAGCTGGTCCTGATACGATGCCCAGTCCTGTTGCACTGTCTCCAGACATCTGTCTTCTAATTGTGGAACTCCCCAGGGAATTACCTGCTCTCGGGTCACCAGCAGGGTGTTGAGCAGAGCTTGACCCTCTGTGCAGTGCACCTGCAACTCCTGCAGACAGATCAATTAATTAGTCAACTGATTATGATTCCCCCTATCAGAGTATAAAGTGCAGCATTAAAGAGAGGCTACTTGGCAGTTTGTTTTTTTACTGGTTTCACGCGTGCTCAACTCTAGAATTTACTTCGAATGGTGCCAAAATCAAAAAACCACCAGTGATCAGCAGTTCTGTGGATGGAAATGCCTTGTTGATGAAAAAGGTCAACGGACAATTGCCAGACTGGTTCGAGCTGACAGAAAGGCTTTGGTAACTCAGATAACCACTCTGTACAGTTGTAGTGAGTAGAATAGCATCTCTAAATTCAAAACATGTCAAACCATGAGGCTGATGGTCTATATTCTATAACAGCAGAAGACCACGTCTGGCACTTCATTAGAACCATAGTGTTCCTAATAAAGTGCTCTATGAGTGTATGTAAAAACTGAAACTATTCCCAATTTTTTTTCTAAAGTAGTTATTTAGCAGACACTTTAAATCAAAGCAACAAAGCAACAGTGTACTTACTACTAGGGATGGGTATCGACAACTATAATGCGATATGATACACATTGCGATCTACATCTCATGATTCAATATGCAATTCAATGCAATGTATCATGATACGATAATTTAATCGCAACTCACGTGCCAGTGAGAGAAAGAGTGAAATTGCAGGTTTAGATTTAATCTCTCTAGTGCCAAATTCCCCATAAACCACATTCTCCAACTAACAAACCATTCGTTCATTTTAGAAATAGAAACATTTTTAGCTATTTTTGCATCCACATCACTCAGTACATAGTATCCGTTCAACACAATAACTAGTATATAACTTCTGAATGCCATCTGACCTGTAGTTTGTGAAGTGTGTCCTCCAGAGTGTCAATATCTCCCTCCAGCTGTGTGTAGCTGCTCAGTCTCTCCTGCTGCCGTTCAAGCCAATCTTTAAACTCATGTAGACTGCGCTGGTACTCCTGATGAGCGGACACAAGCTCCTCTGCTTTAGCAACCGCACACTAAAAGAGAAAAAGACGAGACTCGTTGCATTAACATAGCAGCACGTGGTAAATATTTAGCATTATACAGTGATCAAATGAGGATGCTGGGTCATACCTGGGCTTTATCTTTGACAATGTTGTAGCGCTCTTGCAAGTCTTGAATCTCTAGCTGGGTAACATAATGCTCTGCCATATTGGATCCTTTCGAGGATATGACATCCAGGACGCTGCTGTGACTTGATACGTCCTCATAGAGCAACTGAAACAAGGGTAATATGGTTAAAAACACAAAATACACTTACCAATCACAAGACCGAACTCAGTATTGACCCAAACACAGTTGCCTACCTTGGCTTTACCCAGGTTGGTGGTTTTATCCCTCATCTCAGAGTATTGCTTATCCGCAGCATTTAAAGTCTCTTCCACCATCTCCATCCAGCTCACAAACTGACGCACGTCCTCTTGATAACTGGTCCACTGTGAGAGAGCGCCCTCCAGTTGACTGCACAAACCCAAACACGATACTTGTTAACATAGTGAAAGAAAGAGCTTATTATATTTCTCTAAACACCGTCACGGTCACATAGGAGGGAATCCTACATTCTTAAGACTAAAAAATGGTTCAATGGTTATTTGCAGCACAATAGGTACAGTGAAGAACCAGCTTCTTTCCAATAACTGGTATTGGGTTTTTAGGTATTTAGATTTGGTTATATGGTTCATTAAATGTTCTTCCAATCAGTGTATTTGTTCCTAGGTTCTTTAAAGTCAAGAAGAAAAAACTTTCCACAATTATTTTTCATGCATTATGTGACATATTTCTGACTGAAACAGCCTATGTGATGTCAGACAAAAAAGTCATTATAGAGGTGGAGCAAGTTATACAATTTTTATGAAAATTACAAAGAAAACCCTTTTTGTTGTTGTTGTTGGATTAACGTGCACCAATTAATGTTTCACATTAAGGCCACGTATGTATATATTAAAAGAATAGTTCACCCAAAAATGAAAATTCTCTCATCGTTTACTCACCCTCATGCCATCCCAGATGTGTATGACTTTCTGTCAACTGTAGAACATAAACAAAGGTTTTTAGTTGAATATTTCAGCTCTGTTGGTCCATGCAATGCAAGTGAATGATGACCAAAACTTTGAAGCTCAAAAAACACATAAAGGCAGCATAAAAGTGATCCAGTGGTTTAATCCATGTCTTCTGAAGCAACATGATATTTAAGTCCTTTTTTACTATAATTCTCCACTTTCACAGACTTTTGCATTTTGAAAGTGAAAGTGGAGATTTACGGTAAAAAAAGGACCTAAATATTGATCTGTTTCTCACCAACACCTATCATGTTGCTTCAGAAGACATCGATTGAACCACTGGAGTTCTAAGGATTACTCTTATGTGATTTTTGGAGCTTCAAAGTTTAAGTCGCCATTCACTTGCATTTTAAGGACCAACAGAGCTGAGATATTCTACTAAAGAACTCTGTTTGTGTTCATTTGAAGAAAGAAAGTCATACACATCTGGAATGGCATGAGGGTAAGTAAATGATGAGAGAATTTTCATTTTATAGTGTACTATCCCTTTAACTTCATCCTACCAGTGTATAAAGTGCAGCATTAAAGTGAGGCTACTTGGCAGTTAGTTTGTATACTGGTTTCACTCATGCTCAACATCTGCTCAAGCCTTCTTCACTCGTGGAAAGGTGAATGTGACCATGCCTTCAGGATGTAGATACATGTTTCATTTTGCTTTCAATCAAAGTATAAGTAGTATTTTGTCAGGTGTATTTTACATTCGGTCCGTTTACTGCTTATAATAACAACTCATTGACCTTTTGCATTGAATAGATGCAGACAGCAGTCCATCCCAGGCATTTTTGAGGTCTTCCATTTGTTTTCGCACCAGCGGTACACCCTCAGCTGAAGTGTTTCTCTGCACAGACTCTCCTCTCGTCAGCAGCATTTTCATCTGGATCTCCTTCTCTTGACGTGCTGTCAGCAAAGCCTGGGAACAAAAAGAGCAACCAGGTCTGACCACTTGTTACAGGTAAACTCCATGCTAAGGGTCATGAACCCCGACATAAGTCAAATATAGTGACTGTGTTTGGCATGAATGTCACATTTATGTGTTTTGTTCTTATGTTCATGTCTTTTATTTTTAAGTTTAGTTCCTGTTCTT
The DNA here is from genome assembly GCA_032164185.1 of Moxostoma hubbsi. Classification (NCBI taxonomy): domain Eukaryota; kingdom Metazoa; phylum Chordata; class Actinopteri; order Cypriniformes; family Catostomidae; genus Moxostoma; species Moxostoma hubbsi. Next base: position 41,691,450 of record JAVLUX010000013.1, on the reverse strand, counting down.
GTTCAGGTCATGTGGTTTCATGTCATGTGATTTCCTGTTTCCTCATGTGTTCCTGGTCATGTGATAACCTGTTCCCCTCCATGTTCATGTGTCTTGTTTTCATTGGTTCATTGTTTTGTTTTCTCTTTATCAATCTTATTATTAGTTCAGTCTTGTGATTGGTTGTTTTGTTTACTTGTTTTGTATTTGTTTACATTATTTAGTTATGTCATGTCAAGTCATGTCAAGTATAGTTTAGTTCATGTATATGTTTTCTGGATTTCGTGTTGATGTAAATAAACACTGCACTTGGGTTCTTCACATCATCATCTTCTGTCTGACTTTTCCAGCATCATTACAATGAAATACTAGCATAGTGCTTACTGCATACTGTACAGCATGTAATGTATACCGCATACTATTTTTTAAAAATAGTATGTCAAACAAAACTGTTGCGTGCTACACTGATGCCACATGACCAAATTGCTTGTGTAATTCAACAAGTGTGCCCTGATTTAATGGCCTTACAAAATAATTAGAGAGTATTAACATAGTCAGCAATATTCCTCACCTCGAGTTTGATCATTCTGCTGTCCAGAATGTTCTTGTCAGCGGTTGGTGTGCAGTAGGTTTGCAGCATATGACTCGTATCAGCGACCCAATTCTGCAGCTCCTTCAGGCCCTGAGAGAACAGCTGATGTTCGGACACGATACGGTCGATACGAGATGCTTTTTCCTATTGGATAATACAACATATTCAAATACTGTAAATAATCCCTTGATAAAGTGACATAATAACAGACATTTCCTTACATGATTATCACATACAGTTTAGTAATTTATTATTCAGTAGGGGAAGCATCTTAACCCTTAAATGCATACCTCAGGTCTTTAGTGAGCCGGGACCTATTTCATTTTTTTGAGTTATGCCCACACTTCTTTACTATTCGTCAACGTTTTTCTTCTGAATAGTGCAACAAAAAATTCATGGAAAAATTGCAAAGACTATTTTTTCTATAACTGCTTAATTACCACGAGTATATAGGGTCATTAAAGACCCAAGATATCTAATAGTGTCTGTTTTTTTATGCACTTCCATAAATAATATTTTTATAATTATTTCATATTTATATAAATTTAATATCACAGGAGATGTATTAATTTGTTTTGTGTTACAAGAAAAATAAGAACTATATTCATACAAAAGGCAATTATATCATGTTGATTTTATATTTTATATCGGCGAATTATCAGTATTCCATTTGTGTGTACACATACATACTGTATTACACATGCTATTTCTTACTCAAAGTGGCACTGATGTTTCAGTGATTGACTCGATTTACATTTGACATTGCTATCTGATGAAGCAACGTGGAAGTAAATTAAGCAAGTGTAACACATTAACAACAAGTTTGGCTATTATCATTTGGGTGTACTACTGAAATTATATTAGTTGTGCATCTATTTAGATCAAAAACAGACTGAGATAATACAGCCGTGTCCAAAAGTATTGGCAGTGACATACATTTTGTATTTTGCAAAGTTTGCTGCTTCAGTATTTGTTGATTATTTTTTCACATGTTTCTATAGTATACTGGAAAACAATGATAAGCGCTTCATAAGTTTTAAAGGCTTTTATTGGCAAAAACATTCAATATATGCAAAGAGCCAATATTTACAGTGTTAACTCTTGTTCTTTATAACCTCTGCAATTCGTTCTGGCATGCTTGATGTCAGCTTCTGGGCCAAATCCTGACTGATGATCCATTCTTGCCTTATTAGTGCTCCGAGTTGATCACAATTTGTGGGCTTCTGTTTGTCCACTCGCCTTTTGAGGATTGATCACAGGTTCTCTACGGGATTAAGATCCGGGGAGTTGCCTGGCCACAGATCCAAAATTTCAATGTAATGATCTCCGAGCCACTTCATTATCACTCTTGCTTTGTGACATGGTGCTTCATCATGCTGGAAAATGCACGGATCATCACCAAATTGCTCCTGGATCGTTAGGAGTAGTTGCTCTTGCAGGACGTTTTGATACCATTCTTTATTCATGGCAGTGTTTTTGGGCAGAATTGTGAGAGGGCCCACTCCCTTGGATGAAAAGCAACCCCACACATGGATGGTCTCAGGATGCTTCACTGTTGGCACGACACAGGACTCATGGTAGCGTTCACCTTTTCTTCTCTGGACTATTGATTTTCCAGATGTCCCAAACAGTCGGAAGGGGGCTTCATCTGTGAAAATAACTTTGCACCAGTCTTCTTCTGTCCAATCCTTGTACTTCCTGCAGAATTTCAGTCTGTCCTTGATGTTTTTCTTGTCGAGAAGTGGCTTGTTTGCTGCCCTTCTTTACAACAGGCCATTGTCCAAAAGTCTTCGCCTCACTGTGCGTGCAGATGCACTCACACCAACCTGCTGCCAATATTGAGCTCTGCACTGGTGGTGACATGATTGCATAGCCGACTCCTCAGCAGGAGACGTCCTGGCACTTCCTGGACACTCTGGGACATCCTGAAGCCTTCTTCACTGCAGTTGAACCTCTCTCCTTGAAGTTCTTGATGATCCGGTAAATGGTTCTTTCAGGTGCAATATTCCTTGCATGTGAGGCCATTTTGATGCAAAACGATGATGGCTGCACGTCTTTCTTTAGAGGTAAACATTATAAACAAGAACACAATGATTGGAAGCACTTCTTCCCTACTTTTATAGCAATCAGTCTGCTCCTATCATCCAATCAGAATGATCGAATGATTTCACCTGACTAGTACTCGTTCACGTAGTGCTGCTGATATGATTAGTGAATAGATGTTAGCTGGTCATTTTGTGCCAGGGCCAAAAAACTGTGAAATTTGGGTTTTTGTGATTAAGTTAATTTTTTTGGCCAATGAAGCTGTTTGCAATTATTTAAAATGCATCTGAATACTCTGCACAATAATCTAGAAACAATGTGAATCAACACCACAACAACTGAAGCAGAAAACACAACATTTATGTCACTGCCAATACTTTTAGCCACGGCTGTAGATCTGTGATGCTTATGTGTTATGTGTAGCTCAGTATGTGTTTGAGAGGCGGATGCATCTCATGAAATTTCAGTGTGGAAGTAACGAAACCTGTTCCAGATTTGTTGCATCAACTCTTTGATATACAAAACATAAAACATAAAAATATATCAGAATATATTCTATTCTATTATTTACTAATTGTCTTGAAAATGTTTGATCTGGGCATAATGTAGATCCATTTGTGATTCATGTACGTGCCGGGTCACTAAAGACCCGATTATGTAAAAATATTTGGCTAAACACCAAAGCATTTAAGGGTTAATTGAAACAGTAAATGTGTTAAAAGGATAGCAATTTAGAGGTTTTTTTTGTTATATTTATATTTATCAGTTAAGGGTAATTATTCCAAATAATTTTTTTGATTATTATTGGTTAGGCTGTAAAAATACCAACTTACATTACAGTGACAATTGACTAACTGAAAGAAAAATGTTAAACTTAAATACAATGTAAAAAGAACATAATAAACAATGTATTCTGTAATCGCTCAATTGTGCATAAGCATAATAACTACATACAAAGTTTCAAGATGAAAAATGTTCTTTTAGACCTGGATTTGGACTTGGATACTGCATGATACGACAGCATTCTTAAGGTTTCGGACATAACACTAGTGTACACCTAGTTTGCCGCACCCTGAGCACAGGGACAGACAGGCAGGACGTTACCTTGGTCAGGTTGTTTAAAGCTAGGAACTGAGCAGAGAGCTGCGAGACACGGTGCACAAAGCCCTTTCCGGCCGTGTGTCCGTCCCACAGCTGCTGGGCCTTCTCCCTCAACCTGCTCAGCTGAGACTCCTTAGAGGCTAACTCCTCTAGCAGAGACTGTGAAAGCACAAGCACGTTAGCACAGGACAGGCCGCATTGCACAAACACACACAGACATTGTGTTAGTCACTCTAGATGGTTAATAAAGCAGCATGGCAGCAGACAGATGCTATAAAGTCAAGGGACAAGCAATGTGAACATGAGTCTGACAGAGATGCAGATTAAAGATTAAAGCATGACATGATGCAGCCATCTTGGATTTACTTGATAATGATGTGAACCTCATGCACAGTTTATAGATCATTATAGAGCCATTTAGAAACCTAAGAACACTTCAAATATTGTTTTACATTTTTATTTATAATTACTTATAATTAAAATAAAAATTTTAACATCTGCTAAATTTTACATTGACATTAAACAATGACAGAACGATACTGAGAGCATCTTACACTGTTAGAAGGAGATCCTATATTTTTTTATATAATTTTTTTATTTATTTATGATTCGTTAATGAGTAAAAAGGGTTATTTAGGGTTATTTTTCATTTTAGGTTTATTTAAAAAAATAACTGTAGTAACTATTCTTGTGGAAACTATGGCAACCATGGCTGATTTTTAAAAGTTAATTCATTCAAAATAAGAATTGTATTTTATTATGTTAAATATAATAATAATAAAAAAAATTATGTTTTGTTTTCACAAATATCTACATACATAATATGTAGTTTCAAAGAAGCAGACTTTTGACTATCACCAAAATAATATAAAAAATGACATATATATATATATATATATATATATATATATATATATATATATATATGACCACCCCACTAAAAGAGGCAAGTATGTTTAAAAAAAAAAACATAATTTAAATACTAATGTAGAATATTTAGTTTCATCCACAATATCAAAATACTGTTTAAAATAAAGATATATTCAGAAATAAGCATGAAGTGTACAAACGTTGCTACTCAGATTCGCCATGATGATGCTTTTGAATGGCTCTCCTAGTAATGGCTGATAATAAAGGTGGTTTTGATTATGCTGTACTACACCTGTAACCTGTGCAGTTCCCGTTTCTTAGCTGTGAGATCATGCAGTCGACTGCTGCTCTCCTGCACAGCTTCCTCGGTTTCATTCAACCAATCCTGGAGCGGCTCCACACTCGTTTCAAAGTCTCTCATCTGAGCCTGAAGATTCTGGAAAAAACAATCAATGACGGTAAATTCAGAGTAAGAAGACACAATACAAACACAACCTGATGCAATTAATAAACAGATTTGCTTAGCTCGACATTCATACAGTTTATGTTAATAATACAATAGCAAGCGACATCAGATAATGACAAATATACAGTATATAATGACATTTTTTCATCAATTTTCTTCTCTTATCATTCATTGTAATACATTTAATTTCTGAACTTGATTGAAAATCATTTTTAAAAAAAAATTATATTTAATTATATATTTAAACATCTCTACGCTGTATTTAAACGTACATAATAATTTTTTGAGCTAATCAAATAAAATATGATTATAATTTATCTAATAATATTTTTAATTATTTATATTATGCATATGTACAGCACATTGATTTTAATATACAAACTAAATCTTGGAATGACATTTACCTTCATTCCAAGATTATTTCAGTTTTCTTTTATCATCCATTTTCCTCTTTCATTCATTTTAATACATTACATTTTAATCAACTTCTGAACTGATTTTAATATTTACTATAATTACAATTTATGCTTGTATACTTGTGTCTAATAATGACAGTACTTAAGCTATATAAGCATATTAGCATAATAAAAATCATTCAAATATTATTATGTGTTATAATAGGATTTTATATGATTTCTTCTTAATTAACCTCTGAACTTAAATGATTTTAATACATTTTAATATAGTTTAATTACATTTTTATACTTCATATACTTCATTATTTGAGCTAAACTTAAACACTATTATTATAATTCAAATAATAATATTTTATGAGATTTCTATTATGCTTATGTAAAGCACATGAACTTTTAAATACAAACTATATACTTGTACCTTCATTCAACTTCGTTCTTTTTATTTAAAAACTTCTCTTATAATTCTTTTTAAATATTTTTATATAATTAAATTACATTTTTATACTTGTATATACAAAACATCATTATATATTATTATATATATTATATTTTATTATGCTTATGCAATGCACACTGAATTACCACTATGTCTGAAATGTACCATATAAATAAACTTTCTTTGCCCATATAAAATCACAATATGAAAACAAGGTCAAAAGTACAACAACACAAACTATATACGACACACATTTGCTCTACTAGACATGTGAATGATTTGTTTGTGATTAAGTCAGTGGCAGACACCTGTAAGGCGTTCTCTCTTTGGTGCAGGTTTGTCATCAGTGTTTTCCAGTCTTCTCTGGTTGTGTTGATTTTGCCTCTGACAGACTCCACTCTCTCTTTAGCAGTGATGCTCATCAGTAGCTCACCACTGGCTGCCACGGTGTTCAGTTTGCCATGGCCCTGCTCTCGGTCACTCAGAAACTCCTGCAATAACAAACTCTTCCACTTCAGAAATGCAATGAATTGTGGTTTACTGTAGTTCAAAAAATTTTGAATTGAGTGGAAAACTCTATAATTCAATCAAAAATGCTACCTGGATCTTCTGCAGGCTAGATGATGCCTCGGCGAGATTCTGAGGCACATCAAAACATTTGGCTGTGTTGATTTTGGCATTAACCAGCCACTGCTGGAAGTCTCGAAAAGCAGCACGGAACCTCTGTTCCAGAAGCTTCTCCTTCCCTTGGCACTCTCGAGATGCCTGGAGACTAAGACTACAGAGAGAGAGACTCAATCTGAATTACTGCAACTAAACAACAGCGTTGAAGAAGAATGATTTACAGACTCTTGTTTTCTCTGCTGGGATTTGTACAAGACTGACACCATGAACAAAACTGTACCTTTCTGCTAACTCCTCTATTGTTGTTTAGTCATTAATATCATGTAAAAGGTGAGCTGTGGTTGGTGGTTTTAAACAGGGACTAAAAGGGTAAAGTTTTTCATTTGGTTTGTTCTAAAATGTAATGCACTACACTGCTTTTTTTCGACTAATAAGTAATTAGATTATAGAAACAAATGGGATTACACCCAACACTGGAAACAAGGCACCTGTTTTGGAAAAACAAGCTCAAAATAAGGGACTTGTCTCACCCAAACCAAGCAAAAATTGGTGATGAAATATTTTCCCAGGTGGGGGGGTTTCCAGGGTAGAAATCATAACAGCTTAGTACACAATAGCCTATATAAAGTAACGTCTTTTCAATAAATGTATTCCTAATATTAAATTTATCCCCATAAATATTTAAAATATTCATTTGGCCACCTAAAATCAATGAATAGCCTAAATCTCCCTCTCCTGCATGCATGCGCACACTGCATAGGCGCTTTTGGACTAAAAGTCACCTTGCGTGGGTTGAATGATTTTTATTTTATTTTTTTTCAGAATCAAAGCACATGCGAATATTTTCCTATACCTGTTGTACTCTTTGATGAGGGTGGACACTCTCTCAGATTGAGCTCCCAGATCTCTAGAGAAGCGGCACAGGTCATTCAGCTGAGACTTTATATTTTCTGACATGGGCTCCACATTCAGCAGTGCTTCCAGAGTGTCCTGAGTTATAAAAAACAATTTACATCACTTATTCAAAATTAAGAAAAGCAGTATGTATATATTATGTATGGGCACACACACACACACACACACACACACACACACACATACCATATTAACATCAGTTGGCTGGTAATTACCATTTTTTGTCCGTTAACATAACCTAATGTCTGACAAATTCAAACATTTTGAAAATATTAGCATGATGCGTCAGAAACCCCTTTTAAGTGTACAGTGTGATGCCACTTAAGTCCTAATCAACGACTATCCCACAGACTAACATAAGCAGCCTGCGTTATTCCTGTCTTGCGTGCCCGCAGTGAAGCCGCTCACTTCAGAATCAATTTAACACCTTGTATTACAAACTTCTGGAAAGAAGGACACCAGAGTTGTAGAGAAACACTGGACACATTTGACTTCACTTTGACAGCAAAGCACTTTTTTTTGTTAAAAACACCTAAACACGAAAGTAGGATCCAAAGGTTTTATTTTCCACTGTTGGCTTTACTTTCATTAGCTTTCATCCAGCCATCCACATAATTCCAGAAAAAACAGGCAACTAAAGATGCTCACTAATTTTACTGCCAACATGACAATATATTTGTTGTTTTGTTCCATAGGCATTACCTTTGCTATCTGCCAGCCCTGTACAGCCTCTTCACTGGATGTCATATCCTCCACCTTCTGTAATTTGTCCCGCCACTCATGCAGCTTGCAGCTAAACTCCTGTAGGTCCTGCTCCAGCTGTGTGGCTAAACTGTTGAACTCCTGCTCCGAGTTTGCCATCTGACCCAGAACCCCCTCTAGACCGGAGCACACATGTTTGGCTCCTCGTTCCCACTGTTCCCAGGCCGACAGCAGCCCTGCTTCCTCTCGCTCCAGAACCTCACAGCCCATCGTGGACGTTTGGTCACGCGTGGCAGCACCGCATTGCTGCACACGGGACAGGCGCTCGTGTCCATGCTTCTTGGAGTCTAACAGCGCCTACAGCAGAACAATTGGAGATTAGATAACTTCCAATATTAAAGAGGAAGGTCACGCATTGTTATGCTGAAAATGGCTGATATACTTACCCTGACTTTAGAGAGTTTCCTCTGAACGGAAGCAGCATCTCCACACATGTCTGACCAGCGCTGAAGCTCTTCTTTAGCCGAGGTGAGCCAGTCGTTGAGTTCACGCACTGACTCCACGTACTGCTCGTGCTCTTTGACAATCTCTTTCATCTGTTGTACTTTACTCTAGAAAACAGCATACAACATGTCACTGATATTGACACACTCTGGTCCATATTGAGTATATTTGGCAGGTAAGCGCTACTCTATGGTCCTGTCACAAATAGGGCCATCAGACCACACTTTGATGCCACAGTGTTGTGAGGACTGTTGGGCACAACAACGGACTTTGCAAAAGTACAGACTTCGCATTGCAAGGGGTGCTTGTGAGCACCTTTTGAATCATAAAATGACAACTTATTCTATTTTTTTTTTTTTTTTTTTTTTTTACATATATTTACATAAATTATAAGATTATTTCAGGTTCAATACAAGTTGAGCTCAATCGACAGCATTTGTGGCATAATGTTGATTATCACAAAAATTCATTTCGAGCTATGGAGGAACCTTACATGGAAGTGAATGGGGCCAGTCCGTAAACATTATAATACTTGCTGTTTCAAAAGTATATCCACAAGTTACATTTAGATTTAAATTCTCTATATATTTTGTACCTTAATGACTGTTGTGATGTTGGTAAACTGCGAATTAAACTCAGCTTTTGGTCCCTCTGCAAAAGTCTGATCTCCTGTTTTCTCATACAGCTCTGTGGTTTTCTCATTGAGATGGGTCAGTGCTGATGAATGGACCTCCACATCTGCCTGAATGGCCCTCAGACGCTCCAGCAGTGAGGCCTTCTCCTTCAGTCCGGGCTGTTGAGGCAGAGCCACGCCCACTTCCTGTTCCACCATCTCCATCCACTGCTGTAGCTGAGCTTTACTCTCCAGAAAACTGTCCCACTGAGTTACAGTCCACTCTAAACGACTGCATCACACAGAAAAACAACAGTACTACGTTATTCTGTCATATTCATCTACAGTACATTTTAGTCAAGCAACAGCAAAAACTGTGGTAACCAGTCAATGTTTGAATTCGACCAAAAGTCAAGATAAAACATTCTGTTACAACATAACCTTTATATTTTTCTTCTCCTCATTAGTAACCAGTCCCTTTTCTTCAGGTTGCAAGCTAAACAGTAGGTTATGAATATGAGCCTACCTGTGACAGCTCATGGCGGTCATGAGGATGTTTGCCCAGGAATCCTTCAGACTCTTGAGCTGAGAGCGAATGACTTCCTGTTTATCTCGACTACAGTTCTTCAGTACCTGCTCTCCTTTCCCTACTGACATATTGAGCTTTACCTCTCCCTCTCCCTTCATCAGTAAGATGTCCTGAAAAATCACACACACAACAAATGCATTAATACAGCATATGTGTAAAGGAAATACCTGGGATTGCAAGGCAAAAATAATAAATGGTATTCACTTCACCTGTCAGTGGTTATAATGTTGTGGCTGATCAGTGTATTTACAGTTGATATATATATATATTACTATTGATGGTAATATGCTAAATAGATTAATACATATATGTTAAAGAAAAGAGATCAATCAAATTTCAGCATGTAAAAAGAATTAGAATTCAGTAAGTAAAATTAAAAAGTAAAATGTCTATAAGTCAGTGGGACATTTTACAACTTTAACAATACGCTCCAGAAAAAAATTGGTATAAAGTTTATAAAATCAAAACTAAAAAACATACTTAAGATTGAAGTTATCTAAAAACAAATTTTGAAAAGTTATGATAAATGTATGTTAAATGGTTAGATTGCAAGCACTGCATCAATGAATATTACTCAAAGCCTAACGTAATAAAAGTCATATTTATAAAAGTTTATATTGGGGGTATGGCTGTGTTTACCAACCTGTACCAGTCCCAGTCTCTTCTCCAGAGTCTCTTTATTCCCACTGGTGCTGTTGAGAGCAGTGAGTCGTTCCTGTACTCCACTGAGCCAGACCCATGTGTTTTGCAACGTCTCCTCAAAGTTTCTCTGCTCCTGCAGGCTCAGTTGACATATGCGCAGTCTCTCTCTCACTGCCTTGAGTAGTGCCTGATGCTGCAACTGCAACTGCGCAGACGCCTGCACCTCTGCCCCACTGCCGTGACCTTCTTCACTCAGAGCTTGAGCCTCCTGACACAAACTCTCAAACGAGTCTCTGCAGGATAGAAAGAGAAAAATCATTGATAATCTAAAAGACAATATTTTGCATAAAGAAAATGAAGCCTAATATAGAACCATATTTGTGTGCAATGTGACATTATTTGCATTACAATTAAGCACTTTAATCCTTTGAAATTCTCATTATCGTACATGGAAGAAATTCCTATTATTATTAATTGGGATAAACATACTAAAAGGTGTTATATTGAATTTACCAACAATCATGGCACGGTCCCAATCACTGAGATCAAATTTTTTCCCCATTGTGATGGTTGATGTGAACATTAACTGAAGCTCCTGACCCGTATCTGAATGATTTTATGCACTGCACTGCTGGCACACGATTGGATGATTAGATAATCGCATGGATGTTTGTTGATGCCAGATGGGCTGGTTTGAGTATTTCTGGGGATTTTCACACACAACAGTCTCTAGAATTTACTCAGAATGGTGCCAAAAACAAAAAAACATTCAGTGAGCGGCAGTTCTGTGGATGGAAACACCTTGTTGATGAGAGAGATCAACAGAGAACGGCCAGACTGGTTTGAACTGACAAAGTCTACAGTAACTCAGATAACCGCTCTGTACAATTGTGTTGAGAAGAATATCACCTCTGAAAGCTATTCTGAAATGCGGGTTGGCACTGTTTTGGCGGCATGAAGGGGACCTACACAATATTAGGCAGGTGGTTTTAATGTTGTGGCTGATTAGTGTATATATATTTATATGCATGTATCGCGTGTTAAGAGTGTTAATCTACCCATTCAGTGGCGTCTTAGATGTTCTGACACAAGGTGACTTATATAACAAATTCTGACCTCTCTTTAAGCACTTCATGTTGGAACTCCTCCACGCGCTCCAGCACAGCTTTCTCCTGGTCGCTGTGTCTCCCCTCGGGCAGCTCTGTGCTCAGCCTCACATCCATCCTCTCCAACCACCGGGTCAGTCTCTGCAGACAGCTCTCAAAGCTACAGAGACACAGTCCAATTTAATTTAGAGCATTTTGGGCCAAATAATATTTGATTGATCATTCTTTTGAAGAGCAGAGTGTGCATTCTCTCCTCCACTGCAAAGCTGTTTATCCCCAGGAGTTGTTTCAAACAATCTGCCGCTCTAATATTTAACCCAGCATGCAGCGTGGTGAATAGGGTGTTAAGTTCTCACCTGCTGAGCAGACTGGCGCTCTCCTCCAGGTTTTGCTGATTCTGTTTACACTGCTCCACGTATCTGTCCCAGTCCTGCTGGATAGATGAGAGGTTCTGCTGCACCTGTCCTGCACTGGCTTTGGGAAGATGTAGAAGCAGCTTTTCTCCCTCCGTACACACTTGAGTTAGACGGCTGTTTCCATCATCCACTCGCTCCAGAGCTCCCTGATGGAGAAATTACTCCACAATTAAAGGGACAGTTCACCCAAAAATTTAAATTCTGTCATTATTTATTCACCCTAATGTTGTTCAAAAACTCTATGGGGCCATTCAAACCAAACTAAAAAGTTAGATGCAGCGCAACAAATATAACAGAATGCAGGATAACAAGATGTGTTTTTAAAAGCTTAAGTTCTTTTAAATTTGACACAATGTCCAAACAATGTGGCGCTCCTGTGAAAGATGCTGAAAAACAGCAAAATGCAGTGCATCGGTCAAAAATGTCCACCTAACACATGTTTGCATAGAAAAACAATTGAAAATAGCTCAAGTGGAAACAAAAACACTGCCCATTTGACTTTTTTGCAAAATGACACGGCCTCAGTCACCATTCACTTTCACTGAACAAATGAAATATGCAATGAAAGTGAAAGGTGAATGAAACTAACTATAGAGGGTTTTCAATGACATGAGTAAATGACAGAATTTTTATTTTTGCGTGAAATATTCCTTTAAAAGTGCACTCTGTAATTTTTTTCTTATTACAAGAACTTATACTTCCAAAGAAATTAATAGTAAATTTGAAACATTTATTAAATCATAAGCACTACTGAAATGAAGACACCAGTCATATCATGAACCTTATAAAAGCTGTTTTATTCTACACGGAGAGCCTCATGGGGGCTGCCAAGCACAATACAATTTTTTTCTCTCCCGATCCAATTCCTGAACTCTCTGTATCGTCTGATCCGATCCCAATCCGATACTAGTATTGTACAGTATTTTCCTTAATCAGTTTAGAATATTTTTACCTCACTTTGTGAGAGTGAACAAGCCTCTAACTATACATTATAAAAATAATACTTAAGCTGGATGCAACTTAATAACCCTCAAGCTTTTATTTTGGCAGAACACTCCAGGAAGACTTTTGAGTGTTTGTTTGTAGGCTAGTTCACAGTATTGTATTCACTTTTCATTCAAATTCTGGTGAAATGCTCCTCTGGTGCCATTCTCAATGGATGCTTGAAGCAAACCGAACTATCGAGCATCTATCCACAGTTTTCCTGAGCAACCACTGGGCGGTGCCATGATGATTCTAACTGCTTGTTTTCTGTTTCTGGTCTCGAGACGCAATGTAAAACTAACCGAAATGATCCAGACGGAGAACAACAACCATTTAAGTGTTATTTGGGGGAAAAGTTAATTTCACGCTCAACTTGTGCTGTTTTTGGCTGTCATAGCAACTTAAGTAGTTAATGATATCAATGTAACAAACCTCGGACAATGGCTTCATTTCATCTACATACTCAGGTGGGTAACTGTCAAAGAAAAAACGGTCATCTCGGCTCTGTGAATTTTCGGCGCTTTAGAGCCACGTTTTTTTACCATTTCTACAAATAAGAATATTTGTGCAGGTGAAAACACTGGAGACCGGAAAACCGGCAAATCGCAAATCGGAGACCTAGCGTGTGTATAGGCTCATGCTATTCTCTGCGGCATCCACGCACCCCACCGAGAGCGAGAACCACATTATAGCGACCACGAGGAGGTTAACCCAACGTGACTCTACCCACCCTAGCAACCGGGCCAATTTGGTTGCTTAGGAAGCCTGACTGGAGTCACTCAGCACACCCTGGATTCAAACTTGCGACTCCAGGGATGGTAGTCAGCATCTTTACTTGCTGAGCTACCCAGACCCCCCCTTTTTATTGCAGTATAACTTAAAACTATGATGTTATGAAAGACGATATACCTTTAGTTTTTGTAATTTGCGTTCTACTACACTCATGTCACCAGAATGATTAGAGCATTCTCTCACGATATCTTTCTGTCCAGAGAGCCATGTATGAAACTCCTTTACAAGATCTGAAAGACACGAAGACAAAGATGGTGAAACGTACGTGTCAATTGTCACTCAATATGTTGTGCATAAATCAAAGTGAAGTGTAAGTTCTAGAAAGAAATGTGTGATATTGTGTGTGATACTGAGCTCTGACCATTGAAGTGTTGCTGGAGGCCGTGCTGCATGGATGCAAGCTTTTTAACACAGAGCTGATTGACTGTTTCATATTTCTTGATGAGATCAGTCAGAGATGTTCCCAAACCAGCAAGTTCCTCTGATGGGTATTTTCTGCAGAGTGTGTTCAGACTCTCCCGGGCTGAGTCAATACTTGTCTGCTGGTTCTGGAGTTCTTTCTGGATCTCCTAAAAACATAGAGAAAAACAGAGATTTGATGGGGTGGTAGGATTAGGAAATGACCCTGATATGATGTCGGGTTGCTTACACAAAAGTGGCAACACGCAATGCCAGCCCACATATCACACATCATTTTTTGTTTAGAGGGGCTATATTCTACCCTTCTCGTCCACCTAAAAGGGCTATATATTTAACATTTTTGTAGCATTTTATTATTTTCTTCCCTTCTCATCCACTTAAAATGTTAGTCAAGGTTTTCTGCAACAAATACAGTCGTAATTTAATTTTATATGGACAATTTTTTGGAATTATTTATTTATTTTTATCCTCTTTTCTCCCCAATTTGGTATGCCCAATTCCCACTGCTTACTAGGTCCTCTTGGTGGCGCGGTTACTCAACTCAATTCGGGTGGCGGAGGATAAATCACAGATTTCTCCTCTTCTCAGATAGTCAGCCCACGCTTCATATCACTCACAGCATGTGGAGGCTCACACTATTCTCCACGACACACGACTTACCACACGCCCCATTGAGAGCGAGAACCACTAATCACGACCATGAGGGGGTTACCCAATGTGACTCTACCCTCCAAGGCAACCGGGCCAATTTGGTTGCTTAGGAGACCTGGCTGGAGTCACTCAGCGCACCCTGGATTTGAACTCACGACTCCAGGGGTGGTAGTCAATGTCAATACTCGCTTAGCCAGCCAGGCCCCCTCATTTTTTAAAGTTAAACAAGCTGAATTTGTATCTTCTGTACCTTTCAGGCTACTATATACAAATGAGCTCTGTTATGATTATCTAACCTCTGCGTACCAGTGTATTTCACATTGTATTCATAAGGCAAGGCAAGTTGCTGCACACTGAATAATTATTATTATTGAAAATGATACATATCGTTGATATGTAAATGTGAGCGGTCACATGTTAATGAACTCCTAACCATGATTTCTGCCAATAAACAATATTTGGAGCTTATTTTCCATTAATGTTCTGGATGGTCTGGGTAGGGAGCTTTGCCAAAGACTGTTTAGCCCAAGACAGAGCACTTGTATTAAAATTAATGGGAGAAATTGGAACACCCAATATGGATGATGTATAAAAAGGTCCTTCCTTACAGGTAAAAACCAATCACCTTTTAGTGTCAACTCAAGAATGTGCATGCCCATTAGTGGGCCAGCCTGAAAAATAGATCTGAGCTACAGAAGCACATTTTATAATACTATTTTTGTCAGACTTTACCGCTGATTTGAAATATGTTCTATGGTCATAATCTTGACTAAGTATAAAAGACTTTTCCCATTCAAGTACATAGAAGCTGTACATTTATGCCACTTATATCCATAGAAAATAGCTGCCCGGGAGCGTTCCAAAGATGGCCATGAGAAGACTGACTTGCCTTAAAAAGTACTTTGGCTTTGCATTGTGAACAGTAAAGTACTGCGTGTATACATAGGACAGATCTATCTATACCTTCACTCTACAGATTTCTTCTGGAGCTGTTCCACAGGGTGAATCCAGCAAAGATCTCTCCACGTTCTTAAACCACTCAGACATTTGAGAGAGAAAGTCCTCAAGCTGTTTCTTCTGAGAGCAGAAATCTTGAAGGTTGCTCTTGGCTTGATCGCATAACTCTTCAATGTTACCAATCTTCCTTCTGAGGTCCGTCTCCACAACCTGTAACAATTTCAAAAGTTTGCAGATGGCATCCAGATTAATGGATCAAATCAAAGAGCTGAACAATACATGGACGATCATCCATCTGAAAAAGCTCAGCCTTACCTGTAGTTTAGCAGGGGTGTCCTGGCCACCACCAAGTTGTTTCAGCTCTGATATTTTCTCTTGTAGAGCATCTATCCTCTTTTCTTTCAGCCCGACATCCACCTACACAGAAAAAGAAGAAACATCTACATTAGACATCTAGATACTCTGTTTTGATAACATTAAATTACTAAAGTGATGGGTTTAATGCCTGGGTACATTTCACCCCAAAATGAAAATACATTATTTTCATGACAATTAAGCATATTTCCCCCTAATTCTTTTCACCATAATGCATCCAGCTATTTACATTTGTTTAAGTATGTTTGTAATTCCTGTTATAAAAGCAGAACATCAAATATTCTAAAATTTAAATGATGTATCCTTTTTTTGTTGTTGCATTGCAGTGGGGGTAAAATATGCTTAACTGTCATGAACATAATGACAAAAAATGCAAAATCAAAATGTAATGGTCCAAAAACTAGGCTTTCTTTAAAATGTAAAAATGTGATTATTTCTTTCTTCCTTTTGATTTTGGGAGGAAATATGACCCAACAGCTTTCATTAGATTCACCCATTAACCTCTTCAATTCTAGAGCATTTTTGGGCTCCCCCTTACAATTTTTCACATTCAGATTTAAAAGCTCACCATTTACTGTGGACTAACTGCCAAAAATTGGTCTAAATTTTTTCAGAATCCCCCCAAATAAAATAAAGTTTAACTCTATCTCCATCCAAAAAGTCTTATTTTATTCCACTAGATAGCAGCGATTATCTCCTTCTGTCACAAAATGCCGATCTTATATGTAGGTGGCGCTCTAACGTATTTTAGCCTGACAGATGTGCTCGTACATAGACATTCTCAGTTCATGCACCACCCCCATTGTTTCATTGAATATCTCGGCCTCTGAGTGGACTAAAAGCTCAATCTAGGTGTCATTAGAAAGCTGAGATCCTCCCCTGATGTATAACATTATATATATTTTTACAGCATATTTTTGTTCTCGACATCTAAGATATAACATTAGATTATTTAAGTACAAAATGGCTCATTTGTTTATATAACTGCCTAGATTGAAAGTAGATCTAAAGTTTTTAGCTATTTGGGGCTTACAGCTGCAGTTATCGGTGCATAAAGAGACGCTTGTATTTTATGTCTTAATGAAATTCTTTCAAACTGTGGAATATATGATTTTTCTATTTAACTGCTATTTAACCCTTTAAACTCTGTAGGTGTTTTAAAAGATTTCTTATAACCCGATTTCTTATAAAGGCTTATAACTCAACAAAAAAAAAAAAGATGGTCAATTGTTTGGTATCATTGTTAAAAAAAAAGAACTTCAAAAAATTGTAATGATATGATTATGATACATTCTGAGAATCTCATCCTAAGAAACTGCTAAAAAACAAATTGAGCCAAAAATGTTTTTTTTTTTTTTATTATTTTTTTTTTAATATTTGACATTATATATCTCTGGGTGTAAATAAGGTGGCTCCGGAAAACTACTTTTGCTTTGTTCCCAATCATGTCAACTGTATCTGAAAACATTTTGTGTTTATACAAAAAAGCAATCAAAAGTTATAGCAGTAAAAAATTATTTATCCTGGTGTCCAAATGCCTCTCCAAATAAAACAATAATTGTACATAAAAAACTAATTATATATGCAAATACAACGACTAAAGGTTTGCATAGCATGGAAACATGATTTTAGTAATGAGATTTCACAGAATGAGTGCCTTTTGTCTCAATGAGTCTGTTTCATTGAGTCTGTGTCATGTATTTGGCGCCATCTCCTGGTGGCCACATGTAACATTGTGCTTCATGTGGATTATCTAATGATTGATGCATCTAAGCTTCTAAGCTTTCAAACGATACTTCTTTTATGTTGGTCAAGACCATGGGTACTCAACTTTGGAAAGCTGCGGAGCCGGAAAGCAGGATCCCTTTAGCCTCGAGGGCCACACTCTTTTTTTATTAATACATATTTTAATATTTTTTTTATATTAATAAGGTGAGCAGACTATGCTATATGCTACTTAATATATCATGGACACATGTAATTAACGCAAGTAAAATAAAACATTACATATAGATATATATAGCAAAATTCTTGTAAAAGTGTGGATCTTTAAAAAATGTTTAACTGTGATATACTATTATAATGATCATATATAGGCCAGTGTTTTATTGTTTGTTTGATTTAAAAGATTCACATATTTACAAGTAGATCACATACTGCAGCAGAATACACCACTCTCAAAAATGACAATGTACAATTAAAATGTACATTTTGAGAAATGTTAAATTTTTGCATATATAGAAAGATGGTGATCTGTTCTGTTGTCACTGTCAAAGATTGTCATGACACACTGTCCCTTCAAAATAAGACATTTATATACAATAATAGCTCCAAAAGTGCTCAACTTCGTTATTGCAGGATTACCATTTTTTCCTGTTATTACTGTTCGCAACAAGCATATATCTCAGTTGAGTTCATTTATCACACGACATTCGGTTGATTCGCGCTATGGCAGTAACGAGCAGGTGTGTAAGTGTTTAAAATCACGTGCACAAGCTCGACGTGTGCATGCAGACTGACCGCGCACTCATGCTATTTAAAGTGGCTCATAATCAGATTTATATTCACAGATTTTATTCACGCAGTTTATCGATACTGAGAATTACTGTAAAGGCTCTAGAAAATTGACAACTCAAAATTCATACACTTTCAATATTTTTATGCGATGACAACATCACGCGGGCCGCCTGTTAAGTATCATGGGTCAAAACTATAGTTGTTAATATTATGCCGATTATTTATTTTCTCGAGGGCCCGTGGGTGGTTAAAGGGTTTTATAGTCATAGTAATATTTGTACCACATAACCACTAGGTGGTGCTGATTTGCGACGCATATATTTCAGGCCTTATTTTAAGCTTTCAAATGATACCTCATATGCTTGAAAAATGTTATCGGAGATTTGAACATTTTAAGCGTAAACTTTTTCGGGACATAGCACCCCCTTTTATACCCGCCAGCGGGACAGCAGAGTTTAAGACAGTTTGGAACATGCCTTGACTTCAGAGAGTTTGCTTTCTGTTTTTTGGCTGTCGTTGAAGTTATTAAGTCCATCTGTAAGGTCCACAATGGAGCTGTTGGACCAGCTTTCAATCTCAGCGCTGATTTCATAGATGTCTTCCCACAAAGCAGTGCTCCGATTGAGACTTTCCAGATTGCCCTCGATTTTCTCTGAGACCTACGTGTAGATAGGAAGCAGACTGGCTGTTAGTGATGATACAAGATTTTGAAGTGATGATATGAGACCCAATAATTGGCCTTCTGACAAACTCACATCCAGCCATTGGTCCACGGTGGCATCCATTTCTGTTTTCACAATCTGGGTGTCACAATCAGGGATCCTGTTTAATTCACTTAGCAGCTTCTTGCCTTTGCTAGAGAATTGCTCGAGCACATCCTGGTTAGCGGACATCTCGGCTTTAACAGCTTCATGCTACAGAAAGGTAGAACATCAGAATTAAATCAGATCTAACCCTAACACTAATTCAGTACTAATTATCTGAAAATACATGAAGAGCTTTTTAGCAAGACTTCTAAAAAGGAGTCACCAAACATAAACAATTTTATCTTAGGTGGCAAGAGTTAACTATTGGTGGGTAGGCAGTTTGTTATCTCCCCATTGACGGTCAGTATTTACCTTTAACAGCGATCTCCGGGTGTCCTCTTGGTCCTTTATGACAGCTTTAATGTCAGCTATAGCATCAGCACTCTCCAATATTGTGTTTACTGAAGACTTCAGACTCTGATAGTCTTTCATGAGTTCTACCAAAGCACTGCTCTGCTCTTGCCTGGAACATAATCATGTAATATCGTCAACTATACATTAAAAACAGATTTCAATGTGCCAAGTACCTTTGCATATTTTACACCTAACCCTAAATATGGAAAATAAACTACGCCAAAATAGCTAAATGTATTATATATATATATATATATATATATATGTTCAAACAGTGGTTCTCTAATGTGTCAGTACAAGTACTATGTCTGATCAAATCATATAATCCAAACACTGACACTGTCACCATCTTGCAAAAGTCATGGAATAATCTTCATGACTGATTTGAATTTTTTTTTTTATTTGTACATTTAATTTAATTCAGACAGTTAATTTGCAAACACATTAATGATGCAAATAGATCAGAAATTAGATATAAAATAAAGGGATTTTTAAACGTTTAATATTTTTAGCATTTCAACATTTCATATTAGTATTTCAAATTTTAATAATTATTTTATAATATTTGAAAACTTGCTTATTGTTTTGATTTAACTAGTATTTTATATTGTTTAGCATTTTACAATTAAAACTTGGGTGCACTACCACCGTTTATGATTCAATGTGGAAGAACAATTTCTTCACTCTTTACTATTTAATATACTTTTAATTCTTCTCTATTATTATATTGCCAACAGCCTGCTCCTGGCGACCCACCTTTCAGTGATGAGTCTTTTTGTGTCTTCCCAGGTGGTTTGAAGCAGGTTTATCTCTCTCAATACTTCACCACCCAGCTCTGCATCTCTCTGTGCCAGCTGTTGACCTTTATCTCTGAGCCACTGTTCTTCATGCTGGTGGGACTGAAGCTCATCCTCCAACTGATTGAAAAACCGAAGTCTACAAACATCAAAAAGAGGACATATGATATAGTATGATAATGAAACTTTTGGAATGATTATGGTTTTTATCATCATAGTTTTGGTTTTCAGGTATAATTACTAAAGTTTCAGTAGGAATATCGTTTTTTAAATATGGTTATTGTAGTAAAACCATACTGCATCTGAAAACATTGATTTAACCACTGAGTTGCATGGATTATGTTTATGCTGCCTTAATGTGACCCTGTTGACTTGCATTGTATGGACTTACAGAACTGAGATATTCTTCTAAAAAATCTTTGTTTGTGTTCAGCAGAAGAAAGAAAGTCACACATCTGGCATGGCATAAGGGTGAGTAAATAATGAGAACTTTCCTTTTTGGGAGAACTATTATTTTAATTGTCATAAGGGATGGATAAAGCTATTGTGAGGGAACCCAAAATAATTGCAGGGGAATTACGAGAAAATGCAAAACCTTATTAGAAAATAATTTTCCCTCCCTGTCAATCCCAAAATGAACACTTTAGCAAAACTAAAATGGTAAATGGTCTGAACTTATATAGCGCCTTTTTTTAACCTTAGCGGTTACCAAAGCACACCAATGACGGCAGAGGTGCCATGCAAGGTGCTAGACTGCCACTTGGAGCAACTTGGGGTTCAGTGTCTTGCCCAAGGACACTTCGGCATGTGGAGTCATGTGGGCCGGGAATCAAACCGCCAACCCTGCGATTAGTGGCTGACCCGCTCTACCACCTGAGCCACAGCCACCCCAGCCACATCAGTGCATTTCGTTATACTTTCTGAGTGAGCTAAAAGACGGTTCGCCTAGTAGGTATGAATTAGCTTTAAGTTGGTCTTTTCAGCAGGGAACATATTGAAATACCAGTGCAATCTATACCTCTGCTGTAGAGTAAGAACATTGGGCTCTTTTAGGCCCTGTTGATCAGCCTTCTCCTCAATGTCCTCCACCGTTTTGAGCAGCTGCTCTTTACGTTGTCTGAACGAACTCCAGAGAGCACCCAAAGCTTCCGCCTCACTCTGCTTCGAGCCCAGAAAGTTCCTCACGGCATCGAGCTCCACACTCAACGAATCAGCCATCGAGCGGCACGAGGCACGAGCTTCTTTCCCGTTGATCAGGTGGAGGTGAGCTTTACAGAGGCTGCCGTCCAGGTTCACGGCGAGCATCTCAAGGCGACTGATGTCAGGAACGATGGCTTCCAGATCTCGCTGCAGCTCGTCCACCCGGCTCTTGTCCCAACTTCCAGCGCTCTCCACGGTCTGTCTGAGGCCTTGAAGAACATCAGCCGCCACCCTGTGGGTGTGTAAGAAGGCCTCAAGCTTTTCCAGGCTCTCACCACGTAGTTCAACCAGCTGATGGGCCTCCAGGTACGGCTGCAAGGAGCTCTCCCACCTTCCCTGAAACTGCTGGACCTCAGCGGGCTCACAAACGTCACATAAGGCCTTTGTTTGCTGCTGAAGACTCTGTCTTTCAACGCTTTGTTTTTGCAGAGCCTCTCTCCTCTCCTGCCATGAATGAAAAGGGGCTGATTGTAAAACAGGACTGATTTATGCAACAAACACTCTTAAAATAAAGATTCTTCAATGGTGCTTTGCAGTTCCTGAAGAACCATTTTAAGAATTTTCTTTGGCTGTTTAGGGTTCTTGAGTTGATCTATATTATTCATTTGAGATTTAACTTCTTTATTTTTATGTAGTGTCATAAAGTGGTCAACAATTCACCTTTACATCATTGGAGGAAGGCTGCAGATCAGTGACATCAACGTGAGAAAATGAGTGTAAAGAGGAAAGGAGAGATTCTGCCCATTTGCAGAACTTCTGTAGGGCCTGATCAAACTCTTCCACTTGAGTTAGATGATCCTGAAGCACTTGGATTCTGTGACAATGAGAGATATATTTATTTAAGTGCTATGTGCTTCATTTAAGACTCGCTGTGTATTACAGGATTAGAGATGTTACCTGTGAGGTATAGCTGTGGTCTGACAGCTCCATTTTTTCTTGAGCAGTTCAAGGTCTTCTTTGAGGGTTTTCACATGTTCATCTGATGCCGTGGTGTAAAGAGTTGGCGTTTGGGCAACCAGCTTGTTGTAAACTGACTCCAGCGACTGAAGTTCACTCTGTAGATGCTACAAAATGAGCAAAACCTTTAAAGCTCAGAATATTGGTTCATATTTGAGTACTAAAAGAATAGAAGATCTCACATTAATTCAGGGTTCTCACACTTTTGGTCCAATTAATTGATTCACATCAACTTGTGTAACAGTTCCACTGATTCATTTTTTTTTTTTTAAATATTCAAAAAGAATGATTCACTCACAAATCAGAAATCATTTGTGTATTATTTAATTAGGAATTTATAAAAATCATTCAAAAGCAGTAGACTCGCTAATGAAGCATTCAGATCAATATGTGAACCAGTTCCACTGATTCATTAAAAAAATGATTCAAAAATAATGATTCACTCACAAACCAGATATCATTTGTAGATTTCTGGATAAGGATTTTATAAACATCAAATGCAGTAGATTCACTAATGAACCATTAAGATTGATTTGTGAACCATAAAAACAACATATATATATATAAAAATAATGATTCACTCACAAATTAGATATTGTTTGTGGATTAATGGCTAAGGATTTTCATAAAAATCATTTAAATGCAGTAGATTCACTAATAATGCATTCAGATCAATTTGTGAACCAAATCCACTGATTCATTAAAAAATGATTCAAAAAGAATGATTCACTCAAAAATCTGACATCATTTGTGGATTACTGGATAAGGATTTTATAAACATCTTTCAAATGCAGAAGATTTGCAAATTAAGTATTCAGATAGATTTGTGAACCAATTCAACTGACTCATTAATAAACGTGAATAAAAAAGAATGATTCACATACGAATCAGACATCGTTTGTGGATTACTGGATAAGGATTTTATAAAAATCATTCAAATGCAGTAGATTTGTTAATGAAGCATTCAGATAGATTTGTGAACCAGTTTCACTGATTCATTGAAAAAAGATGATTCATAAAGAATCATTCGCTCACAAATCAGACATTTCTTTGGCTAGCAAGCAAGTTTTACTATTTTATATACCTATGAAATATTTTAGGGCAGAGCTTCATGAACGTACAGTATATTTCATGACTTTAAAGAATGTATTCATTTCCATTATATTTCTATGCCTGGAAAACATCATTTTAAACACAATGTCCATGACCACGGGAACCCTGTTAATTACTTTCAGTTCCAGCAGTTCTCCATCCAGCTTCAGTTTGTCAACAGGTAGGAACTGAGTATCAGAGCTGGACACAGATTCACACCGCTCCAGGCAAGACTTCAGGGAAGACCGATCCTTTTCATATCTTTAAAAAAAAAAAGATTTGAGCAAGAGATTTTAATAAAAATCTACTTTTAAAAAAGGATTAAGGTCTAATGGAAGGACATGCAAGATGAATGCCTCAGGTGCACCAACAGTGCAAATCAACATACTTTTGCCAAAGTGACAGAAGGCTCTCCATTTGGCTTTGTTTCTCTTTGGCCTGCTTTAAATTCTGCTCGTAAGTCTGCTGTAGGGCCGCTACGCCTCTCTCTGCCTTCTCTCTATCACTGAGCCGGCGGGATCCAGCATACAGAGACAGCAGGGTGGCTTTCAGCTTCTCCAGGGATTGGAAAACATCCTGGAAACCAATCATATCGTCAGACTGAATTCATGGAAATAAATGGACAATGTTGTCACTGCAAATGCCCTGTAATTGCAGGTATCATACCATGTGATCCTGTAGAGTTTTGTAGGTCTCGGATGAAGACACACAGGAAGTGACAGGGCTGTCTAGTTTCCTCTGGATGTTTTCAACCTCTGATTGGACCTAGATAGAAAGAGAATATAAACTCAATGGACACAACGCAACATATAAAAATGTAATTTGCTCACAGATTCTTAAAGCTGCAGAGTAAATTTCCAGCATCACCAAATGGAAATGCAAAAGAGGAAAACATCTGGGGGAGAAATACACCTTTAACACCCCTTTAAACTGCAATGAAGCCCAATTGAAAGCATACCTGTTGAAGATTGGCATTAAACTTCATCTGGTGGGAGGAGCTTTCTTCCAACTGTCCATTCAAGTGTTCCACACTCTCCTTAAGCTCCTCCCAGTACCTGCCAATCTGAGTCAGGCGAGCTTTGATTCGTGCAGACTCGCCAGAGGACATGAACTGGACCAGTCCTTGAGACTTCTCCTCCAGTTTGGAAAGGACCTCTGCTCTCTCCTGAAGTCCATCACTGATAATCTGAACATGAATGCAGAATATAAGGGATGAAAACACTGCAGTGTCTGTGTCAGTCTATAGGATTTTAATTACTATTCAAATAATTGATCTTATAATTTAAATAAAAAAGTTAAATTGAACTTTTTACTTTGTTATGAATATGGAAAACAAATAAATAAGCTAATAAATAACAGCATAATTTACCACATTTAACAAATAATTTAATGCATATATCAATTAATTAGAGATATAAAATATATAATTTTTGTTATTATAAATATAAAAGATATTAACAATTTAAAATACAATATTTAGATAAATATAAAATATTGATACAGATACAGAAATAAATAAATTAATATTTATTAATACATATCATTAATATAAGACAATAATAACATAATAATGATGGTGAACATATTTTTTTTATAAATATATAAATTCCTAAATATATATATATATTTAATATTAATCATTTAAATAAATATTAAAAAATCTTATTTTAAAAAGAATTATTATAAATAAATTCAGCCATTACATAAAAGTTTAAATAGTCTAATAAATAACAAAATTATTGTAAATATATAAAAATTAATAATAATAAATAATAATTAGTACTTAGCATATTGGAGAGCACATTTCCAAAGACACCTTATTCATTTGTTTAATTATTCATGTGTTTATTTTATTTACAGTTTATCAATAAAGATGAAACGGCACCTTTACAGTACAGATCTGCTGGTCCAGAGGTGTGCTGGAGCTTTTTAGAGCATCAAGTTCTCTTTCTCTCTCTGTTATCCATGCAGAAAATGCTTCAAACTCACTCCCGAACGAGTCCCACTGATGTTTCATCCCCTCTAATGTCTTCACACTGAAAGATCGGGCAGTAATCAAAACATGGCCTTGCGTTCAGATTACTCTTAAAGCATCAGTCTTAAAACTCTTAATCTATAATACAGCATTGTGCATTACTCTCTCTCGAGGCCAGCTTCAACTTTGTCCACTTGTTCACTCAGAGCTCGTGCTTGATCCTGTAGGAGACACTGATTTTTGGGGCCCAGTTGGATCTCTGCAGCTCTCTTCAGAAGAGTTTTTACCTGTTTGGACTCTGATTTACACTGTTTCACCAGTTCCTATAGGATTAGAAGCAGCATATGAAGTGGAAAACATGTAGAAAATAAAAATATATTGACAATGCAAATAGCCCACAAATGGGAGTGGGTTACAGTAAAAATTTGTATCAGAGTTAAGAGGTGTCGGTAGGCACCCCCTTAACCATAGTAAAATCACTGAAATACATATACTCAAATGGATAGTAAAATAGTGCAAAAGTAATATGAGAAAGACATTCAAATATGTTTTAATCCCATAAACTCTTTGGACCCATAGGGGCTGCTATATCGAGAAAAAAAGCTTATGCTGAAAAGTCATTTGAAAGCTTAGAACCAGAACTTTTCAGAGAATACCATCACTTTTGCATTTATGATACATAAAAATAACAAATTAAGACATGAATATTTTTGTCACAAATTAGCTCCCTCTAGAGGTAATGGGACGAGTTATACATCAATGCTCAATCTCATTCTCAGGATTGTAACTATACAGTTTATTTTGATGACCTTATACTACAATTTGAAAGATGATGTATAAGATAAAAGTGAAATATGATTTCTGTAATTAATCAAATACAAGCGTCTCATTAATGCACCGATAACTGCTGCTGTAAGCCCCAAATAGCTAAAAAAGTGTTATATCTGCTCTTACCTTTTTTCGAAATAAACTAGCCATTTTTTACAATAGTGAAATAAATATGACATAAAAAAGCACTTTGAGCTGACCGCCGCAATTGCACAGATACTTAATGCTCGAATTCATCCGGCAATGCCGTACAATAATGCAATGATGCGCAATTCCAGGCACAGAACCGAACACTATTCTTGCATTCCACGACGCGATGAGGAGGAAGTTTTCAAGTTATACAGGTATATCATATCTAGCATTTCTATCTCAATTGATAAGCCATTGATTCAGCATGTATATGATTAATATAACAAGTACAAAACATGTAAAAATATAACATGTTTAAAATAAGGGAGTTGTTTTACAAAGATAATTTGTGTTAAATATACATATTTTCAAATTACATTGTGTGAATTTTTTCTACGCGTTAGAGAGGGGTACACAAAATTTTGATTGTTGAATGTTTGAAGGGGTACACCACTGTAAAAAGTTTGGGAACCACTCTCTTAGATGTCCAGAACAAAATATGTCATCCAGCAGGAAAAGCATGCTAAAACAATTATCAGGAAAACACGTTTTCGACTATTGATGATAAAAAAATGTTATGAAAAAATGTTATACATCATTGCAAAGGGGATCTCAGCTTTCTAAAGGCACCTAGATTGAGCTTCTAGTCCACTCAGAGGCCGGGATTCAATGAAACAATGGAGGAGGTGCATGAACTGAAAATAAGACTGAATTGCTGCGTCCCAATTCGCATACTATCCGTCCTAAATAGTATTCGAAAATAGAATTAGTACGTCCCAAATCGTAGTATGTTGAAATGAGTGTTCCAAAGATACCCGGATGGTCTACTATTTCCGGTCAGAATCCGAAGTGCAGATCGATGCACACTCTAACGGCTAATATTGCCCACAACCCATTGCGTGCGGGAGGGAGGAGCTTTGAGATGATGCAAACATGGCGGCCGGATGCGGCAGCGGAGATGCGCCCTCAGTTTTTAAGTGTAAGAACTTAAACGTTTAGCGCTAATTAAAGTTATATTTTATTGTCTCATAATATTAATGGATTTGTGTTGTGCAAAAAAAGTACCGCGTTTATCTTGTAGGGTCCGATGAAGACACTGAGCACCTCATTAACTGGCGCATTGCCAACGACGATGTTTGTTTAACTGTCGCGGTGTGCGTAACTAGGCAACCACATTCTCTTCCATTGCATGACGTCTTCGTAGTATGTCCCAGAACGTGCATACTCTTTTGCTACACACTCAAAAGTATTTACTTTTTCTTCAAAAAAAAGAGTACATACTTTTAGGTCGTAGTATAAGTAGGCGAATTGGGACGCAGCTACTGTCTATGGACGAGCACATCTGTGAGGCTAAAATGCGTTAGTGCTTGCTGCCATCTAGTGGAATGAAATAAGACTTTTCAAAGTGAGGTAGAGTGAACCGAACCAGAATTACATGCTTACAAATTTAAAACAACAAAATGTTTTTTTTATGCAAACTTTGTTTATCATAAGATTATAAACACATAAAATATTATTTATGAATAATTGGAGTCTTTTGTTTTTATTTGGGGGGGGGGGGGGTTATGGAAAAAAAAAAAATTGCAATCAGTTCACAGTATTCGTAAATGGTGAGCTTTTAAATTTGAGCGTGAAAAATTGCAGGCTGCAGCCCAAAAATGTAGGCAGTCAATATACAGTATATTATATAGACAATTAAATATATTCTGGAATGTAATACCATCCTTTAGCCTAACTGTAGGGTGCTTATGGTTGCCAAGCAAATGTAGCAACTTGGCACATTAATATGGAATTCAATTGGTGTAGTTATTTAACCACAGCTTCAAAAAATCCAATTGATGGCTCAGCCAATCAGATTTCCAGAGCAATCCATTTATAATGGTGATTTGGGTTGTAAAAGCTCTTAGCGTATCTTCAGTTTTAGAATGAAGAGGCTCATATTTAATTAAAAGGTGATTCATTTAATTCAGCTCCTAGAGATAAAGTGTTGATCTCACCTTGGTCTGCTCCAGCTCTGTGGTTAGACTCTCTGGACTGCTGAAATTCATCTCTTTCTCTGTGACCGATCGCACTTTACCCACAAACTCCCTCACTGCTGCCTGCTGACCGTCAAACTCCTGCCAAGCAGCTAAAGTCACCTGACAACACATGGAGCCATTTACAACAAGGATGAGAACAACTCACTCTAATATACCTTTATTACTACATATTCATCTTCATCACAAATTACACACAAACACAATTTTCAAGCATGACATTTACCTAAAAGTGTTTTTGTTAGGATTTAAATAATGAAACAACAGAGATGCTGATCAAAATGACAACTCTATTTGTTTGCAGATGCCACTTGATTTGGTATTTTGTTATCTAATGTGATGTCTTTCATACATTTATGTTTGACTTAAACACTTGGGGCCACTTTATTGTACATATGCTATATCATATTGTCCTTCCTTACCTCCAGGTTCTGTTCCTGTGATGCAATACTTTGATCCATTTTGTTCAGGGTGGTCTCCATTTTCACCAGATCTTCCTGTAAGCTCTCCTCCAGACCCTCCTCTATCTGCAGCTGCTGTCCTCGTATTATCTGCTCTTGCATTTCTTTCCTCTTCAACTGGAGACGCTTCAGTTGTTGCTGTACAGGACAGCACATTGAATTGCATTGAGCAATTAAAATATAATTGATAGATTCAAATATGATATTTGCCTTTGAATAATATTGCAACCTGATGTAGCAGCAGCAGTTGTTGTGCTTCTCTAACAGACTCAGAGTCCAGTATCTTGTTGATGTCTGTCTGTAACTCCTGTTGACCCTGAGTCAACTCCTCCAGAGTGGTTTTCACCTCCTCTCTGAACTGAACACAGTCACCCACAGCCAGCACCACTTTCTCTGACTACATCATCACAACACACACACACAAACACACAATTGCTGATTAATTAATACTTTAATCACAGAAAACACTTGTTTATGTCCACACTATTCTGTTTGTTTGTTTGTTAGTTACCTAATGTCATAGTTTACCAGAAAGCAGAAAGCAGATGCAGTCGTTCAAAAGTCTCAAAAGTTTTTAGTGTTTTTTATATTTTTACATTTGTGTTTTATTTATATGAATCTCTAGTTTTAACATTATTTGTATTTCAGGCATTTGTTTTGTTGGATGAAAACAAATCTTCATTCTATGTGGCCTACATTTGCCTTTTAACCATTAAAAATGTGTAAAGTATATAAATCTTCAGATGGAGTCACACTGAGAGCCCCATATCTCTGGCATTTAAGCATGTATCCCTTAAAGGGATAGTTCACCCAAAGATATTAATTATCTGATTATTTACTCACCTTAATGCCAACCCAGATGTGTGTCTTTCTTTCTTCTGATGAACAAAAATTATGATTTTTAGAAGAATATCCCAACTCTGTTGGTCCATACAATGAAAGTGAATGGTGGCCAGAACTTTGAAGATCCAAAAAGCACATAAAGGCAGCACTGAAATAACCCATATGACTCCAATGGTTAAATCCATGCCTTCAGAAGCGATATGATACTTTGGGTAAGAAACAGATACATTTTTATGTCCTTTTTTACTGTAAATTCTCCTCCATGCCACTAGGTGGCGATATGCATGAAAAATGTGAATTGCAAAAAAACAAAAGAGGAATGTGGAAATTAAAGTGAAAGTGGACATTTACAGTAAAACAGATCTATTTCTCACCCAAACCTATCATATCGCTTCTGAAGACATGGATTAAAGAGTCAAATGGATTACTTTTATGTTGCCTTTATGTGGGTATTTTTTTGCACTTCCAAGCTTTTGTCCACCATTCACTTGCATTGTATAGACCTACAGTACAGAGCTGAGATATTCTTCTAAAAATCTATTTTTGTGATCAGCAGGAGAAAGAAAGTCATACACATCTGGGATGGCATGAAGGTGAGTAAATGATGAGAGAATTTTCATTTTTGGGTGAACTATTCCTTTAAGTGTACATTTACATTTATGCATTTGGCAGATGCTTTTATCCAAAGTGACTTACAGAGCCCTTATTACAGGGACAATCCCCCCGGAGCAACCTGGAGTTAAGTGCCTTGCTCAAGGACACAATGGTGGTGGCTGTGGGGATCGAACCAGCAACCTTCTGATTACCAGATTACCAGTTATGTGCTTTAGACCACTACACCACCACCACTCCAAGTGTAAAGACACCAAATGGGACATTTGCTCTGAACCTGAAACTAAAAGGATATTAATATATCTTTAATACTTCTATTAATACGTTAATAGTTACAGTATATGCACTTCAAATATGGAAAACCAATACAAAAAAGTGTTTTCCGCATTTCCGGACTCACACCATTGGCATAAAATGCAGTCAACTGATTTTATTCATTTATCTCTGTTTAAAAATAAAATAATGAAGTTACCACCATTATAAAGTCTTTTTTTTTTTAATTAGTTTTACTCCAAAATCATAGGCAGAGACAAAACTACATGGGTAGTGAGTAATATTTATAAGATCTACTGAGGGACTAACATACTTCAAATATTAGCTTTTCATCTAAAGTTTACACAATCATCATGTCTCACCTCAGAAAGAGACACGAGGAGGCCCTTAAAGTCATTGGAGAGTTTGCTGAGCGCGGCTCCCTGTCGCTGGGCATCACTCTCTGTGCAAACCTCTATCAGAGCAGCCAGACGAGTCTTCAACCAGCTTAGATTCCCTTCCTGAAGCTCGGAATCGTTCCTCAGACTCTGTCATTCATGAAAGGTGATCAATCAACATATCACACATCTGTCAAATTCAGCTTCATCAATTCTGTCTTTATGTCTCACCTCAATGGTCGATTTGACCTGGCCAAACTTGCTGGGGTCTCCGGCTCTGTTTCGTAGAAGTCTGAGTTGACTTTCCTTTGACGTTACCCAGGCAGAGAGTTCAGAAAATCTGAAACACGGAGACAAAAGGAATTTGATATTGTTCTGCAGTAATTGAACCTAATAAAGACAGTACCACGGAGGAGACTACAGGTTCACCTGGTGTTAAACTCCTTCCATTTGTCAGGGTGCTGCATGAGTTTGTAATGTGTGCTCTCGATTTCCTCTTTGACGTCAGCAAACGCTGTTTTGGAGTTTTCCAAAGTCTGGCAAGCCTGTTCGCTCTCTGGAAGCTTCAGACAAAGTTCCTCCATATGCTGCAATCGCTTCTCACAGAGAGCCTGTGGACCCTTTTCCTTAAAAAACATCTGCATAAAGATGGTCATTATTAGGAAATGATTGTGATGTCACAGGGTTTACAGTATATTGTGGTAGGTTTAGGGCTGTCAGTCTCACCCTGTGCTCTTTGATTAATCTCTCACTGCCCATGCTGGGCAGACTGCGGTTCTCTCGAGCCAGTTCAGACTGGCACTCCTGCAGTGAAGTCATCAGACGACTCTTCTCCAGTTCCACCTTCAGATGAAGCAGGTGAAACGGAATCTCTGTCTGCACATCCTGTAGAAAACAGGGAGTTTAGCATTATTTGGGCAGTTCTATGCACTGATATGATGTTTCTTCAACATGTAACAATGTCCAGCAGTGTATGTACAGTGTATGTGTATGATGTTTCCTGAAAGTCATGAAAATTCCAATTACAGTGTCATTTTCAGGATATCTCAAATTCTGTTTTGTGTTGAATGGAATTCTGTGATGGAAATGACGATGATGGAAATGAAAGGATTTTTAATGTTTTTAAAATGAAATAGCGGACTCCATAATCTTGTTTGTATCACAATTAAATAATATTTTCAGTGATATTTGAGGGATATTTGCCTTGATTTTTCTTTGTTTTCTTCACACATCACTTTGTATTGTATTGAAAGTGACGCCTCAACTGTGGGATAGTCGTAGTTTTTGAAAAATGGAAAGAAATCATTTTAACAATAAATATTTGTATTTTTTTTATGTCTATTTAACCCTTTGTTCAGATTATCATAATTAGACAAAATGCAATAATTATGTAGATAATTTATTAATAATTTTATGGATTTTGATGAAAAGTTTGGGTCTGGGACAAAGCTAAAACAATACAAATCTACACATGAAAGGCATTTGAAAAGTACCATACATAAAAAAGTTTCAAACCTTCGAATAACAAAAATAAATTAAATTTAACCTCTGCGATATTAAAAACACCCATATATGAAATTGATTGGCCCAATTAAAAATTTTAAAGAGCTAAATAGCACGTGATATGCCTTGATCCTTTAATATAAAGAAGTTCATACTATGAAAACAAACTGTAACTTTAAGAAGTCGAAACGTCCTCCCCAGTAAATTGTATTTTTATTTATTTATTTATTATAACCAAGCTGCAAAAATGGCTCGTTTTGGAATTTCTTGGATTTCTGATGACGTATGGTTTAAAAAAGATGGAAAACTGTCTTATGAATTGTGGCAAAACAACATGGCGCCGAAACACAGCAGAGTTTGTCTTTGGGAGGAATGCCAAAAAAACGACATCCGGTAAGATAACCTAATAAAGTTTTTACATTGAAACCTGTTTTGAGTCAAAAGATTAAATTCTCTGGTTTCGTCCGATTTGTCATTTTTTAAATTTGAGCGATTTGTCACGTAATGAGTGACACTAATGTGTACTTTAGCGCATGTTTTCCTTAGAAATCATTTATTCACTGTGCATTATCATGTGCAGAATCAATGGGTTCATGCAAAAGCTGAAAAATTAAGCTTTCAGAGGCTTTATATGGAGGATGAAAATAAGGTGCATTTCAAACTGTTCTGAGACCAGTGCAGATAGACAGCACACTGGAGGTTAAGTCATTCACTAAATAGGGAACAAGGGAGCATCCTATAGATCTCTATGCAGCTAAGTGCATTCACTCCTAAAATCCAAACAAAAGTTCAGTTTCAGGCTGCAGATGATGTTTGGATCACTCAACCCCCGTTCACACGGATCCACGAAAACTACTAAAAAACACTGTATTGTGCATGCCAGTCCAGCAGTTGGCGATGTCACTTTGTAAAGAAACACTACGCGCCTACGAACATAAGCATTCTTCCACAGAGCGGTGAATACAAACAATGAAGATGACGAAAGCATCGAGCAATTTGTTTTCTGGACGGACGATGAGGTTGCTTTATTACCACAAGTCTTGAGCAGCACAAACACAGTCCTGTAGTCCGCCACTGTTGTTTTGAATGTCTCGTGCATGCCTATTGACTGAACACGTAATACACGTTTTTGTATGCTTACACAGAAACGATAACAGCATCGTTATCCAAAACTTGCACATTGAAACACGTTTTCAAAAGTTTGCGTTTTCAGGCCCCAAAACGCAGTTGTCCGGTACACGAACAGCCAGAACACGTAACAGTTTTTAGTTGAAAACATTGTCATGTAGACGGCCCCTTAGGCCTAGTCCACGCTAATACATTTTCATTTGAAAACGCATCTTTTTCTCTCCGTTTTGGCCTTCCGTCCACACTGGGATGGCGTTTTTGTCCACGAAAACTGAGCTTTTCGAAAACGCACTCCAAAAGTGGATACATTTTAAAACGCCGTTTTCGCGTTATAGTGTGGACTGTGAAAACGGATGCTTTGGAAAACAATTATGCATTTTTAGTCATGTGATCTATCCAACCAAAACAATCAAGATGGCGGCCTGTGTTATAGCGGCACTGTTGTGCCTGATACTCACTTTGATAGAGTTGTTAAAAAATAAATGTCACTTTGTACAACCTTCACATTGCGTTCCTTCAAAGGCGAAGGGAACTTTACTTGGAATTGGTGTCCGGCGACGGAACACGAGGATAATTGCGTTTCGGACCGTACATGCAGCGTGGATTTTCCGCATGCGCAGTGACATGATTTAAGCATTTTCATACATTTCAGTGTGGACGAGCATCTTTTGGAAAACGCTTGAAAACGTTAGTGTGGACGGAGAGCGTTTAGAAATGAAAACGCCATTTTCAAATGTATCCGGATTAATGTAGACGTAGCCTAAGACATTATAGATATTACAGTTTTATTTACTGTTAATGCCTAATCTTCTGTAAAGCTGCTTTGAAATGATGTGTGATGTGAAACGTGCTAAACAAATAAAAATTACTTGACTTGCATGACTCTATGTGCATGTTATTCCACCTCTAAAATGGCTAACTATAATATATTAAATATAACCTCATATTTAAATATAGATTATATCATCGTCCACCCTACATTATATTCTGTTTTAAATAAGTCACATTAAACAAATTAAATGCATTGTGAATGCCACTTCATGTTGTCTTTAAGTTGTAGTACGTACAGTATTTACAAACCATTTTGGACAAACGCTCACTAGTAGTCTGAAGACCAATAGTAATGCTGGGAAAAATGGAAGAGCTCTCTAACCTTCCACTGTTTGTGTAGTTTCCTGACTGTTTCCTGTAGATTCTGCTGTTCTTGTTCTGGTAGAATATCTGTGAGTTCATCACAGGCTTTGAGGAACGCGTTGAGAACTCTCTGATCCAGCTGCCCGAAGAACTCCTGCATGAGCGTCAATAAACACATTAACACTTTGTTAAATTGAAATTTCTCTACTCTCAACCATCAGAACTTATTTCCTTCTGGAGATTGAATGTGTTTTAAACTCTGCCATTAGCCTATTTGAGCTGCACTAAAAAAGCCTGTTGGGTCCATTTCTCACCGTGTGCTTTTTCAGAAGCTCTTCTGGGTTTCCTCTCTCGGCCATGGAGCTGCGAGCTACTTTCAGAACCTTCTCAAGCTCCACACGAGACTCCTCAAACCTCTTCATCAGGCTGCTGTTCGCCTCTACATGTCTCTTCCACTCCGTGGTCTCCTTTACCATGGCCTTTTCCAGATAAAACATACAACATTGCACATGTAGTGAGAAAAATAACTAATGAGGTCTCAGCTGTTTCTCCTACACAGCAGCGACATTATTGGAGAGAAAATTGAGACTTGTATGTCTCCTGCTTCTCATATATTTCTCACATGTGTCTTCTCTAGAGTTCCAGAAAGATCTCAAGAATGTCTCAAATACAGTTCTTACCTGCGAAGAAGCCTGAAGCTCGGTGATTCTCCTCTCTAGCAATGATGTATCCAGATGTTTGAGGGTCTTGCTGGTGTCCAAAGATGTCAAAATGGCCTGCTGGGTTTTATCAATCACTGACAGACACTTCTTACAGCTCTGCTGATATGTCACCAGCTCCTGTTAATTGTATAAACAAAGACAT
Organism: Moxostoma hubbsi; assembly: GCA_032164185.1. Classification (NCBI taxonomy): domain Eukaryota; kingdom Metazoa; phylum Chordata; class Actinopteri; order Cypriniformes; family Catostomidae; genus Moxostoma; species Moxostoma hubbsi. The sequence goes on along the minus strand of JAVLUX010000013.1, from coordinate 41,655,371 downwards.
TTACATTTACATTTATTCATTTGGCAGACGCTTTTATCCAAAGCGACTTACAGAGCCCTTATTACAGGGACAATCCCCCCGGAGCAACCTGGAGTTATGTGCCTTGCTCAAGGGCACAATGGTGGTGGCCATGGGGTTTGAACCAGCGACCTTCTGATTAGCCTGACCTGTGCTCTAGCCACTACGCCACCACCACTCCAAAGAGAGGAACATACAAAAAGACAGAATTAATGGCAATTACCTGCTAAAAACATTCAATGCTCACAGTCTTAAAATTCACATCTTGTTGAAAGTGACTAAATGAAAAAAAGTTACGAAATATTCAAAATGTTTGCACCAAAAACAAGTTTGATGGCAAATTTGCGTCACGTCATTTTGTTTGGCATCCAGTTAATTATATATATATATATAATGAACTACAATCCCATGAAGCATTAATGCAATCGAATTCAAAGTTGTAAAGGTGTTGATTAAAAGTATAAAAAATATATATATTTTAAGTTTATTGCAAAATATTATATATATATATATATATATATATAAATATATATAATTATTTTGAGTGTGTTAGGAGAATGATTGTGTGTCACTGGAATGGGCTGTCACTGCAAAGGTCTTTTGCTGCACTTTGTTGGACACAATTCTCTGATTGGTGGAACGTTTCCCTTCAGGATCATGGGTAGTGATTTCTTCACCTGAAATTCCCCTATTAAACATGTTTTTTTTTTTTTTTATGCAATTGAAATAACGTGGACTGATGGCTTCAACAGAACCATAGAGAGCAGGTCTGTCTTTAAAGGTTTATAAGTAGGGCTGTCGATTTAACACGTTAATTCAGAGCGATTAATTACATAAAAAATAATGCGTTCAAAAAAATTATTATTAATCCCCGGGTCATAGTAAGGAACATTCCTACCATCGGAACAATTCAAGCTTTAAGTACCACCTGTTTTCTCCGGGGGGCAGTAAGCGAAACTCGCTGTATAGGCAACACGCAGCTTATACAGAGAACAAACCACACTTACCAACAGCAGACAGCACAAGATGAGAACACGTTCTTGCATTCAAACACAGCTTGATGAAGAGGAAATCCAAAGACTTGTATTTCAGGGATGTCAAGACTTGTTTTTCTAAGATTCGAATTACGTTTTACTTGACACAGCACCCTAAAAATGGTATGTTTGTGATGTGAAGCAACCAAAGTGAGACGCTCCTTGTCTGCCATAATAATGTAATGCATTTTATTTGTAATTTTTTGGAATCTATATATTTTATTTCAAATTATTTAAATATAACGATCTATAATGATTTAATCATTATATATTGAATTATTGTCATAAGAGGGGTTTTCTCAGCAAATATGTTTATATGCAATTAATTGCGGTTACCATGTAATTAATTCAATAAAAAAAAAAGTATAAATTTGCCTATAGAAAAAATTGAAAAGTATTTTATTCCTGGAATCAGACTGTTGCGTGCGCTCTATTAAAAAATACAACAGATCTTCACATAACGAGTTTCTTTTTAAAAAGTTGTCATGCATGTTTTTGAATGATACCCATTTTCCTTCAGTCACCTGACACTTCTGCTTGAAGTCTCCTGGAGCCTCGGAGTCCCGAGAGGAAGTGATGCGGCTCGCCTTCTCCAGTGACTGGTAGAACCCTGTGATATGTTTTTCCATCTCCTCTAGAGGAGGCAGCATGGCCTGAGAATCCCTCAGCAGGGGCAGAGCTCTTTCTCTTATCTGAAAGAGACAGCAGACATTGAGGTCAAGGAATGAAGGGGAGAAAAGACGTATTATCTTCATTTTAAGGGTTCATCCACAAATGAAAATTCTGTTTTCCTCTTGTCGTTCCACACACATATGCTGTTCAGTTTTTCAGTGGAACCCAAAAGTAGGAATCTGTGAAAAAAAAATTCACTTTTCCATACAACTACATTTTTAAAGTGACCACTATACAAGAATCATAAAAAGTTGTAAAAGTAGTCCATACCACTTCTGCACTATATTCCAAGTCTTCTTAAGTCATAAAACAGCTTTGTGTGACAAACAGAAGACAAGAATTAAACCGCTCAGGTCGTATGGATTACTGTTATGCTGCCTTAATGCCCTTTTAGGAGCTTACTTACATTGTATAGACATTACAATTCCCCATTATTTTTGGGGAACTGTCCCTTTAATGTGGCAGCTCATGGAAGAAAACACAAAGTCAGGTACCTTGCTGAGCTCATCTTTGATGGTTGCCATGGTAGCCAGCATCTGTGCGATCTCCTCCTCTGGGAAGTCCTTGGTCAGCTGCTGTGCGTTACGTGTCGCTGTCTTAAATGCAGCCTCCATGGATGGCACTTTGTGCTTGATGTCCTGTGAGAATTGAGTTGACATTTATATCATACTTTGCAAACTAGCTCCACTGCTTAAACATCATCGTTAATCCTCTTGAAATAAACTGAGTGGATAATTGTGTGAGTTCTTATATTATGTACATAGCAAAAATATTTGATTGCAGAAAGTCATGATTAAACCAATCAGAATCAAGGATTTCAGAGAGACATGTAATAAGCTTTATGAACTTTGATTACCTCAACATCTTGCAGATATGTCCTTATGTTTAGGAAAGACACTTGAACTGGAGTGTTCATTCTCTCGTTGGACGTGTCAATAAATCCTTTTAAAGCTTCAATCCCATCTTCATAATCTTTCCTCAGCTTGTCCACTTCATCTGCTCTTGCATACTAAGAAAAAGATTATTTGACAAAAACTTTTTATCAGTCTACCTGATGTAAAAGTTGAGGTATGTTTTATAACTCTCCCTCATGCCATTCCAGATCTGTATGACTTTCTTCTGCTGAACATAAAAATAAGATTTTTGGAAGAATATCTCAGCTCTGTAGGTCTGTAAGTCAACAGGGTCCAAAACTTTGAAGCTCAATAATCAACTAAAGGCAGCATAAAAGTAATCCATAAAACTCCAGTGGTTTAATCCATGTCTTCAGAAGTGATATGATAGGTGTGGGAGAGAAACAGATCAATATTTAAGTCATTTGTTATTTTAAGTCTACCACATACAAACAGGAAGATTTCTTCTACTTTTGTTTTTGGCGATTCACATTCTTTGTGCATATCGCTACCTACTGGGTAGGAGGAGAATTTATAGTAAAAAAGTACTTCAATATTGATCTGTTTCTCACCCTATATCTATCATATCTCTTCTAAAAGACATGGATTTAACCACTGCAGTCAAATTGATTAATTTCATGCTGCCTATGTACTTTTTTGGAAAGTTCAAAGTTTTGGACCTTATTGACTTCTATTGTATGGACCTACAGAGCTGAGTTATTCTTCTAAAAATCTTTGGTTGTGTTCAGCAGAAGAAAGATAGTCAAGAACATCTGGGATGGGACTGTATTTTTGGGTGAACTATCCATTTAACACAAAATTTAGAGGGGTGATGTTATGGAAAAATACTTCAATGTCCTATAAAGATATACTCTAACATTCACAATGCAATGTAAACTTGGCCTCTTCTCCAATTCTGTGGAACATTCTGAAGAGCTGGAGCTGGGGGGGGGGGGGGGGGGGGGGGGGTTAAACATGGTAATACCATGTTTTTGTTGTTGTATTTTTGGGAATGGTACCATGGTAATACCATGTTTTTTTTCCATGTCAAATATTAATACCATGTTTTTTGGGAATGGATCTATGGTAATACCATGTTTTTTGGGAATGGATCTATGGTAATACCATGTTTTTGCATGTACTGTGGTAATAACCCAATGTTACTTGTTACATTCACAAGTTCTTCCACAGTCCACCCAGACCATTTATGAAAACTAAACTGCAAAAATGGGTCATTCAGAAACTGGTGCAGTATTAATGTTAAAACCATGAGCACTTTGACATATGACCACCCACATTTAAAATACAATGATTACTCAGTATCCATGCACACTCTGGTGTGCACTATGTGGATGTTAACCTATTATAACAGAGGATATTTACATAGAAGTCTTAAAGGTACAGTAGCAAAAACAGCCTAATACAGTTTAATTCCAAGGGTGAAAACTAACTAAATAATGACTACTTTGGTGCAAACCTTGGTTAACTTATAAGTGGGAGTGATTATAAACATTTTTTAAAAATTAAGCATTAATCATCTCTTACATGTTTGACTCTGACGAACAGTTCTCTCCATCTGCCGTTGAGGAGGAGAAGCTGTTGTTTCAGTTCTCTGGAAACCGTTTCATCACATGTTTCTATCAGGAAGTTTCCAGCATCGTTCATGTCCATGTGCTGCTGGATCCAGTGTGGAAGATTCCGGAAAAATTCCTGAAGAACATTTTACACCGTTATACAACCAGTCTTTGAATATGAACACAGCGAGTAGTTTGGCTGCTGAAAAAGGTTTAAACCATTTTAAAGTGGTTAGCTGGTCTCCCATCTTGCCCAAACTGGTGAGGCTGGTCTGTTTTGATGGTCTTCAGATGGACAGGCTGGGAATTCAGCTAGAACATCTTAAACCAGCTAAGACCAGCAAACAACCTAAGACTGGTTTAAGCTGTTTTGCTCAATAGCGTTCAAAGTCATGAACTTCACAAACACACCCGTTTGTCGCTCTCTGATTGGTTGAGCATCTTCTCTGCATCCTCCAGCCAGGCCTGCAGGCTGGCCACCATGCTGCTGTACTTCTCCCAGTTACAGATGACTTCTTCCAGCATGCTGCGAACACTGCGCACCTCCACCGACAGGTTCTTCCACTGCGCCGTTGCATCGCTCAGAAACTTATGCACTCCTTCACCCTCTTCAGCTGCAATCACATTGTGAATAAAGCTCTTTTGACTGGTGATAAAGTCTTGCACAGGCATGCAAATCAATCTACTACAGTTAGGTAGATTTATATTAGTGACGATTAGTGAATTGACAATAATAAGCATTAGTAAAGGTGAAATTATTGTATTGTGACGTTAAAAATGTGTGCACTGTAATCTGTACTGTCCAAACTGCCACTACATTAAAGTGAATTCTTGGCACTCTGTTTACTCTAAACTCACCTTTCCTGATGATTTTACTGCCTAGAATAATAAATGAATAATTATATAACATTACTACACCCTACATGCATCTGTGTATTTGAATGAATCTCAAGAAAACAGTCAAGAAAATTCCAGGATATTTTTCCCCCTAAAATCCAATAGAAATTATTTTGTGCAAAGAGAAAATGTAATCAATACTTTGGACTAATAAGACAATTGGCTCTATTTCATGAGCTTGTAAAGTGCTACGTGCAAAACCATGCGCTATATCTTGTCCAATTTTCATGAGTGTGCTAATCCGAAGTGCAATTTTCGTGCCTATCAGTGTTTGCGCTATCTGTGGGTGCATGCGCTCAAACTGTGGATGTATTGTATGTTAATGAAGTGGCACAAAGAGCAATTTGCTATTTTCCTGAGAAATAGGTCTCAATGCAATAAGACGTTTCAATATCACATCTATTTTCAGCGCAAAGTCTAAATTCAGTTCCTACATTTGCAGTTTGGAGATTCCACCAGCAGCTGGTAATAAAGTTCATGTCTATATGTGCAAAATAATGTTAAACATCAAATGATGTCAATTAAATAACTGTTGTAGTCGTTTTATGCAACAAATATTTATGAGATTTGTGTTAAACTATCAATTTGGTCATGGTTTATATTTCAAATATTAATATTGTTATGTTTATATTTACAATAGTACTTATGATATCATTTGTATTTGTATTTTTCTACCTGTTGTTGTAGAGTGATTTTAACCTTTGCCTTTTTAACCTTAATAACGGTATTCAAAGCGCATTATACTGCGTCTCATTCCCCCATTCACACACCAATGATGGCAGAGCTGCCATACAAGCTAGCCTGCCATTGGGAGAAACTTGGGGTTCAGTGTCTTGCCCAAGGACACTTCGGCATGTGGAGTCATGTGGGCCGGGAACTGAACCACCAACCCTGCGATTAGTGGCCGACCCGCTCTACCACCTGAGGCGATGGATACATTATATCACTGGTGATTAAGGGAATGGACTATATAATATGATGCAGACTCTGCAATAACCAAACAAGAACCTACAAATTAAATTGCACTTGACCCCACCCATTAGCACTTTGCGTGCACGTTTTCACCAAGCCCACTTGTGCCTAGATTTAGCAAATTATTGTACGAAAATACCAAATGGCCATGCCAATTTGTGCTTATGATTTATGGCATAGCAACGGCGCAGACAAAACTGCATCCAAGAAGTGATTATAAAAAGCCACATGATTCTCAAGCATCCTGGAGAAGATGGATGACAGTGAGATGTGTTCTTACCTGAAGCTCCAGATTTCATATAGGTGTCTGCAGCTTGTTTCAGACTCTGAAACGTGGTTTCATATTGCTCAAAGAACTTATGACCTTCAATAAATACCTGTGTTTAAAAGAGTACAATAATGGTAGGATGTTTTATTATATATTAGCTGAATAAGTTGTTCATGAAGCAGATATAAAATGGTTGAAAAGGTAAACTTGCGGACGTACAATATAATTTTGCAGGAGAAGCTCCACTGAGTCACGTCTGCCGTATTTAATGATCCAAGATTTGAGCTTCGACTCAGCCAGGATGAGAAATGCCATCAGGCGATACTTCATCTCCCAGAATTCGAGTTTAATCACATGTACATGAGATGATGTGGACACAAAATTAAATCTGCGGAAATATGAAATATTTGTGAATATAGCTTTAATCTTTGAAAGTTCCCTCTCCTCCAACCAACCACTTTTCATAATCCAAACAAATCCTGAAGGATAAAATCAAGTCTGTTTCACTCTAAAATACATCACATTCTGGAAGTTCAATGCATGGCAAATTCAATTTTATGCCGTCTTTAAAACAGTTCCCAAAATGAACCAAAAAGTCATTAAAGTTGACCTTTCTGCCATGTCCTGCAGCTGCTCTGGAGGAACGGGGACGCCGTTTACGGATCTGTCTCTGTGAATCTGTTGGAATGTCTGTCTGTGTCCTTCCAAATTCTTCAACACCTCCTGTATAAATAGCACAAACATCATCTTTCATCTTAGAATCATTTGGATTGGAGATAAACCATTACGAATAAAAATAAAAGATTTCAAAGTTCAAAAGCAGACATAGGGTCTCGAGCGTACCATGTGCTGTTCCAGTTTTCTGTGGATGATGTTGGCGGTCTCTTCATGGGCCTGTTGAATGGGTACGTCTTCTCTCAGGGCAAGTTCTGCCCGATGCAGCCACGCTCCAATCACTCCCAGAGGGCCGGGCAAAGATTTATCCAGATGAATGTGCCAGTCTAAGAGCTACACAAACCAAACAGCAATGTCGCAAATATCAAAAGGAGGAATCTGTTTTTAAAGCCGCTCACAGTCTGAGAGAACCTGTTCAAGCTGTCAAATGTCTTGGCAGATTGCTGTGTCTGCTCTGTGAGTCCTCTGTTCCTTTGAACAAAACCGGCTCTGTGTTTTGCCCTCTGTTCTCAGTAATGAACTTTAAATCAATGGCCTACGCTCCAGTTCGGACTTCATTAAAGCTAATGACAACTAGAAAAGCACAGAATCATTTATTCTCATACAACAGCAACAATTCAGTTATACTATGAAGTAAAAACAAAAAAGTGCACCAAAAAGTGACTGAAATATAAGAGCTTATATGCAGTTGGTTATCTTCCATAATAAATAAGATGAGTTCTAGACAGAAGCAGACATAATTTAAAGATTTGTATTTATTTAATAATTTTTTTATTTAATTTTGAGGGTAAAATCAGCTGAATTCTGCATTATGGATTTAAACATTGCAAAACGTGTTAAACTTACCTGAGAGTACATCACTGTTAATAGTACATGTAAGCGTAATCCACATTGCCAAAATATTAAATAAATAAACAAACATGGGGCGGGATGTGTATAACTTGGCCTCTTCTCCAATTCTGTGGAACATTCTGAAGAGCTGGAGCTGGGGGGGGGGGGGGGGGGGGGGGTTAAACATGGTAATACCATGTTTTTGTTGTTGTATTTTTGGGAATGGTACCATGGTAATACCATGTTTTTTTTTCCATGTCAAATATTAATACCATGTTTTTTGGGAATGGATCTATGGTAATACCATGTTTTTTGGGAATGGATCTATGGTAATACCATGTTTTTGCATGTACTGTGGTAATAACCCAATTTTTTTTTTTTGGGGGGGGGGGGGGGTGTTACCATGGTAATACCATGTTTTTTGGTTGTTGTATTTCTGGCAATGGTAACATGGTAATACCATGTATTGTTTTGTTGTTGTTTTTTTTTGGGGGGCTGTTCATATGGTAATACCATGTTTTTTGGGAATGGATCTATGGTAATACCATGTTTTTTTTTTGTTGTTGTTGGGTTTTGTTTTTTTTGGGGGGGGGGGGGGGGTGTTACCATGGTAATAACATGTTTTTTTATTGTTGTATTTTTGGGACAAAAACCATGTTTTTTAGTCAATATAATACCCTGTGTTTTGGGCGAGGCACCATGTAAATACCATGGTATATGAATATCAATGTAATTCTATTTGTTAAAGCACATACCCTGACAGACACGTGATCCCAGGACTGTTTGAGGACAGCCTGATCTACTGACAGTTTTCCGTCTCTGTGTACCGGCTGCAGAAGTGACTCAATCTGTTTCTTCCTCATTTCATACTGCACTCGGAAGCTCTTGAAGGCCTGCAGCATGGGGAATATATTATTTACTGATATGCATATTTGGTCAATAATTAAATTGGACAGGATAATGTTTTGTGAACCTGTTACAATGTAATGCAGTCTTATCAAAGAGGGTGTTATTAAATAAAGGGGCAGCAGCACATACATTTGACCTAACAGCAAACCCAAACAGTTTAGCCAATCCTAATAGAGCTCATTTAAATCTTAAAGATCCTGTAAAGCATGAACAACAGCCTTTTTAATTCTAAGGGCCAGTGAGAAGGTGGAAAATTGTCAAGTAAAACTAGCAAGACTTTTTTGGGTGCAATTAGCCTTGACAAAAGTTTGAAATATGGCCCCTTAAAGCATTTTTAGTGTAAAGGAGTCATTGTGGATTCCTCTTTCGAGTCCTTATATCTGTTAAGTTCTTGTTACCTGATATTTGTCAGTGAGACTCTGTTCAGAGCCTTGTGCACACAATATATCTCTCTCCAGCTGATCCAGCCAGACCTTCACCTCTCTCAGCACCTTCCGTTCCTCTCTCTGTGCACAGCAGACAGAAAGAAACAACAGTTTATTCCTCATTTAGAGGGCATTCAGGGAGACAGTCTATAACAACCCACAGCAGGTAACTGAACAGCGAAACAAGTAAAAATAAGAGAGAGTCCCATTTGAAAAAAGAGTGAAGATCGTCACACAATAGTGAGCTTTTAGTCCTTTATTATGACCCTATTTATGAATAAACACATACCTCAAGCATTAGTTCAATATCTTGTGGATCATACTGTCCAGGAAAGCAAGGCACACCAAGAGATGCAAACACAACACAGTCAAGATGTTAGCAAGAAAAACACGCCAGAGAAAGAGAGGAGAAACCAGAGAGCTTCCACTGCAGATGGGGCATTCTCAGGAAACACAGAACACAGTATTTGTGCTCGGTTTGTGTCCGTAAGACTTACCACGGATACAATTAACAAAATTCTGACCTTAATTGAATTATTTGATAGATTTAACTCTATTTAGTGTTTAATGCACAATATACTGTATTTTCAATTGTTAGATGCTTGTTTTTCCTTTGAATACCAGCCAATTTACAAGTCCTCGTTCATCATCATGATACTTTACTGGGTAAATATAATTTTGCTTTTCTTGAAATCTAAATAGCATCCTTTCTTCATGCCTTTCCATTACATTTCTAAAATGCTTTTGACATTTTTTAATGAAGAGAAAATCTGTCTTGTTCCTGCACTAAGGATGCAACTATGTAACATTCAACCACAAACATTTTGAATGAAACAAATGATAATCTTGTATATAAATTCCTGTAACCAAATAACAGGGCTGAATTAACAAAACGCATAGGATAATTAATTGTTGGTTCTTTGAAAGGCTGTAACCACATAATTATTTTTTCTCCGCTTTTTCTCCCCAATTTGGAACGCCCAATCCCCAATGCACTCTAAGTCCTCGTGGTGGCAAAGTGACTCGCCTCAATCCGGGTGGCAGAGGACGAATCTCATTTGCCTCCGTGTCAGTTCTGTAGTCATTTTTAAACATAATTGCACCATTTCCTGAGAATGACCCATACACTAAATGAATCTCATGCCGGCTGAGAGGTAATCAGCTCTTACCTGTAGAGTTGGGATAGAGAGAGCAAATGTAGGAATGGAACGAACCAGCTACGAATGCGTATGGCGAGTGACACAGATAGAGAGACAGAGTGAACACAGAGCAATGCATTATGGGTGTGATAGTGAAGTAAAATATATGGATTCCACTGTGATGAACTAAACTAAATGATTAGTGACAAAGGAACAAGCACAACAAGCGATGACTGCATAAAATAACAGCGAGTGATCAGTGTATCTTTAGCTGGTACATGCACGTAAAAAGTAAGGCGTACCTCCTCTTGCTGTCCATCTGTCTCGGATTGGTGGGCATCTGGGTAGTGCTTCAGGAACTGAGCTACGTATGTCATTATTGATTTCTCATCAGGCTTGTCCACATCCACATCTGCAGACAAAAAAACAACAAACAAAAAAAAAACATGGAGAACTCAAAGATCAGGGCTGATCACCAACAAACTGCAGGATTAAACACCTCAGGGGACGATCTATGATATTGTGCCCTTCAGCAAGGCACTATCTCTCTCTCTCTCTCTCTCTCTCTCTCTCTCCGTCTGCCTGTCTGTCTGTCATATCACTCATCCATCCATCTACTCTTCGATCCATCCATCTTTCTATCAGTCCATCCATCCATCTATCTATCTATTAGTCCGGCAATCTAGATAGATCTATCCATCCAACTATCTAGCAACACCAAAACAATCACCTTGCAATACCTTACAATCATCCATATATCTGTCTGTCTGTCCGTCTGTCCGTCCGTCCGTCTGTCTGTCTGTCTGTCTGTCTGTCATATCTACTCATCCATCTATCCATCTATTCATCCATCCATCTATCTGTCATATCTACTCATCCATCCATCTACTCATCAATCTCCTCATCCATCTCCTCATCTATCTATCTATCTATCTATCTATCTATCTATCTATCTATCTATCTATCTATCTATCTATCTATCTATCTGTCTGTCATACCTACTCATCCATCTCCTCATCTATCCATCCATCCATCCATCCATCCATCCATCCATCTATCTATCTATCTATCTATCTGTCATATCTACTCATCTATCCATCCATCTACTCATCCATCTCCTCATCTATCTATCTATCTATCTATCTATCTATCTATCTATCTATCTATCTATCTATCTATCTATCTATCTATCTATCCATTTATTAGTCCATCTAGACAGATCTATCCGTCCAACTATCAAGGAACACCCCAGCAAGCACCTTGCAATACCTTACAATCACTAGCAATGCCCTCGCAAGCATTCAGAATTGCAATGGCTAAGTAATGCAAGTACACAAGGCATAAAGTACATAACTTTCAAATCTCAAACTTCAGATTTCTCTTTAAATTGCTTAAGTATTTAAACTACATAAGGATTAAATAACCATTGAACTTCAAGACATTTTAAAACTGTTTTAAACTTTCAGGCAAAGCTAAAATTAAAAGTTAGCCTTGACAAACATTCTTTTTCTAGTTAAAAAATGGTGCTGTTCTATTGTGGCATTGCATAATTTTACCAGCTGTGGTTTAGTGCCGTGAAATAAAGACTCTATAGAGCTGGTCAGGCCGGATGGCAGATTGTACAGTATGCCAACCCAGAAGGCTAACTGGATGCTTGTTCCCTCAAAAATAAGGATTCTGGTTAAAATTACTTGGAAATGAATGTCAAGTTTTGTTCTACAACATAAATTACACAAAGTCATACCTCAAACATGAGTTTTGAATTTGGTGGGTTTTTTTAAACATAAGTTGCTAACAACTACATCAGTACTTAAACAGTTGTCTCATAAATGCTAATTCTTTTCTGGGATTAAGGACTACAAACTGAAGAGCTCAATACTTGAACATTGCTAGTCTTTGCATCAACGAAGGCAAGGCATTGGTTAAGCACAGAAGATGAATCATCAGGTGCTACAAAGACTTCATGCCACATTAGATGTTGCAATGACTTTAGTCCCAAACAAGTCTTTTTCTGGACTCTTCAAAGGGCTTAAGCCAGCTCACATAATGATGCCATGCCTGCCTGTATCTGATCTCTACACGTCATGCTTGAATAGCAGCATGACCTACAAAAATAACTATAATATTGTCTGTCTTTAATGAAGCCTGATGATGGAGAATTCCAGCTTGATTATGCAATGCCTACTTACATTAAACTCAAAACAAATGAGTGGCTCTTGAAAAGCACAATAGGCCATTTACCAAACTAAATCTGTTCTACAATATTAGCCACAACATCAAAAGAGACCCTTACAATTAATTACTGTGTTGTACCATGGTACAGTGATTGCATCAAATGGTCATACTATGATACTTTGATATACTTTATAGTGTACCATGGTACTAATTTATTACAATACACCATTGTTTTTAAATGGTACTCCAAGGTAGTTTTACCATGTACACATTAAAACATGGTGTTACAATGGAACATTTCCAAAAATGCATGGCATTACCATGGTACCATGTTGAATATTGGAGAGACACTGCAGAAAATTCAGAGTCTTGAAGCGGCATTGGTACCTTCAGGATCTAGCAAACGTGGTATTCCAAGCTCATTCTCTGCCACGCTGAAAGCTTCTTCCAGGTTCTCGCGGTTACTTCTTCTTCTTACAAGGTCCATGTCAACGAGTTCTGGCCGTATGGCATGTATAACGGAGTGAAAAGCCACGCCACTGCGCCAACTAGGACCAAAGTCTTTAACTTCAATCCCCAGACGCCTTGTGATGAGAGATAATTATAAAATTATATTTTGCTTAATTAATATAATTACAAATATTTTGATGATTTTCACAAACTTACGTACAAGTTAAAATTATTTTCTTATTATTTAAATATTCTTTCGTACTTGGTTGCTGTGCTTTGTACCCATCTGAGCAGGGCTCGTTTGGCATTGCCCTGAAACTTGACCACCTTGCGTTTCATGGGTGGGCTGCCTGTCTCTGAGCTGGCCATGCTATCCACGGAAGAGGCACTGCTGGATAAAGCCTGAAGGGCTTGCAGATTACTGGTCAACTCCTCAATCTGCAAACGATTGTAAGAACAGACCCTTAACATTCAAATATAGTGCATAACGTAGACTTGTATGAAACAAAATCCAAATCCTACAACCATAAAAGGCACACTTTACCTGGAAATAGAGGATAATGGTCCACATCAACCCCAAGACAATGGATGGGCGTCCATCAGCGATGTCAGTTGCATTAATATTGACTAGTTTGATCTGCAAATCAAATATCAAAGTTGTTCATGATCGAGACCCTTAATTTACTAAATAAAGCAAAGACAGCCGTGCAACATAGATGCCTCTGGTTCCCCATTTAAAACAGCATATAAAGGGTCAGGTGTGACAGCACAAATAAAACTGGCATACACAGCAAATCCTAGCATCTGTTGTGTGCATCACTAAATCCCAAATACTAAACTGTCCAACTTGCAAGCATTTTAAATAGATCTTTCTCAACATTCTTCTGGTGTAAAATTACAACAGAAAGAGAATAAAAAAATTATAATAAATAATATGGGTGAATTAATTAATTGAGTGCTTATTCAAATACTGCAAAATATTTCATGCTTTAAAGGTGCATTCAGTTATTACCTGGCAGTGTCAAAAGTTCTCAGTTACCAATATCATTGGAAAAAATTAAGAGTAAATAAAGTTTTTTATTCCATGAGTGAAAGCATCTAATATAGAGTGCAATAATGCACACACACTTTATCAGCCATGTTTGTTCTGGAAGTATTTTCCCATAACTTTTTTTCTATAGGGATTTCATGAACACTTTCATAAAAGAGTTCTAAAGCAAGAACCAAATCAATCAGCTCAGAGTTGAATCGCAACATGACAAACTTTCTTGTAAAACAAAAAAGTATTTGAAACTCAATCAACAAAGGTACAAGACTGTATACTTAACATTACTTAATGCAATACAATCGCATGAAGAAATAATAAAAAAAAATAAAAAAAAATATATAAAACTAATGATTTAATGTTGTTGATTACAAAATATAGACACGATCAATGTTAAGTTTATTGCAAAATATTCAGATATACAAATACATTCGTATTTTCAGAGAGAGATGTCCAGATAGCATTTTTCTGAGAAAAAGTCCAATACATGTTGGTTTGTTTGTTTGTTTGTTATTTTGTTTTGTTTTTCTGAATTCCATTTAAAATGTTATCATCAAAGTGGTGATTAAATAAATGAATTCCTTAAAACTTAGAAAGTATAACCATTAATTATCAGCATAATATTGTAATATTATGTGGTGGCGGCATAGTGGGCTAAAGCACTAAACTGTTAATCAGAAGGTTGCTGGTTCGATCCCCACAACCACCACCATTGTGTCCTTGAGTAAGGCACTTAACTCCAGGTTGCTCTGGGGGGATTGTCCCTGTAATAAGGGCACTGTAAGTCACTTTGGATAAAAGCATGTGCCAAATGCATAAATGTAAATATAATATTTTTTTATAAAATTAAGTGATTTTATACAGAACTTCACTGCACAACCCAAAATACAACATTGGAGTATTTTTGTCAAATAAAGTGCTGCATAACAGAGCATCGGTGATGTTATATATTGATTAAATATAACAAAATAATTATTATTTGTAGTATTACAGTGAATATTACATAACTCTACAGTAGTGATCTATCTCTCAACTAATTAAATTGAGCTTTTATTTTGGCAGAGCTTTTATTTTGTAGTGTTTCTTTGTTGTTATGACCAAGGTGCTCTGAAATTATGACGGTAGCTTCCCACTCTGGAAAAGCTATGTGACTCAAATTGATTATTAAACAGTTAAAGTCTGCTATTTAATTAAATAATTATGTAGTTTGTTTGTGCCTAAAAAGTGAATTAGCGCTCTGC
The DNA here is from genome assembly GCA_032164185.1 of Moxostoma hubbsi. Lineage (NCBI taxonomy): Eukaryota > Metazoa > Chordata > Actinopteri > Cypriniformes > Catostomidae > Moxostoma > Moxostoma hubbsi. The sequence continues at coordinate 41,640,153 of JAVLUX010000013.1, read as the reverse complement.
CTTCTGGCATCTGCAACAAGTGCTGATGAGCGTGCAATGTTCAAGATGGTGTTTTCCGTGTATGAGTCAAGGATCTCTAAAAGGTATGAGCACTTTGAGTCTTTATGTCTGCACAACACCGGCACCACACATTTGCTCCAAGCACCGCATAGGCAAACTATATACCTTATATATATATATATATAACTTTTGCTGTAAAATAATCTCACTAGGACATAACATGATTTTAATTTGTGTGCTGAATGTTTACGAAAGGAAATTAATTTGTCAGATGGTATGGGTTTTTGTTATCGAAGCATTTTTACGAGCACGAGTACAAGTACATGAGCATAGTATCAGACCCGATTCCAAGTTTCAGAGTATAGAGAGACTGACTTGATTGTGTCATTCGCAGATCACAGAAGTGGGCGGTCGCTGCAGAGCTCTTTTGGTGCGCTTTTTTTGCAGCGACTGTCTGACTGGTGGATGATTCTCTGTTGGATCATGGGTAGTGTAGTTCTTCATCAGAAATTACACTAATAAACATGACTTTTTTTTAATTAAGTTAAAATACCACAGAGGCAAATACCATAACATTAGGTCTGTCTTTAAATGTTTGTGAGAAAATTTATGGGATTTTTACTTCCTGTATAAACTAATATTGAGATAAGTCAGTAATATTTGGCTGGTCATGTGATCTAAACGCAGCACTACTTTTGAATGTGTGCTCAGCATTATATTATTTGTAGGATATAGCAGCCTAAAACTGATATGACAAGTGTATTCATTTCAAAACAATACAACTCTACAATTACCTTTTTTTTCTGTTTAACAGTTTAGCAATTAGCTAAATAATCACTGAGTGCACCTCAAATAATATTAGGTAGCCAAACATTTTCGCATCTAATGAAAAATGAGCAAATATAAACACACAAAGCATTTGTGAAATAAGTGATTTTATAGATAATAATTAGGGCTGTCAATCTATTCAAATGTTAAATGTTTAATTAAATTAATTGCATAACATTCCGATTAATTAATTTAATGAATCAAAGTTATTTGCATATATTAAATAATTATTATATTCTGTAATTATATCAGTGCTGTCGGGATGCGTTAACGCCTGCAATTAATTTAAAACGTTTAACGAGTTCATTTTTCCTAATCATGATTAACACATTTACTGTTAATACAGCATTAACCAGTACAAACACTTCTTGGGGAGACGGAAACTTTGTAATGTGTACGTCTGGATGTATTGCACTGACAGACACACTACAAACACTCAGAAAAGCACTTCCCTGTCTGTGATAAAATGATGGTGAAAGAAACTCTTAATGCTATTTGATGTAAAATCCAGGATAGAACCTATGTAAGGTGCATTTTAATTGCCACAGAAGCACGTCAATTCTTCTATCACCAAATTATCAACTATCACCAAAACGCAGAATGAGACGTATTTGTCTACAAGCGTGGAGTTCAAAGCGGAGTTTGACGCTGGCATTGACACTCTGACATGAATCATGGACGCAGCTTCACGATTGCTGTAGCAAATAGGATATAGCCACAGTGTCCCAGCAGATTAATATAATATTTTACAGCATTTCTATCTTTGTGGAAGATTTTGTTTAGAAGATGTAAATAAACCATTAAATTGTTGCATACAGGTTTTTTTTCTTTCCTAATATGGAAATAAATGCATTTTGACTGGAAAAAGAGATATATGTGCGGTCAAATATATAGAGTCAAATTTCAGCATTTTCAAAATCTGCGTTTAGTCAATATACTAAAAAATTGAATCGCGATTAATCTCATAATTGTTTGTAGTTAATCGCTAGTAACAGCACTTAAGTATATATATTAATTCTTCTTGCACTCTAATCTGCATTGGATAGTATTATTCTGATGCAATTGAAACTTTGTAATGCAGCATTTTTTTGTACTACTATCTCCTTAAGATGAATCGCTTACGTTTTTTTTATCCCTCTTTTGTATGTTGCTTTGGATAAAAGCATCTGCCAAATGAATAAATGTAAATGTAAATATATAAGAAGGCTCCAGAATAAAAATAATTCAATATAACTTATACATGCAATAATATAGAAAATATATACATTTAAAAAATAAATCAGATTTCAGACTTTTCAGAATGTATCGCATTATTGTGGCAGACGATTAAAGCATTGATTAGACAATGCAAAAGGTGGTTTTAGAAGTCAATATATTGTTTGTTTTATTCCCATTTCATTGAACAAGCCTCGACAGCAGTCCATTTTGCAATTGATTTGCACTGGTTTATGTGCACGTGCGTCAGATAGAAGCTTTTGGAGCATTTCACTGGTGTTCTGCATCATACATGCTGCGTTTTAAGGATGCTGTGGTTGAAAGTGATCAAAATTGCATCTTAAACCCTTGCATTCCCTTTTGTGTGTTCTTTGTCCAGTGTGACCAGCTCCTTCTGTGGCTGCACTGCTTGTGAGGTTTGAAGCGATGGTAGAAAAATACATACTTTCAATATGGAATTAACATACAGCTCAGGCGGCATAATTAATTGAGCTACTTTTTTATTACACATTTTTTCTTCATAATTAATCGCACTACATAAATGCATTTAATCGACAGCCCTAATAATAATTTACTCATGGTCAGCCATTCAAGAAGATCATAAGAGATGCTCTCAAACTCACAAAAGAAAAATGCCTCTAAAAAATTCTATAATCTTTCAGCCAGTAGCAACTGAGTACAGTACGCATCATCAAATGCAGATATGCATAACAAAAGCAGACGTTTGTGAGATCTGCAACTTGGAAAAGTACTGACCGGACATCCTTTGTATACAGACTACGATAAGGCATGGTAAAAGAGAGGACACAGTTACAAACACAGAATGAATGTTTGCTGGACTGGGACATTTCATATAGGCTGGAATCTTTGAAAAGTATGTGTACCCTTCTTCCAATCATCACACAAGATTGCAGATATTGATGGGAGTGTTTTACAATTGAATATCACCATAAAAACAAGACAATTGGGTAAATGCACCTACCCTCCTGCCCTCCAGGAACTTCAATGCAGTGCCGATGTTGGACACCCAGTGGATCCTTTTCAGCTGGCGGCCCTGCTCGCATGGCTAATTGAAAACACAAGCGGTTTATGGATGCTTTTCACAAACTCGGATGATGTATTTCCACCTTAATTTAGCAGGTTATATCTAGCAAACTTTTTTATCTTACATTTTTTAATGATATAACATTAATATACTTTGTAATTAACGCTAGGGTAATATTAGACAAAGTAAAAAAATACATCTGCTGAGGGAGTGACAGTAAATTTGACATGTTTCTCACTTCTGACTGCCATAATGACTGTCATAATGACATTGGAAAGATGGATTTTTTCTTTTACTGTTGGAGCAAAGGGAACACATAAATAAGATTTGCCCCTGTATCTCAATAGACGTTTACCCCGCTACAGTTTACGTCCACGTTCTAAACGTGGAAATGTGGGCAAACTCCATTTGGGGTTGAAATTAAAGGCTTCTGTGCAAGCAGACCAGTTATTGATCACTGTGATTACTGATACACGTCTGAAGAAACAGTGAATGTCATGCAGATCTGTATATTGTTGTGGTGTGAAATCAGGATATTGCATCACAGTAACACTTACTAATCTCTGTCCAGACAGCACCTCTAACAGAGCCAGCAGTTTTACCCCATCCTTGATGTCCTCAAAGAGGTCGTTGACTTCAAAGGGAGGTTTGTGCTGGAAAAGAACAGAAAGAGTAGAAAAATGTCAATTGTTAGAAAGTAATTAACTACATGAACCTTTATAAAAATGAACTTCCCCTTTTCGTTGGTCAAAACATACAGGCCTTTTAATAGTACTTGCCGAGGCTTGCGCGGAAGTAGCAGTTTATTAGTGGTAGGCTGTGTATGGTTTGATTATTATCAATGCACACTCTTCACTAAACTTCTCTGTCTCACAACTCATTGTCATTAACATACAGCAAGACTGACTGTCTGCATACGAACTTGTGAGCACACAGAACAACTTTAACTACAGTCTGATGAATCCCTGATGAAAAAGGACACACGCAATTAATACGCTTTTTTAAAAGGCACATAAACAAATGAACGTTTCATGTCGGTGGCCCAACAGCAGCTAGAATGAAGATTATAGCGAAGTATCTTTAAATAAATTGCTGTGTCTCACAGGTTCTGACACATTCAGCACTTGCAGATTATTGGTGGTTTTGATGATACAAATTTGATGGTGTGACTAATGCTTTGACATCTCATCTAATATATCTATTCTCCAAAATATGACACTACATTTCTTAGGCTACTGAAAATATTACCAATGCATAGTCCCATATAGAAGTGTTTGTGGATCTGTGTTATGCGTTTGAGGCTTTTGCATGCATAAGTACTCACCAACAAAAAAGTACTATGGTATTTTACCATGTTATTAGGGATGCTAATTACCGATAAGATCGGTATCGGCCGATATTCGCCTAGTTGACTATGGGCAAATAAGATGTTATTCACTGATGGCAGTGGCCGAGGTTTATCTGTTTATATGCGTTAGTTTTTGCGGTCAACTTGGACAATATTTGCCTACCCAGCTGCATATTCTGAGATGATCCAACAGGTGTTACTATAATACCAACACCCAAGCGTTCAATTATGGTGACTTTGAGATAAGTGTTTTTTTATTTTCTCAAGTATGAGTAGCATTCAAGTAACCATTGGCTAAAGCATTCTTCCAGTAACCGTTCAGTCAAAACGCAGCACAACGAACAGAGCAGAACACATGAGTCTCGAGACACATTTTTATCAGTTGAAGAAGTCTTTTTAACTTGACACGGCATCTAAAAATGATGTGCTCCCGTGAGAGATGCTAAAAACCCGGTGAAACGTGACACAGTTGTCAAAAGACATCCATCAAGAAAATGTTTACATGGAAGACGATTGAAAAACAGTGCAAGCGGACTAGCTGAAGTTTCTCAAAGTTACCTCTCAAAAAGACAAATTTACAGTGTATCCAGCACTGTATTCATAAATATCCAGATGCTGTTTTACTGTATGAAAAACCGCTCCAAATGATTCAGTGAGAGCGCTCTGAACGAATTGAACTGAATCACAAATCAATTCAGACCATTTTGCATGCCCGTTTTGACCAACTCACTGAAAAGAACTCAAATGAATTATTCATTCGCAAAGTGAGCATTGCTAGTTCTTTTAAAGAGCCATCAGAATTACGGGGCACATTTCATGATTGGTGAAATATTCTGAGAGAAAATATTTCTCAGGTCAGTCGGAGCGCTCATGGTACACACCTCGCTTGCAAAAATATGGGAAGGTATTTCCTAAGGGGCCAATTTTAGTTTTGTAAAGAGGCCCATGTTTAGCCCCATGTTTCAACCTACTGCAATTTTGTGCTTAATGGAAACACAAGAGCTGAAAGATAGCCCTGTTTATGTTTGTATTTATTAATTATTTATCTTTTATATTTCATTTTATATTTTATTGCTCATTGATTAGACAGATGTATAGCAGACTAAAAAGGCTCTTGAAAAAGTTATTTTTCACAAAACGAAAGAATCTTTGTCATGTGAAAGAAGGTTATATTAAATGTTGTTTCATCAATTTGTATGATTGAATTTGTGCTCATTCAAAGACAGTGTGATGCAGGGCTGAAAGACTTAATAACAGCTCGTTTATTTTTTATAATGAAGATTTATATATATAACAAATACTAAATAAACAAAAACTAAAAAAATCTGTATCGTATCGGCCATCGGCCAAATCGATATTTTAAACATCGGTATCGGTATCGGCCCTGAATCTCTAATGTTTTCGTTTTTTTCTCTCTCTATTTTAATATTATGCCAAAATCATGTTTCTTTGGGCCATGTGCCATGGTAGTAGTACTATGGTATTGTTTGAAGTACCTTTGATTATCATGTCTATAACTTGGTACATTAATATGGTAATCCTTTAGTATCAAATAACCATTGTATTGTCATGTTTTTGGACATGGTACCATGGTATTACCATTATGTTTTGGACATGTACATGGTAATACCATGTTTTTGGATATATACCTTGCTAATACCATAATATTCTCTGAAGTCCTTTGAGAATCATATACCATGGTATATGAATATGGCAGTCCTTCAGTACCATGCTATACTGTGCAATATACTATAGCATGGTAGTGTCACAGTACTGTAGCACATATACATATGCACATCAAAACTCAGGACAGCTGCCCCTGTACAAACATGATAAAAAAAAGTGCAAATGTGCTTTAAAACGTTAAAGGAAATGGAGACAATAGGAAAAGATAACAGATGTGTTAGAGGTCATACCAACAGAGTCAGAACTTTCCATCATGATAATAGCTACATAAGCGATGTGCAAACACATTTGCTTCAATTGTGATGACTATTGAGAAAAAACAAAACAAAAGAAAGTATGAAATGTATAATAATAATTAATATGGGACCACTGTCACATTTCACTGTTGTACAGAACTGAGTATTTGACTGATTATAATTTTTAATCTATGCACAAATATTCACATTTGATTACAAAACAAAACAAAACATGCAAAACATTTTATTTTATTTAACTAGTAAATGTTTTATGAATCTATGTAAAAATATTAACATTTGAACTGCAAGAAACGCTTTATGCAAAAATATTAACATTTCAACTACAAAAACATGTGAAACTTTTTTTATTTAACCAGTTAATTTTTGCCGAATCTATACATTAATGTTCACATCTGAACCACAAAAAAACATTTGAAACATATTATCTCTTAATTTTTGTTTAATTTATGAAAAGATATTCACATTTGAACTACAAAAAAACATTGTGGTCCCAATTTTAGGAACTCAAGCGATAAGTGCAAAGCAATGCCTTAACTCAGAAGTGCGAAGTCAATGGGCATGAAGTGAAGTGTTGGTATTTTCATGCAAGCGCCAAGTCTAAGCGCAAGTGGGTTTGGCGAAATCACGCATGCAAGGGGCTAATTGGTTCAAGGGAGGTCCTATTCCCTGTCCAGAACCAGCGATATATACAAAGACAGCACATTCATAGAAGTTGGTAGTATAAATGGACTGTATGAAATAAATTAGAATAGAAATATGGATTTACATTATTTTTCACATTAACCTTTTGCAAAATACCAAAATATTTTTTAACTGAATTTAGACTTTGCGCTAAGATAAGACCTGGTTTTAAAATGTCTTAGCGCAACAACCAAATTCTGAGGAAATAGGAAATTGTGCTTTGTGCCACTTCATTTACATACAATAAACCCACAGTTTGTGCACCTACACACATAGTAGCGCAAACACTCCCACCCATGCCCACTTTCGCTTTGCACTGGCACATAAAATTATCGCTCTCGTGAAAACTGGATAAGCCGTAGCACATGGTTGTTGTGTATAGCACTTAAAGCACACATGAAAACTGTATTTTATTGTACCTGTTAATTTTCTTAAAAATCAGCAAAATATTCACATTTGAACTACAAAAACATTAGACATTTTATTTTATATCGTAATTTTTAGTTGAATCTGCACACAAACATTTACATTTGAACTACAAAAAATATTGAAACTTTTGATTTGATTTTATCTCAATTTATGCCAAGAAAGAGTGTACACATTTAAACTACACAAAAACACTAAAACATGTGAGGCATTTTATTTTATATTAAATGTTCTTTGTCGATAAACAACAAAATCATTTGACATTTTATTTTATCTGTTCCTATTTGTTACATTTATGCTAAGAAATACAAATTTGAACAACAAAACACATTAACATTTTGTTTTATTTTACCTGTTCATTTGTGACGAATCTATGCCAAATATTCTCATTTGAACTACACATTTATTTTATGTCATTTTATCTCTCCATTTTGATGAATCTGCACACAAAAATGTACATCTGACTACAAAAAAAAACATTTTAAACATTTTATTTAATCTCTTAACTTTTAGGAATCTGTGCACAAATATTCACATTTGAAAAACAAATATCCATTTAAACTACTGAACTGAAACAAGTATCTATATATATATAAAAATTCAGAAAGACAGCAAATCCGCCCGGCCAACAAGCAGACAGAAAGCAATGTAAATCTGTAAGTACTGCAGGTGGCTGCAGGCTTGCTGATGGGGTAAAGCATTACTTTGCATATTCTGCAGCTCAGTTAGTATGCACTGAGCGTGTGCTATCTGTACACTGCATTGACCCTCTGCCTGCACACATTACTCAGATTCTTGAAACTTTTCATTTTCGTGCTTTGAGCTGTTGTGCACCAGATTCTGTTAAACAAAAGACAACTCAGTGCAATCTGTGCTGACTGGAATACTTAAACCCACCATTTGTGTCAGATTATCCTCTCTTTGTGCCCTCCAAATTGGCCCGTCACCAAAGCAACTAATCATGCATAATGAGGCGAGAGGGAGGGGCAACAACACTTACAATATCTCACAACATATCTTCCACTTTAGTTTCTATAGACTGCATATGGGTCACTGTATAAAACCATGTATCCCTCATTAACATACATGTATGTGCAAATAAAGACTTTAACAATGACTAGATGATGTCAACTTTAACTTTGTGTTAAAACAGGCATTTTTTTAAACACGTCAACCAAATATCCAATAACCTTTGGATTTCTTTTTTATAGTTTTTTTTTCTTTTTTCTTTTCTCCCAGTCCTGTGTTTCCAATTTCTCCTTTCGATATTAGCAAATAAACATATTTTGATTAAAAACCAATTTAAAGAAGTAAAAGCTAGTATGTCTTTATTTTCTATATATTTAATTTTAGATTTAGGTTGCGCCAATGTATCTCTGACAAAACGTAAATTTTGTGTCTGTAGGTTATGTGTCAACCCTGTTACCACCATAACTAACCATTATTAAAATAATGTACTATTCCATAATCAAACCTTTTCAAGTTAAATCAAAATCTGCAAGGGCATGTATACTGTATGTCTCCTTTAGTGGATCAGTTTGTCTAATGATTAGTTACCTTTGTCAGTAGAGGATGATCTTAAAATATCAACCCTTTTAATCATGACTGGATATAGTAAACAATGATTATTGAAAAGTGGATTTAAAAAACATTATGATCTTTTAATGAGAATTCTGTAGTTTAATAACCTTGTCCATAAGTGTGTTAACCCTGCTTCCTTTCTAATAATCTTTGCATTTATCTTGAGATTCAGAATTTACTTCATCAACACTTAAAGACATTCTTTGTCTGATAGATTGTTAAAAATATTACAGAAATTAAATACAAAATTGAGATTTTTAAAATGGAAAATTGATGCTAACCAAAGCCTACTTTTGAATTTAAAGTATCACAGGGCAAGTTTGCTCTTGTTGATTCTTAATCACACCATGTAAACTTGCTGCGCACAAATGTCAAAGACTTCTTCCCACTGAGAATTGTTCCACCCTCTCACTACGACCATCTGTACAAACCTACAGTGTCCAAGACTTTAAAAAAAAACACTTCAGTCCGCATTTCAACATAATGTGAAAGAGTTTAAAGGGATAGTTCAACCAAAACGGAAAATTCTGTAAACATTTACTCACCTTCATGTTGTTCCAACCCCAAAACACACTGAAAGTATTAAAGCCGTAGCTCTCAAATCTCAATCACGTTACACATAATTCAAGCTTGACGCATCATGAGCTAAGTGAAACGCATGAGAACCCAAGCCGTTTGGCGTCAACATTGTCAAGCCTGTCTCTTGGTGCGCTAAATTGAAAGCTACACTATGGCTTTGGAAGACTTGGAAAACAGCACAAAAGTTGTATGGACTACTTTTATAGTGCTTTTATGTCAATTTTAGATGTCAACATTCCCTGTTTTTGTTATGCGGTAAGAAGCAGCATGAACATTCTATAACATTTCTCCTTTTTTATTACATACACAAAAAAGTTAATCAAATGTGTTTAGAATGACATGAGGGAGAGTAAATGATGACACAATTTTCATTTTGATGTAAACAGAATTTTAAGGGAATCGGGAAACAGCAGCGAATGTAATACAGTATGACAGACAACGTAAACAGAGGCCACATCCACAATAATCTGTTTTCATTTGAAAACTCTGTTTTCTGCTCCCTAATGTCACCGTTTTACAAAATATGTGGTATTGGAGAATGTTTTTGATAGTGTTAATGTTTGGCAGACGGATCTCATGTACATTACATGACAGTGGAAACATTTTTACAAAACAAAATTGCGTGCTTTATCACACGTTTCTGTGCAGTTTCCCAGTGAAATATCCAGCAGGGGGCGCCAAAAGCGTGTGCACTGATGTCGGCATCAGACAAGGTTTTAAGGTGAATGTTAGATGGAGGTTTTGGTAAATCGAACCAAAAGTATCCTAAAAACTAATGCGAGATTTGTTTGTACTAAGCTCGTAATAAAATACCCCATTAAAAGTTTCATTACATGCAATGTTTTAGACAATGAATTGCAGAATCACACTGTTATTAATTTTCTTCTTTTATTATTTAGTATTTTCTTTTATATTATTTTTAATATATGCATCATATTTTATACTATACATGTTATTCTCAATGTACATTATTCCATGTGTTTTATATCACTGTACCTTTGTGTTATTTATCCAGGCATTACTCCAGGTGTTAAAAAAAGAGAAGTTTAATTTTGGAGTCTGGAATAAAGACCTACTTGCAACAAAATACATGTGCAAATAAATATCCAACAGAGCTTTTTACTCATCTTACTCACATAAAAACTACAGATTATATACTCCTCAAAATGCTTCAACAGCTTGGAAAGAACATACTTAATTAGTTATGCCAAAATAGGAAAATAAATGGTTTAACAGCATTCAATATATTAATCTCCAACAGCTAAAGGGTGTTAATCACTTTAAGATTAGGACTCCATGCTGAGATAATGGCATCAAGTTCAAGCACTGAAAAGACAGATGTTTTGTTTGAAAAAATTATTCTGTCACTGAGAAGATCTGACAAGATGACAAGCTGCTCAGAACTTTTTTTTACAGTTTTAGTGCATTTTTAAATATAACCTTGTTAAAGTCAACCAAACCATGAAGAAAATGCAACTATTTTAGCCCCTGTTTCGGAACAATCAAGCAAGCTCTAAGTCTGAAAACGCCCCAAATCTCTATATTGCAATTGCAATTTTACTCATGTTGCGGTGAAATAGTTGCGGTGAGTTGTTATACGTATGTATCACCCCTCCACCATTTTTAATCGAAAAACAGTCTGCATGTGTGACACCCTCGGCCAAAAGTCATTTTGAGTCTGCCAGCTTAACACTTCCTGAGCATGCATAGAACAAACCCAGACATGTTCATTATTTTAAAATGTATAATGAATTAACTTATTAAAATAGTTATTAGCATGTTTTTTGTTTTGTTTTTTTACCAAAAAAGGACATTTAATGACGATCTAATAAAATATCCACAAGTAATGGAAGACCAGATTAACAAAGTAATGTTAAATAAAGTCAATTGCAGTCATATGGTGGAATTTAATTACCATTGAAGTTCAAGAATGTAATATTAAGAGCGAAACAACCTAAAATCGAAGGACAGCAGGAAAAATTGCATTATACTGTATAAATGTAAGATAAGAGTTTATGCAATTATTTCAGATTTTCATTGACTTCCTTGTTTGCATTTTGATACAGTTATAAATAGAGAAATATAGAAACAGTTAAAGTGACATGGGCAAAGATCTGTGTAACACAGGCTAAATCTACCGCTGCATGTTTTCATGCATGTATTTTAAATTCAAACGAACCGCTTCACACGACTGTTGAAGCCTTTCATTTTCTTTTCTTTTCTCAAAAAGAAACTGAATGCATTAACTAGAAAAGATGTTACTTAAAATTAAAGGTTATAAACCATAACAGGCATCTAATGTGGTAAATCAAACTTGCAAGTGATGAATGTTGATAAAAAAAAAACATTTAAAAATCACACTAAATCTGACCTGGATGTTCACACTGAAGGTACATCGGAAAAAATCTGAAACCGCAGTCTTCCGAGTCCAAAGTTCAACACTCAGGTGAGCTACCGCACAAGCTAATCACACTGGAATAAGTGTGTGAATTTAGGTGTGTCTGTAATACAAGTGTTAAAATGTATTGTTTTCCAAATTATGCGTTTGAGTAAAAGTGTTTCGATACCATAACATAGCAGTTTGTGTGCAACACAACAGAGTGAATAATAAGTGTTTATGAAGTCATAATCAGCCATTGTACTCTGATCGTCACTGATTTGTGTGAAAGTGAATATAACGCACAGTTGTTGTAGTTCCTCGTGTTCATTTCACCAAGAAACTGTGGCGAAACAGAACGCGGCACGTAAAAGCAGATTTAGTTATAGAAGTGTTCAGTCTATGAGACTAGGTTGTAAATGTTCTACCAAACAGATGAAAAGCTTTAAGGTTAATGTTCTATCATGTTTTAAATCGATAAAATCTACATCCCTACTCTAAACCTTAAACCTAAACCTAACCGATAGTGTCAGAAAAGCAAATGTGAGATGAAATATGCAATTGTTGAAGCAAACACGTCATTTTATGTTGCCTCTATGACACTTTTGACTCACGTTAACTCGCACGCTCTTCACGACTCGTACCACTTTCCTTTGCATTGCAAGCCAGTTGAGCTTCTGCGCAGTATGATTGCATTCAAACAAGCTTGTAAATGTAGTTGCGTATGTGATGCAAACGTTAAAATGTATCGTCTTGCACGTCATGCACTATAGCAAAAGTGCTTATAATTCATAAGATAGCATTGTGTTAAGAAAAGGGCAAAAAATGCGAGTTTATGAACTGATAATCTGCCATTTTGGTTTATGTGAAAGGGATTCAATTAAATGTTCTTGTAGTGCCTCTAGTGTTCATTTCGCCAGAAAACATCTGCAATACGTACAACAACCCACGTAAATATAATTTTACATTAGGTAAATCAATGAGACCACGTTGGTTCTTGGTGGAGGAAAATGCCGTTCCACAGTTGTTGTTTTATCAAACCAAAACGTATTAGTGCGGACATAGCCAGAGAGTCTCTGTCCAGTCAAACCAGCTTTCACTTATCAAATACAAGCGTTCATCTCATCAACTGAGCAAGTGACACATGTCAACACAGTCTATCCTCTGCAAAAAGGAAATTCTAGTAGATTATAAAGAAAGACAGCTACAAAAGAGACAGGTCATACTGAAAAGCCTTCAGCCTTGATTACAAAAGTCACCATTTCGTATAAGCAATGCATTTCAGTGTAGGTGTTCAGAGTTTTTTATCTTGTCGATTACTGATACAGAATGCTGAAACAGAACAAAACACAAAGTCAAGCTTCTCAGCCTACTAATGCAAGATCACCCACTCCTTTTGGCCATGGCAGTGGGAAGCCATCAAAACACAGCATTCATTCTCAAAGCACATAGTATAAGCACAGCCCTTCTTGCTTTTTATTACAATATTACAACGTTACGCCCCCCTCACTCACTGTTTACTGTCCAGCACAAGGAACAGCCTTTAATCATGTGAGCTTTACTCAGTTACAAAGACATTTGCCCTTTAAAGTCATTATGACTTTAGGACATAAAGTAAATCACATGGACCATTCCCTGGTCACGGATGAAGGGTCAGAGAGAGAGAGAGAGAGAGAGAGAGAGGGGGGGGGGGGGGGGGGCAACAACACAGACATCACTACTTTAGACTCATGAACATCAGAGTAACATCTTAAGCCTCATTCAATCAATTTGTCTCAGTTACAATTCACTTTCATTGTATGGAAAAGATGCAATGAAAGTGAAGAGAGACTAAAGCTAACATTCTGTCTATCATCGGAAATTAAAAGCCAGTCTTACCTTTGCCAAGTGAGAATTAATCCACTTTGTGAAAGTTCTTTTCTGTACCAACTCCTGTTCATCTGAAAAACAGACAAGAGCCACATTAGTCGTCAGATCTTTTCTACAGTAGAGATACGTATTATCGTAACAGTTATCTTTTTTCTTGGTTCCAACCATTATGACTCATCTAGTTATGTTTTAATTATCTCAAGAAATAAATGCATTCAGGATGATTTCATATTTCATATTTTTTTACTTTTCCATTACTGTAACCCTGCCTTCAAAGCTAGAGAGGAGATATTTACCAGCAGAGTACAGCTGAACGTCCTCATGTGGCATGGGCAAAAACATTTACATTATATCAGAAACATGAGGCAATATTATTATTATTAAATATATACTCAACAACATAAAGTAATTCAATGCATATTGATGCAGGCAAAAGTGCTTATTGTAAAAATAAAAACAACATTGTTCTCAGAATCCCCATTATTACAGTATGCAAAACACAAGCTCTGAAAACTAGATTTATACAATATCTGAAGAATATATGAGTGGCGCATGGCCGTGCAAAACTCACTATTATGATACTAGAGTGTTGCAGGTTGTTGCCAGAGAATTGCTATCCATTTGCTAGGGTTTTCTAAGTGTTTCCCAGGGTGTTCTTATAACCTTGCATATTAAGAGTGGTTGTCATGGTGTTGCCATGCGTCTACATTGTAAACCCTAATTTTGTCATTACTGGAGAAATCAAGTCTTCATTAAACATTACCATTCCTTAGTCAAAGGAAACATATGGGGGCAGTTAAATAGTTGTTATTAAGAATTCATAGAGGTCTCAGCTCTTTTGTTGTATTATTTATGTTGTTTGTTGTAAATACTCTTCCAAATAGCCTTGTGCTGTCACAATTAGGCTGATCGTTGTCCCCTTTGGTCAAGTTGGACCCTGTTAACATTATCTCAGTTTTGTGTCCATGCACTTCTGTGAAGTAATACGTTTATTTAATGACTAACCTAAAATAAGTTAATGGGCTCTATTTTTGTGAGCATGCAACGTGCAACGGCCGTGTGCTGCATCGTATCCAATTTTCATAAGATTGCTAATTCTGAGCGCAATTGTTGTGCCAGCGCAAAGCGCAAGTGGACGTGGGTGGGAGTGTTTGCGCTATCTGTGGGTGTATGCGTGCAAACCATGGGTGTCTAGTATGTTAATGAAGTGGTGCAAAGTGCAATTTGTTAATTTCCTGAGAAACAGGTAATTGCTTTGTTTTGATTATATTTATGTTTAGTCTGAAGTGTAATTTTAATTTAGAAATATTTTTGGTTAGATTTTTTTTTTGTTTCAATGAAATAAAACTTGACCCAGCCCATTATCGCTTTGCGCGTGCAGTTTCGCCAATCCCACTTGCACCTAGACATAGCATATGCTTGTACAGAAATACCAAAACTTCATGGTCATGCACATGTAATGGTGGCTAGCTGGTAGATAGCTGTGCAATGTGTATAGACTCCTTGTTAGCGCACCCGCATCCAATGCCGGAGATGCCGGTTTGAGTCCCGTACGGAGCAGGTAGAGCAGGAGCATCACACACACATATGACTTAAAGCATATCATATTCTTAAAATAGGGCCCATAATCTTCATTATCTAAGCTGTGCTATTGTATGACCAAAATGTGAGTTATTAAGTTGAAACAACAATATTTTAATAGCAAGTCTGAGTGAAGTCTACTTGCATCTATTTACCTTAAATTAAATAGGTAAGTTCATTCAACACCAAGTAAAGTTAATCTAATTACAAAAGTTTTGGAGACGCCATTACTCAATTCAATTGATGTAGAGTCATCTTATTAGGGTTTTCAGTGTATGACCTTGCAAAGGTGTTTAGAGTGGTTGCCATGGAGTTGCTATGCAGTTGCTAGGGTGTTCTAGGGGTGTTACTAGGTGGTTCTTTACTATCCCAAGGTTAAAAAGCCCATCCCCAAATCTCTATTATATTTTGGTCCCTAGATATGGCTCAGGTCACTCCTTTAATGCATGACTATGGAAGCTTTTCACACGATTTATTGTCCGCCAGGTGAAAATTATAAATCCGTTCACTTAATAAAGTAATAGCACAACTCTCCTCATGCCGCACAATTTCAGATTTAGATTTCTTAGTAGAAACAGTGCAGGATGAGTTATGAGCAAATTAAGTCTTAACCTAATTTTTAGGATTACATTTTTACGTTGTTTTTGCATTTGGCAGACACTTTTATCCAAAGCAACTTACAGTGCATTCAAGGTACAGTTTTAATCAGTTTGTGTGTTTCCTGGGAATCAAACCCATGATGTTGGCATTGCTAGTGGCATACTCTCCCAGCTGAGCAACCAGACCACACGTTGGCAAAGTGCTTGCATCTGCGTATGTGCACTTGTGTAAAGTATGTTTCTGGCCTAATAGTGATGCTTGCCTTAACAAGCACCACTAATTAAACTCTGTGGCATCTATTAATACAATGTGCAGATCTTGCAGAGCATTTAAACACACATATAATGCCATTCGGGTCAGCAACAGACACCCACTGGACAGATTTATGCATGACGGGCTAAAGAAGTCCACCAATATTCATAACAAACAACATACTAGCTTGCATGCACGTAATGCAATGCACAGGGCATCTTTAAAAAGCATTTAGGCCTATGTAGCACACAGTTCTGATAGCACACATGATATGCCAGTGCAGCGCTAAAGGGACAGTTAATCCTGTCATCATCTCCTCACCATCATTTTGCTCAAACTCAAGGAATACTGTACAAAAGAAGATGTTAGGAAGAATGCCTTAAACATTGCATTGCATCAGTCACTTTCATTGCATCTTACAAATGGAAGTGAATGGTGACATTACTGGTTACACTGAAAAAAGTATGTCAAAATGGTTTGTAACAACATGAGGGTGAGTAAATAATGACAGAATTTGCATTTTTGGGTACACTATCCCTTTAAGCACACCACAGCCTTTATAATCCAACATGCGCAGCCAAAAAGAGTTAAACATCAGCACTCGTGTGCAGTGGTAATCCCTGCTAACAAGGTAATTACCTCTCCAAAGGAGGAAGAAGACCTCAGCTGGCCAATAATATCTAGTGAGCCAACGTGACCCAGAGATGTGTCACTGCATATCTGGATCACGCATCAGTTTCACCTTTATACAGCAGAGCACAGGCTGTGTTTAAATCTGAGCTACTGCCTCCTGTACTCCTCAAATATCCATTCGGATGAGACGACATCAATGTCCCACTTACCACGGAGATACTGAAAGAATCCTGTCACCAGATTGAGAGAAGTGGTCTTTCTGACGGCTACATCCTTAAAGTGAGCCATTGTGTGCCCCACATTCCCTCCGTTTGTTTTTGTCCTTCATGTGTGAGCGTGTGCGCTTATAATCCAGGGAGGAAAAGGGGACCAGCTATCCTTTATTTCCTTCACGAAACAGAATAGAGCAGACGGTACAGCTTTGCGTGTGAAAACACAGTGCGACTGAGCGTTAGAGGATGGAACCTCCCCTCCTCCCTCTCTCCTCCTTCCCTGCTGCCTCCCTTTTTCTCCCTCTCCCTCCCTTTCTCTCCTCCACTGTGGGTACGCGGCTATTACAGGGCAGTTTCTATAGGCAACATCCTGCTACACTGCAAAAAAAAACTATTCTAAATCAGTTTTTTGTCTTGTTTTCCAGTAAAATATCTAAACATCCTTAAATAAAGATGTATTTATTTATTTGAGCAAAATTGTGTAAGATAATCAGACTTGTTTTTATAGAATCGCCTATATCACATTATTTAGCTAAATTAGTAAACACGAGCTTACAATGAACAATAATTTTTTTGGCACTTATTAATCTTAATTAATGCTATTTTTTAACATATACTAACACATTTTTTTAAATTTAAAATTGTATATGTTAACTTTAGCTAATGCATTATCAGTGTAGGGTACGTTACTCTAAAAAAAAGTCATTAATTACTAACTACTAATTACTTCTACAGTGTAATTAGATTACTTGACTAATTACTCTGTCTGAAAAATAATTGCATTAGACAGGATAGACATGAAACTGTTCTTTTAATTCTTTCAAACAAATCCTATAAAATCAAATAAACTATTCATGAACTGGCCAAAGAATTTAAGGGGGCTGCGTTAAACGGGAAAACATACATTTTAACATTAGACGTTAGATTTAGATTTTAAATTCACTATTGTTTTATATAGAATTGTTATATAGTCTATACACTACAGCAGTGTTTCCCAAACTGGGGTACGCGTACCCCTGGGTGTACGTGAGGTGACAATGGGGATACGTGAATGACATTCTGAGATTTCTTTAAATTTCATCACAGTCTAAAAATATCAGTAATAAATACAGTTCATGTATTTCTCACTGGCAAAAATTATTTTGTGTGCTCTTTAATGTAGAAACACCAAAATGATTGTGTCATAAAGGTCAGAAAAATATGCAATGAAATAACCCGATATTTTGCGGTTAAAAAATGCATTTACTCATGTGTCGTGCGTCACACAAGTATCTTTTGTCATCAGCCCAGACCAGTGCTAGGTGACGTAGCTTAGTGATAGCAAGTACAATACTTCACTGTTTTACCAGACACGCACATGTCAGTCGTCCACGATTTTAGTCTTCTTTTTCTTTTTCTTTTGTCCCACAGTTTAAAACGTAATTTATATTTAAGGTTAGATGCATAGGGAGTTTGGATTCTGATGGTATAAGTTCAAAAGCTTTGATGACAGGTGTCAGACATCTGGTGCGGCCAAATAATTTTCCACATTCACACGTAGTAATTTTCCCTCACATTTGATCGCAAGGTAGAGACCTTGTTTTTTCAGCATATGAGCTCAACCTTGCTAACAGTGTCAAATGTGACACAAAAAGCACCTCAAGCTGACTGCCACAATTGCACAGATATTTAATGCTCGAATTCGGCCGGCAATGCCGTACAATTATGCAATGATGCTCAATTCCAGGCACAGAACCGGACATTATTCTTGCGTACCGCGACGCTATGAGGGAGAAGTTTTCAAGTTATGCAGTTATATCTTATCTAGCATTCAAATCTCAATTGGTAAGCCATTTATTCAGTATATAGATGATTAATATAACATGTACAAAACATGTACAAATATAACATGTTTAATATAAGGGAGCTGTTTTACAAAGATAATTGTTTTAAACAGACATATTTTCAAATGATCTTGTGTGAATTTTAAGTTTGGGATCCACTGCACTACAGTATTGAACACAATTACATCAGAAGTAACTGAAATTAAATTAGCGAAAAATTAAGACAAATCCCTTACTTTACTTTTTCATTGAAAAGGTTATTTAATTACAGTAATTAATTGCTTAGTAATGCATTACACCCAACACTGTGCATTATGAACATACATAAACTAACAATGAACAAATTAATTTAATAAATTAACATCAATCAGGATTAATAAATTCTTAATGTATTGTTTGAACAATATGCTTGTTGTTGTTTTCTCAGTGATGCTGAAAATCTTTTCTTTTATATATTTAAATGAATATATTTTGTATTTTAATTTATTATATATATATATACCACAGTTAGTTCCGGTCCTCGAATCTGATTGGACGAGAGATGTTCCATGAGCACTGATGGTGTGTATCACTCCGCATTCATGCTGTTCTAAACTAAAGTGTATCTATTAGGAGTTACTGGCTTTATTTTTGAAATTACATTATGTTAGCCAGCAGGTGGTGGCAAAAAATGTTTGTGTGTAATGTGAGCCAGTTGGTGACGTAAAGTGAATCCGTTAATCTTTGTTTACACAGAACTGCGCTCCGTGATCGCTCGTATTACTAATACATTACCAAATCTAGGAAATAGCTTTAAACGGCTTTAAATGGACAACTTCAGGATTAAGGCTCATGCTGAGAGACACAACAGACTGATTTATTACAGAACTCAAGTGCTTATACTTTTATCTACCTTTATCCACATTGGATACATCCTATTTAAAATGGTGAGGACATCGCTGTTTCTATAGGGATTGACTCTTGCGTACCGGCTACTGCGAAATAGAGAGGAATACCCCGCTTGGACGTCTATTTTCCACTGAGAAAGTTCACTGAGAAATATCTGATTGGGTGTGGCAACAGGTGATTGCACACACTCCATCTCTCTCTCTCTCTCTCTCTCTCTCTCTCTCTTTCTCACACACACACACACACACACACACACACACATCCAGCCGTCTATCCTTGTTTATCCAATAACTTGTTAGAAACAGCACAAGTCATGATACCATTTCTGAAGTGAACTTTTTGAATTACTAAAGGTGGCATAAGAAAGTAGTTCCATGCACAAATGCGTTTTTATGACTGTACTCGGTTTTTTCAATTTTTTTAAAATGTACTTGTTCATTGAACTGTTGTATATAAGCAATATCACACTCGCAATCGTGCTATATGGCCCTACATCAGCACTGCTGTGATTACCTATGGCACTGATGTAGGGCCATATCGCACTCTGGCTCGTGTGATATTGCTTATATATACATAATTATTTTATGTATTTTTACAAAAACTTTTGACTTGAAAAGGTCATTTAATATGAAAAAGTTTGAGTTCTAATAAAAAATTGGGGGGACATTTTTTTTGTTCACATTTACTTAAGAAACGCAATTGTGTAAGATAAAAGAATGTTAGTCTCAGTTACCATTCACCTTCATTGAATAGAAAAGTGTGTTGAAAGTGAATGTTGACTGACGTGTCTTCTTTTGTGTTCCACAGAAGAACCAAAGCCATACGAGTGTGAAACATGAGGTTGAGTAAATTATGAGAGAATTTTCCTTTTTGAGTGAACTATCCCTTTAAGAAAATGTGACTGTAGATGACCTGTTCTTGTGCAGTGTAGTTCTAGCAGCATCCCACTGCTGCAGCCATGCTAGCAGGCTATGGCACTGATCCTCCAATCAGCATGTGGAGGGGCTGTGATGTCACCAAGCAGCTGGTGTGATTCTGATTTATATGTGTGGGTGGGGGTCAGCACTCCTGCTACACAGCTTGAACTCCATCAGGCCACAGATACAAGCACTGCAGACACTCTAATGCAGGAATGGCTTAACAAATAATCAGATCTGCATTTTTCATTCATGTTCAGACAGCTACATCAAGAGACGTATGGATGCATGACACAATTAGTGAGGGGGTGTGAGTTTAAAAACAAACTGTGCCCTATGTACTGTCTATTTACTGTTCCTGGTCTTAATGTGTATGCTTAATCAGTGCACATGTTTATAAAAAACTCACCTCTCTTTTCTGCTGATGTAATGGAGAACATAAATGAGGGGATAAATAATATATTTTCAGTTTCACAATTTGATCAAAGTCAGATCGATAATCGAATCTTGACCTATAATATTTCCCTCTGGATATATGTGGCATTAAAGTTAAATATGTTGTGAATGCTGTTCCGTGTTGTTTTTATTTACTCATGTCTGTCAAAAAAAAAAAACTTTTTTTTTATTTTTTTTAAATAAATATCCCTGGTCTTTTTGTGCATGATTTATTAGTGCATGTTATTCCAAAGAATAATAAAAAGAAAGAAAAAGAAAAAAGAAAAGTTTTCATAATCTTTTATCAAACTATGAAGCTTTTCAACTATGAAGATATTATCAACTTGTTTCAGCTTTTCCAATCAAATGCAAATGCATATAACCAAGTCCTTGTTTCACTCTTAAATATTAAGAGTTAATAACATAACATAACATAATGACATTACATAGTATCTTTAAGATTTTTTAAGTGTCTAGGGCAACAAAAAAAATCAGTAGTTTCATATTGTGAATTTACTCACTGAATAATACATGCCTAACTGCATGAATTGCAAATGGCTAAAAAAAAACTGGGAACCAGCTGCACTCAAAAGAATTGAATCATTAATGTCACAGCTACTGAAATGCATCTGCCACCTGCTACGGTGCAGTCAGTGACATCACTCTATTATTCCTGAGCATCAGCCACAATATGGCATCTATACAACCCAAACACATATTTGACAGCTCTTCAACTCTGCAATAATAAGAATGATTATGACTATGAACATCCAGGCATGCATATTGTTTTGTCTTTTTTTAAACACATTTGATTGAATTACACTAAATTCAATCTCGTGTTTTGCTCCTCTGAATTGTTAGTGCATTTACAAAGTATGATTGCTCCTTCACAAATCCACTTAGAGGAAAAATCCATTCTCCGCTCACTCGCTGTGGCATAGTTTAGGTATTTATATCTCAAAAAGTCTTTTGTGCAAAAGAACAAAGAATGTTCCTTAATCGGTTTCAGTCAGAAAAGTTCATGAAAACAGTGCTATTTACATCACATGCTCATCTAGTGATTTAGAAATAGTTTTAAAATAGACTCAAGTGTCTTGACAGAGTGTGGATTTTTATAAAGAAATTAAGAAATGGTAGATGGGCATCTAGCAGAGATTTCCTAAAAATGCAGACTGATTGCTTGTCAGATTTTGTTGTCCATCACATCATAAAATAAGAGTCGGCAAAGCCATCAACGTGATTTTCTCTTAACATAAAGCAAAAAATATAGAATATTAATATAATTGTTTATATTATATCTATATGATATATTTATATGTAATATAAAATATTATTATTAATAATAATAACAATAGTAATAGATATGTAATTACTAAATTACTTAAATATATACATTTAATTTATATCTAATTTAACCTATTTAACTTTGCCAAAAGGGGGCGCTATGTCACGGAAAACATTTACGCTTAAAATGTTCAAGTCTCCGAATACAAAAATCAGGCATATGGGGGTATCGTTTGAAAACTTACAATATTAACTTTTCATAGATAATCATCACTTGTGCATTTATGTTACATAAAATACACAAATAAGGTGTCACAAATCAGCATCAGAGGTCATGTGGTAGAAATATTTATAGGAATATAAAAGTCTTTCAAATAGCACATGAATAGACAAATCTTATATCAAATGAAAGCTCTTATTCTCATGAAATGTGACTGTACAGTTTATTTTGCTGCCCTAATATGGTACAAAGTTTGAAAGATTTTCAAAAGAATCACAAAATGAAAATTGATATTTGTAAGACATTGGGCACTATTTTAAGCGTGCAAGCGTTAAGCGCAACACCTTGACTCATAAGCACAAAGTCAATGGGCATGGCTAGAAAGTGTTGGTATTTTCATGTAAGCGTGCACTAAATCTAGGTGCAAGTGGTTTGTGCAAAATCAGATCAATGAAGGTTTATCTCCAGCACCATCTCCATCCTATTATATAACCCATTCCCTGTCAAGTTCCAGAAATATAGATTAAGACAGAACATTCATAAGAATTTGGTAGTGTAAATTGACTGTATGCAATGAACTGGAAGAATAAAAACATGGATGCAGGCTCTGTTAAATTATTGAAAATATAAGTATTGACATGACACACAAATCATGATTAGTATTAACAGTGATTGTATCGGCACACACTTCACTTCTACCGATAAACAATGATTTCATTTTTTAAAATTAATTTATTAAAACACAAATAAATTAAACCAAAACTATTTCAAAATTCAAATTACACTTCAAACAAAACAACCAAATCTAAAAAAATGTCTCTCTCATCTTCCACCGGCCCCTTTCACAGCGACTAATAATTGAAAAAATAAACCATGACCTCTAGAAAATTTAACACAAATCTCATAATATTTTGTTTCAATATTTTGTTTCAGCAATCGTCAAGGACATTATTTGATGTTCTTTACTTTCAGAATTTGGACATTAACTTTATTACCACCTGCTGGTGAAATATAAACTGCGGAACTGAATTTTGACTTGACTGAGTTATGAGGTGTTACTGAAACATCTTAGCACAACAACCAAATTCTTAGGAAAATAACAAAATAGCGCTTGGTGCACTCACGAAAATAGAGCCCATCAAATACAAACTGCTGTAAGCCCAAAATAGCTAAACACTTTATATCTGCTTTCTAAAATATTTGCCATTTTTTACTTGTCTGTGAGCTTGCTTGTGTGAATTATCCAATGTTATATATTAGATGACCAGAACAAAATATTTGGCCCAGCAGGGAAAAGCATGCTAAACAAATAATCAGAAATATATGTTATCAACTTATTGATTATTGATGATAAAATGTTATACATCAAGGGAGGATCTCAGCTTTCTAATGTCACCTAGATCGAGCTTGTAGTCCTCTCAGAGGCCGAGATATTTGATGAAACAACAGGGGTGGTGCATGAACTGGAAATTAGACTGAATGTCTATGGACGAGCACATCTGTGCGGGCTAAAATGCATTAGAGCGCCACCTACATATCAGATGGGCATTTTGTGACAGAAGGAGATAGAGGGAAAATATGATAATACTTGCTGCCATCTAGTGGAAAATAAGACTTTTTGGAGGGAGTTGGATTGAATGAAACAAGAATTACATGCTTACAAATTTAGGACAAAAAAAGGGATTTAAAAAAATTATTCATCAAACGATTGTAAATGTATACAATATTATTTCTGAATAATTTGAGTCTTTTTTTATTATTTGGGAGGGATTCTGAAAAATATTAGTCCAATTTTTGGCAATTAGTCCACAGTAGATGGTGAGCTTTTAAATTTAAGTGGGAAAAATTGCAGGTGGCAGCCAAAAAATGCTCCCGAGTTGAAGAGGTTATCTATACAGACTTATGATCACTCTAAGGGTACGTTTACATGACAACAAAATTTTATTTTTTTCTTTGCATTTTTTAAAAGTATACAGACGACAATGTTGTTAAAACGATCCCCGTTCACACGGATCCACAAAAACTACTAAAAACGCTGTATTATGCATGCTAAGCCAGTAGTTGGCGATGTCACTTCTTCCACAGAGCGGTGAAAGCAAACAATGAAGATGGCGAAAGCATCAAGCAATTTTGTCTGGACGGACAATTATGTTGCTTTTTTACTACAAGTGAGAGGAGTGGTGGTGGTGTAGTGGTCTAAAGCACATAACTGGTAATCAGAAGGTTGCTGGTTCGAGCCCCACATCCACCACCATTGTGTTCTTGAGCAAGACACTTAACTCCAGGTTGCTCTGGGGGGATTGTCCCTATAATAAGGGCTCTGTAAGTCGCTTTGGATAAAAGCGTCTGCCAAATGCATAAATGTAAATGTAAGTGACCCTGGGCCTATAGACTGAACATGTAATACGCATGCGCATGACATCATCGTTTTCACAAATTACCGTTTTTGTATTTTTACACGGAGACGATAATGACTTTGAAACCCGTTTTCAAAGGTTTGCGTTTTCAGGCCCCAAAATGCAAAAACGCGTAAAAAGTTGACATGTAAATGGCTCCTAATACTCAGGACTTCCTTGCCAGTAAATACACTCTTCCCAGTATCTGTATACTGTATTTTATGGAGCTGTCCAGTCCTAAAACACGACTGCAAAATAATGCATTTTGTTTTTCCTGGATGCTTAAAGGTGAAGTGTGTCATTTGTGAAGTGTGAAGTGCAACATGTACAGTCACTTTCAGTCTAGGCAGAGAAATAAGATGCCTCACTAAAGAGAAACAAAAGACTAAACGCAAGTGTGTGGATCATGTGAAATTTAAATGAGAGTATTCAACACAAAATCGGGACAGATGATATCATGAGCAGCAGGTCAGATGTTGCTGTCATCTGTTGAAAGGAGAGGGAGAGAGAGAGAGAGAGAGAGAGAGAGAGAGAGAGACGTCTTTAATGCTGTACACATCACTCCTGTGGTTTCAAGTGACCACCAGGGACGAATGTTAAAGCTGATGCTCAAAGATACTGATGTGTTTAGTGTCGGAAGTTCCTCCTAAGTGGTGTCTCTGGATATGACCATCATCTTCATCATAACCAGCAGTTTAACTCTGGCAAGCAGCCATCATAGTCTTAAACTACTCGGCTTTGAGAACGAACCACCCTACTTTGACTATTAGGAGAGTTGCAGTGTAGAAACCAATAGAAAATTAGGCACAAAACAAAATTAAGTGTGTTCACAATGCAAAGGATATGAGTTTCATTTTTAAACAAATACTTAGGAAATGTACTGAACGGCACATAAAGTCATTTAAACACTGCCATCTAGTGCTTTTGAGATCAACACAACATTTAAAGGCTTTTTTAAATGAAAAAAACTTAAAATAATAAGATCAGTACCAGATTTTATGCAACTTCTCTTGAAGCTAAGAAAAAAGTTACGACATACCACATTTTCTACATTTAAAGTCTTCATGAAAAGGCATTTGCAACCCATTGTATTTTATCAATGTGAAGTATTTTTAATTAAAACAGTATTCTGTGAGCAAATAAAATGGTGCAGGAATTTTTCACCCTGCAGGGTTTGTTTAAATCATGAATGTTAGATTATTATATTGTGGGTTAATATTATTTTCAATGACAGCCGAAAAGGAAAATCATTTCAGAGATTGAGCAAGTTTTTTTTTCGGGAATAACGTGCACTGATGAATTTTGCACAATAAACACAAATTTAAAGTTAAAAAAAAAAAACAAATTCATATATAATGTTCACTTTAAAGTTACGAGTCAGATACCTTCTTATGCAAACTGTAATAAGACAACATTAAAACAGTAAGATATTTGTCTTCATTGGAGGGGTTTGACGTTAGACTAAAGGAAATGGTTGACTGTAAAAACAAAAATCAGTTGTGCCAGGGCACACAATTTAACCACACACTCTAAACAGGCATGCGCCAGTCACCACTGAGGGGGAAACTAAAAGCTGTTCCTCTGAAAACAGTAACCACAGGTGTTCTGTCACATAAACCACACATGGCCTTATTTATTGCTGATGTGCCATGACAAAGAGCGCACACCTTTCTGATATGACTTTCAATGCAATGTACATGTGCATACATGCACACGCTTCTAATGAATTCACCACTTATGGTGCAACTGCTGTGCCCACATTGAATGCCAAATCTACTGCATTATGTTTATACACATAAGAAACTGTACAGGCTACACCACAAGTGCACATTTCAGAAGCTTTACATGTCCAATGAACCACCAACCTAGATTTTAACATTTCCTGAAGAAAATGTGAGTGATGCTAGGATGTACTTGGAGGTTGCTAGTGTACTGCTAAGCAGTTGCTATGGTGTTTGGATTCTTTTTAGTGAATTGATTTGCAGTTGCTATTGTGTTCTGAGTGATTTTTTTGTGTGTTGTTATGCAGTCATCCAGGTGTTCTAGGTGGTTACCAGGGAATTGCTATGAGGTTGCTAAGGTGTTCTATATGGTTGTTAATATGTTGCTATGCAGTTGCTAGTGTATTCAGGGTTGTTGCTATGTGGTTGCTAAGGTATTCTGGGTGGTTGTTAGTGTGTTATTTTGCAGTTACTAGAGTGTCCTGGGTAGTTGCTAAGTGGTTTCTACTAGGGTGTACTTTGTTGGATGGTTACCAGGGCATTGCTATGCGATTCATAAGGTGTTCTCTGTCATTGTTAATGTGTTGCTATGCAGTTGCTAGTGTGTTCTGGGTTGTTGCTATGTGGTTGCTAAGGTGTTCTGAGTGGTTGTTAGTGTGTTGTTATGCAGTTGTTAGGGCATTCTGAGTAGTTGCTTTCTAGTATGGTGTTCTGTGTGGTGGAATGGTTACCAGGGTGTTGCTATGCAAACCATAAGGTGTTCTGAGTGGTTGGTAATATGTTCTGCAGTTGCTAGGGTGTTCTGGGTTGTTGATAAATGGTTTCTAGGGTGTTTTTAGTGGTTGTTAGTGTGTTGTTATATAGTCGCTAGGGTGTTCTGGGTTGTTGCTAAGTGGTTTCTACTAGAGTGTTCTGTGTGGTGGATGGTTGCCAGGGTATTGCTATGCGATTCATAAGGTGTTCTGAGTGGTTGTTATGCAGTTGCTAAGGTGTTCTGGGTTGTTGCTAGGCGGTTTCTTTGGTGTTCTTAGTGGTTGCTAAGTCACTACTTACTGGCCCAGGTCATAAGATCTCACCCTCAAGTTACTAGATTTGTTCACTTTTCACCATTTTATCATTCACCAGGCAAAAATCGTTAGTCTGATTGCTTAGAAAATTAATTGCACACCTCTCCGTGGTAAGTCACATGATTCTGGTTACCATTCATGTTCAAATTGTTCAAAGTATAAAAATGATGCTTCCTTTAGAAAAGAGCACTAATAATTCATTTTGTCCATCTGAGACAGACATCATTCATTCTCAACTCAGATTTCAACTACAGCTGCAAAATCATTTCAGTGTCTTGAAATTTTAGTGGTCACGACAGAACTGCAAGTTTTCAAACATACGCAACTTTCTTCCTGTTGTGTTTGAAAATTAAGTTCCTCTCTGCAGCTCGATTCCCACTTCTTGTTTCACCCCGAACACTATGAGCATGTGGCCATTATGATGATGATCGTACTGCGCTCTCTTCCTCCAGGTTCCACAGGAAATGCATTAGGAACTTTGAATATAGGTACATCTGCCATAAACTTGGGCATATTTAATTATTTATGGAGTGTATTTCATCAACTTCATGAGAATTTCAGGACATGCATGGTCACTTACCAGTGAGTTTTGGTATTGTGAAAATAAAACACCCAAAATTGGCTGGATGGCGAAACAACCAAGCCCCCCCTACATTGGTCAGACGGTGAAACAAGAAAACCTTTTGCCCACCTTAAAGGTCAAAATGGCGACCAAAAGATCTCATCCTAGTACCGGCCCGACAGGGACTACAAATATCAATCTGTTCATCCTCCAAGGACAAGAAAGGTGTCAGGTTCTACCTTTACCCACAAATACCACCTAATCTTCCGGAGTCCCTGTCCAGCTCTTAGACAAAACTGAAACTAATATGAGCACTACACTAGTCAGTTCTTGTTTTTAGGTGTTGCCTATTAAAATGTGAATTTGCTTAAGGATAATATTGAAGTTCCTAAAAAACAGGTCGATTACGGAAACATTTTCCTACCAGCAGGAGTCATAGCTGTATCCTGGAACAACAATCATTGCTTCTTTATTTTGCTTTTGGGTGGAGTTGTATTTTTCTCATCTTCTAAAAACGGTTAGAAAAACATTGAAACCTTTCTGCAAGCTAAGAGCATTGCACACAATATTAAATGTATGGATGGCCATTTGTAGTTTGGATAATATTATGTCTCTGTGCAACCATTCTAACACTGAAATGACAGAACGAGTACTAGTAAACTAAAACATCTTTATCATAAAAGATATAAATGCCAATCTATTGGGGAAGGTCAAACAAAGCTTCTCTCCATGGCATCACAAGTGTTAGAAAAGAACCTTTATCAGTGACTACTTCCTGTAAGAGAAAACAATGATGTCCTTCACAACAAACTGCTAAAAGTACTGTATGTTAAACATGAAGAAACAAATCCCCAATGCAATGGATAACCCACCGTTAATTTTTGTTACTTATAAATCACCCAGGCCGATTAATCTGACAATATTTGGTTGTTTTAAGCACAGGTCAACCAATATATCGGTTTTACCGATTAATCAGTACCAATGGTTGCTTATGATGAATCGAACACCTGAATGACAACACAGATAGTTGCGTTTTTGTTTTATTACTATTCTTCCGTCTCTCTCTAGGGCCAAAAACCTTTATTTGGTGAATATATAGGCTACAAAAAGCTTAAGTTGGAGAATATTTACATAACGAGCATTGCAAGGACTGTTTATGGACTAATTTATGAGTATTAATGCAAAACGTTATAAAAAGACACATATTACAATTGACAATCGCTGATGATCTACTTTTGATGAATGATGATCTACTGTGTTATTTACTGCTTATACAGTGTTTATTAGCCCATTTGACAATGTTTACTCTATAGTTATTCTACTGTAATATGTTATAGATGATTGTAAGTGTGCATGTTTTGTTTCCGTTGTGTGTTTGTGTGAGCTGGAAGCACAGACACTTCAAAATAAGAGTCACCGGTCTATTTCAGGCATGTTTATAATTAAAAGTCCCACGTTATGCACCAAATATGAGCTTAAATATGAGCTTAAATATACGTTATGCACTAAATATGAGCCTTTTTCTGGTTATTATTGGGATTTTGGTTGCACAACAAACACGCATTTGGGATATTACTCATTTGGACTCACCTGTCTGAGTTAGGAAATATTAAGAATTTTTTTTTTAATTCAATAAATTCAATAAATCAATTTTTTAAAACTATCGGCCAATTAATCAGTTATTGGCCTTTTCCACAAACTTAGTTATCAGTATCGGCAAGCACTGCAGTGCAAAACCAGTCAATTTTGTCCCCTTAGCTAATAAATCAACAGGAGCTAATGCAGTTAACAAAGGGTAAAGTGTCAAAATGAAGGTGCATTTTCTTAGGAGAGTTCAAATGCACAAACATTTCAGTGCCTAAATAAAAAATGAGCCATATATGATGGCAACATTAGTAAAAACATCAATGAATGGACGTGCACACACACACACACTTGAACATTATGCACACCATTAATATCGATGTCTCATTTGGGCTTGTAAGTTCGTGTGCCATCACCTATGGTGCATCTCTGTTCTTATTTATGCAACAAGAAGCATCTGGCAAACTCCTGAATTTAAGGCACTGAATCAGCAAAATTCTCTTCCTGACTCACCGTGCCAAAGGACGGTCACGAGAGGTAAAGAGCAGAAATCCAGCATCACTTACCTTGCAGCTTCTGCATCACATTCATAATATCCTTGCTGGACCGTCCGAAAGGACTAAGGGAAGCCATGGTCCCTTTTTAGTGACCTCAACACCTCTGATAGAACACTGGAACACTCATGCAGTCAGTACTGCAGATAATGCACTACTTTCTCAAGGGGACATCCCCATCTGCCCCTCCTACACTTCTCTTTCCTCCTCCAGCTGCCTCTGATGCAGGAACTCCAGTAACTAGATTTGGTCCAATAGAAGAGAAGGTTTCATTTAGTTGCCAGTCTGTGAGATGGACCAATCAGAAGTCCTCTTATATGCAGGGTAAGTGAGCTGAGAAGAAAAAGTAACACGTTTTGAACAAAATAAACAAAAATCAAATTGTTTGCATTGTATTTCTATGGACACTGTAGTCATGTTGTGTACGTACACATGAAGCACGTCTCTTGTCTTCAAACAGAAGGGTTGCAAATATTATTTTTCACTCTCATGCAATAAAAGTCATTGATGGACTTTTTCCACTCTTTTTTCAAATGTTGACTGATCACTGTTTCATACAGACTTTATATGTTTTAGTTACATGAGGTATATAATGCATGCATAATTAAACAAGAAACTCAACAACACAACATACATATCTGCGCAGACAGTTTGCCGTAAGTCTAAACGCATGTTTAAATAATACACAGGAAACTTATAAATACATCAACTGCACACATTTTCTGAAAAACGAGCGCTAATTCATTGGAATTTATTAGTATGTTAGTTAAAGTGCATGTGTATTACCGTGAGCTGATCGCGCCTACTTAACCGCAGTGTTCCTGTCTAGTGTGATGATGGTGAAACTCTGTTAGAGAGGTTGTTATGGAAACCTTTAAACAATGTTGCAAGGCAGCGTTCATGTAATTAAACCCTTACTGCCATCTATTGCTGCTAAACGGAACGGTACGGGGACATTTGCACTAGTGAGGGAGAAACGAAGCTTCATCAATCTATCCATCCATCCATCCTTCCATCCATCTATCTATCTATTTTTATTCATTTTTACTCAATCTATCATCTTTCCATCCATCCATCCATCTATCTATCCATCTATCTATCTATCTATCTATCTATCTATCTATCTATCCATCTATCTATCCATCTATCTATCTATCTATCTATCTATCTATCTATCTATCTATCTATCTATCTATCTATCTATCTATCTATCTATCTATTTTTATTCATTTTTACTCAATCTATCATCCATCCATCCATCCATCCATCCATCCATCCATCCATCCATCTATCTATCTATCTATCTATCTATCTATCTATCTATCTATCTATCTATCTATCTATCTTTTTATTTATACTCAATCTATCATCTTTCCATCTATCTATCTATCTATCTATCTATCTATCTATCTATCTATCTATCTATTTTTATTTATACTCAATCTATCATCTTTCCATCCATCTATCCATCCATCTATCTATCTATCTATCTATCTATCTATCTATCTATCTATCTATCTATCTATCTATCTATCTATCTATCTATCTATCTATCTATCTATCTATCTATTTTTATTTATACTCAATCTATCATCTTTCCATCCATCTATCTATCTATCTATCTATCTATCTATCTATCTATCTATCTATCTATCTATCTATCTATCTATCTATTTTTATTTATACTCAATCTATCATCTTTCCATCCATCCATCCATCTATCTATCCATCTATCTATCCATCTATCTATCTATCTATCTATCCATCCATCCATCCATCCATCTATCTATCTATCTATCTATCTATCTATCTATCTATCTATCTATCTATCTATCTATCTATCTATCTATCTATCTATCTATCTATCTATCTATCTATCTATCTATCTTAACATCCAAAGTATCTATTGGGCAGTACTGGCATCTGCTGGTCATTCCTTGTTTTCCTCAAATTCATAAAATACAGTTGAATTTATTCAATAGGTTGATGCATGAGTTCGACATTTTTGATGAACTTTTAAAACTTGTATAGTGGGTATTTGTAAGATGATTATTATCAGTAGTATTTTACCCTAATCGGTTGTGTTCACAAAACATACTGTATATCCCAGACGCAGAGGACTGATGCAATGAGGAAATCCCATCTGACATCAACTTGGGTGATTGCATTTTCTTATGGGAAATGTGTTGTTTCAAACTAACTTATAAAGAGAGATTTACTGTTTGTTTTATTTTTTTTATAACATAAGAGTTTTCCTTTCATCCTCACTATCTTAAAACAAATCTACTGCAAAAGAAGAAAATTTAAGGGTGGTGAAAGACATAAAAAAGGTGTCAGCTGATTGATTATAATATAATGGGGTTAAAAAGCCATTGTATTGTATCCATTGAAACGGAGGATATGATGCAATAGGAAACAGCCCTGTTCCCCCGGATTTCTGTCAAAAACAGATAAGCCGAGCACTAGCTAAATATACAAGTAAAGAGGCAGGAAGAATGACGACAAGTTTCCCTTTATGCAAACAAAAAAAAGTGCCAGCTTCCCAGAGAAATACAGTGAACAGATTCTGTGTGCTTGAATAGAGAGTTTGACTGCATGTCTTTTGCTCTATGGTGTATATGCTTATGTTCACAGCTATGGCTTCAAATGAAACACATGAGATTTGGGAAATACTAAAACCTATTGATTTTGGTAAGAACTGACATGCATTTGGTTATTATCATTTTTGCCATGCGTGAGTTGGCTCGTATTGATTATTAAGGTGGAAAAGTAAGGTACGTTATTTACTAATCTATATATTATTATTAATAATCAGTTCAACATTGGTGCAGTTATTCAAAATTAACAATGTTCTTTAGTTTTAATTTTATAAAAAAAAAAAACATATTGTGCTAATCACAATTTTCTGTTATTTTGCATTTTTATTTGACAAAGCTTTGTTAATTTGACTCTATTTTATAGACGTTTTCAACACTTTAATAACAGCATCAGCATACATAATTTGAGAATGTTCCAAAGAGCATCTTGAAGCAAGCAAATCTGACCTTTTGTAAGGAAAGAAAATGTGAAATATTTGCTTATTTGATTAGTGACCTGGAAATAAAGCATAATAACGATTATTTCTTATTCATTTTTCATCATACTCTGTTTGCTTACATATGTTTTATCCTAAAACTTCCAGGTTTAAATAAGACTCTAAATGAGCAATCTGACTTTTGAACCCCACTGTACTTCTGAACCTAAGTATATATTTTATTACTAAAAACAATGATTTGCAATTCAATACCCTTTTCATCCAGAGGAGCTCATCCTGGCATTTTCCTTGTCGATAATGATGGGTCTGCTCATCGGGATCTTGATTTTCCTCCTCCTAACATGGATGTCGCGCCGCAGAGCTTCAGTCAGGATTACCAGACGTCAAAACCAGCAGTCCGATTCTAAAAACTCTCGTAATCAGCACTGCCAGCTCAGCCACTACAAAAGTCATGGTGAAGGTGCGGGTAGGGCCGTTCTAAACCTCCACAGACAGACGTCTGTAGACCCCAACGAACTGCTGGGTCGAAGCCCGAGTTTCCAAAACTCCACTTTTCGGCCACCAATGAAAAAGACTAATAAGACCAGTGATGAAGCAGAAGATGATAACCAGGCTGCATTGATTCCTAACATCTTAGATCCGTTTAGTAAGGCACCAGCAGAGTCCTTTTGGCTGGGAAAGGGCAGTCTAAGAGGTTTTTTACCCAGACAGACTCCACCACCTGCATATGACAGCGTCATTCACATCTTTCAAGAGTCCGTACCTAACTGGACTGTGACAGATTGCACGAACTATGACAACAGAGACTAAGGCCTTGCAAAGGATTGTACATACAGTAAATCACTAAACATGGGTTTAATGTTAAAGACTGGAGTATAAGGGGGAAATATGACTGGATATTCACACATACTCTGCTTTATCTTGTTCCGGCTATTATTTGAGAATTAACATGCAATGGTGTAAGAAGTAGGAAATGGCAAAACTGAACATAACTGTATATAACCTTGTGAAAAAAAGTGTGTGTGTACCTTATAATAAATAACAGATACTTTATCCATCTCAAGCTTAACATCCTTTAGCCAGTGTTGGCTTGGGAAGTTTGACTACTGAAGGAGAAATCCTAAAATAAAGGACAAACAATATTTAGCCTATATGTGATCCATTCAATAGCACTAAGAGTTACTAAATAGAGGCTTGGTCAACATGACATCTATCCAGACATACCTGTTTAGAGCAATGCCTTCCAACATTTTTAAGCTTTCCTGGATACTTCCACATCAAAGAGGCGTTACAGCATTCTGCATACTATGACTTTAAGGTAAAATACACACGTTTACTACCTTTGTGTGACAGCTCAGGTGGAAAGGAGAAAACATTCACAGTACCATAGTACAGCAATGGGACCTAATGGTAATACCATCCTACTTTAATATAAATATCATGGTACTGAAAGATCCATATTCATATCACATGGATTGTCCATAGTACTCCAAGGTCAAACACCATATTTTTTATACTTAGTCAAAGACATATAGTCAATAGCTCTACAATATATGGTCATAACGGATTTGCTAGCATCACTTTTAGAGGAAAAGTACTTTAAAACCGCCATTTTCCCGTCTCTCAGCAAAACCCTGCACTTCAAAGACACGTCAGCCAATCCGATGATAGCATTCCAGAGTTTACAAAATGATGTAACAGACAACATTATTTGAGAAAGGACATTTTATGTAAACAAAAAAGTAAAGGTGGGTTATCTGTGCTTACCTTTGAAACTTTGAATAATACATTTAAGGTTAATCGGTTAATTAAATTTATGAAAGAAAAGGACAGCATGTGGTACACATTTCCAAAATATGTGTTTGATATGTTGGGTGGCATAGATCTTTTGTTGAGATGTGATTACAAATTTCACAAACTACCTGTGAAATTAGCTACATTTCACAAACAAGCTTTATTAGCTTGGATGCTGGTGTTTAAGCACAATTTTTCCCCAAATAAATATATTATTTGGAATAATAGAAGTATTCAATATAAAAATAGATCTCTCTTTTACAAAAGTTGGTATAAAAATGATATTGTGTTAGTTAGACAACTTTTAAATTCAAATGGTAATTTGTAAACTTATAGTGAATTCTTGGATAAATTTGGGTTTCCAGTTACACCAAAAGAGTTTGCTGTTGTGTTTGATGCCATACCTCAACAGGTTACACATTTTGTAAGAGCTTATGGAAGTAATATTTCTGAGACAATATTAAAGACAGCATGTTTATAGGAGATATTAATATCCTTAAACAACACTGTAACAATAAACATATTAGTAATATTATAATAGGCGAAACAGCTTGTCATAAAAGTTCATTATGGAACAATGTATTTAGAAATATAAATTGGACTAAAGCTTGGAATATTTGTGAAAATATTGTTTAAATAATAAAGTAAAAGAGGTTACATTCAAAATTTTATATGGTATATATCCAGCTAAAGGTGTATTAGAGAGATTTAATTTGGATATTGATTATTCCTGCGATTTTTGCTCAACAGAAAAATAATCTATTATCCATCTTTTTTGTAATTGTGTTTACTCTAAAAAATTTTGGGTGGATATGGAAAATTTTATCAGAAGGAAAACCAAAATTATATTCAACTTAATAGTTTTGATATATGTATATATTATAACAATGAAAATAATAATAATAATTTTGATTCATTTTCTCCAGGAGTTCAAGAACTATAGCACCTGTTTGGAGAATATTGTCAACAAAAAAGCAAAAAAGACTTGTAGTGTTTTTCATGGTTAATTTTTTTGATTAAGGAATATTTTTTGTACACTCTGGTATATTTTGTATATTATCTGTATAATGTTGTTTATTATGTTCTGTAAATAAATAAAAAAATAACAAAAAAAAAGAGTTTACAAAATGATTGACAGACAAAGGGCGTCTCTAATTGGCTAGTAGTTTTCTTGGCTACAAAAGCGCGGGCCGCTCACGTTTGTCTTGCTGTAACAGACACAAAAGAGATTTTTAATTAAAAAATATTTTAGTGATTCAAGATAGTAGGGACATTTTATACGTGGTATTTAAAATACCTCAAAGTACAGTCTTAAACATGTCTCGGAGTTGGTTTGTTTGGTTAAGACTAAGCGGCTGTTCATACCAAAGTATTTGTGTGCACTTTTCTATAGATTGTCTATGGAAACGTCCACGACTAGACCGTTGCTTGTTCAGCCCGCCGTTTTTTTTTTTTTACAGCGCACGAAAGTACTTCAACCAGATAACTTCTTTACTGTGTCTCAACCTCTGCGTTTTCACCATAGTAGAGAGCGTAAAGGTCACCTATCGTGTTACGACAGTAAGTCACCCTTTGCGGATACCATACAAATGAATGGAGAGAGCCGTAAACTGACACCTTCCTGTCGCACAATCGTCCATGTCATCCCTGACAACACCGTAGTGTACGCTCCACATAATTCACTACAAAATGATTGTTTAGTGTAAAACATGTTGATCATTAGCAGACAGGTGGTCAATTAATTAAGTGATGAACTGTTTCCTCACAAAAGTAGTTCATTCAGCGTCGGGAAGCATCTCATCCATTCTAAAAGACCTGGCACTAATCTCCTCACCAGTGTACCGCCCTCTATGGGACCGATACGTTATGCTATTTTATGCTAACCTTGTAGGTTCACCTTTCAGATGGGCTCTGCTTCAACCGTTAAGGTTGAGATCTCGAGACACCTATGCGTTCTGTTCTATTTATTGCGTCTTTCTTTTTTAAAACAAGAACGCTTTCGGTCTGAACGGCCCCTTCAAACTTTTTAATGGAACATTTTTTTTTTTTTTAATCCACTGACAAGGCAAGGATTCAGAGTTCAAGAACTAGAAATAACCAGAGATTATTTAGGGGAGATGGGCCGTGTGTGTTCAAATAAATGGGAGAAATTGCAACGGTTAACATAACGGATGTAGAAAGGAAGTCCCGCCTTTCAAGTAAAAGAGCCAATCAACTTTTAGATACAGATATCGCCTGTCAATCAACTCGAGAATGCGCATGCGCATCAGCTATACAAGCCTGGGAAATTACTTTTTTTTGGCGTAATATGAGGTAAAGAAGCACAATTTATGAGACCAGTTTTGTCAGATTTTACTTTTGATTTATAATATGCTATTTGATCGTAATATTGACCAGCCGTTTTTGAGATTACGTTATTCCCCCATTCAAGTAGATAGGAGCTGCACTGGCATGGCTGGAAATAGCCTCCCGACAGCGTTGATGAGCGTCGGCAAAATGGCCGACAGTGGACTGACTCACTAGAAAGATTTGAATAACTGTAAATATCCACTGTTTTCGGTCAGCATGGAAATAGATGGCATAAACTATTGACTCTTTATATGTTTATTACAAGTAAAAAGAGGATTGAGGTGATTATCTGCATGATTTATACACCATCTGGATGGGGTTAGCCTGTCATGTGATCTGAAGCTCCATTCCGTCACCGCGTGGGTTGCCTCCGCGCGCCAAATAATCCCTCATTCTGGAGTTATTTTGCGCCAAAGCACTGCATCCCACTCTATGAGTTTAATACTCCCATGTTCTAAAATTCACCATGTTGATCTGGCAACCATTTAGACGCATTGTGAGCGAGCAAGTAGAGGTGAGTTTGCCTGTAAAATTAATGCAGAATTTTTATGATGATTCCTGAATGAATTATTCTCTTGCTAGCTTATATTATTTCCATTTGATTTCTTTGGCATGTTTCTTTTTGAAACTCTAAATGTCGTTTCCTAGATGGTTGTATAATCTCGAGTGTAGGTGGTGATCACAATTGATGGATTTATTCTAAACTGCACCCATCTTAATTACCTGTCACAATGCACATATAACCAGATGTTTGAAAAAGGACCAGTCATGTTCTGGCAACCCTGTTATAGCTGTTTTTATGTCGATTGCATTGTAGTTTAACATCACGATTATCTTTAGAACGAACTATCTTATAGATCTCATAGAACTTGCATGGGGAAAATGTAATGTTTATACTGGAAATGAGAATAAATGCAGTTATATAGGATTGGGCTGTATGTCATTAAAATTCAGCCATCATCACATCCCTGTTGCCATGACGCCTGCGAGCTGCCTTATTCCTCATTTGCTTTAGTTCTGCACAATGTTCTGTTAATGCTCGTTTGCATGCTCTTTTAATAGATGCTTCGATGTATATACATTTTATTGGGTTTATTGTATATAAGAGCGAATTTTTGGGGATTTAAACGTCGTGTGACGTAATGGGGACTATTGTCAACTCAAGTGTGGGTGCAGACATATACATTTAATGTATTTAAATGATTCTGACTTGTACTTGCTCATCAATCTGCTAATGATATATGTCTGTTTCAGTGGTATTGTGTTAAGCTTTATCCCTATCTCACTTGTGAGTGTATTTGTGTTTTACTCTGCACAGAAATCCTGGACTCCAGAAGGCTGAAAGCTGGTTTTGTATAATGAGGATAAAGTCAATATAGTCCTTCGATTTTCATCCAGATATAATTCAAATATAGACGTTTTCTGAATATAGATTGAATAAACTATATTATTTAGATTATAATGGCCTGATTTTAGTCACAGTCATTCTTTAGACACATCTGCACATCACTTTTTTTTCTTCTTTTTTTTTTTTTTTTTTTTTTTTTAATAAGCAAGCAAAATGGAGCACTCCTTCAAAGACAGAATTTGGACTAAAAATGTCCAGCGACTATGAAGAGGTGGGCATTTTCTTATTTTACATGCCAAGATTATCTTAATTTTTTTGCATTGAAAAAACTTTTGTTAGTGACAACTAGCATTATAGATTCTGCAATTGGTCAGTTGATGTGTGGCATGTCATACTCCACACAGTAAACCTTAATGTTCCCATTACTGGAAAAAAAATCAAGTTGTCATAATTAAAGGGATATTTCACCCAAACATGAAAATGATCTTATCACTGACTCACCGTCATGCCACCCTCAAGATTTTTAGCAGAATATTTCAACTCTGTAAGTCCTCACAATGCAAGTGAATGGTGAGAGACCGTTGTAGCTCCAAAAATCACATAAAGGAAACATAATTGTAATCTGTATACTCCAGTGGTTTAATCTATGTCTTCAGAAGACCTATGATTGATGTGGGTGAGAAACGGATCAAAATGTAATTCCTTTTTTTTTTTTTAACTCTAAATCTCCACTTTCACTTTCTCATCTGAAAGCCACATGTGGTGCCTGTTTAATTTCACTTTCACATCACTTTCACATTATAAGTAAAAAAGAACTAAAAATTGATCTGTTTCTCACCCACATCTATCATTTCGCTTCTGAAGACATGGATTTAACCACTGGAGTCAAATGGATTACTTTTATGTGGTTTTTGGAGCTACAGAGGTCTAGTTACCATTCAATTGGATTGTCAGGACTTAAAGAGCTGAAATATTCTTCTAAAATCTTTGTGTTCTGAAGAAGAAAGTCCTACACATCTTGGTATGAGGGTGCTCTCTAAAAAAAATAAAAAAATAAATGCTGGGTTATTTTTTCTACCCAAACACTGGGTTGAGACTGTTGGGTGAAGAAGTTGGGTTGATCTGATCCAAACTGGGTTAGTAAAGGTTTTATACCTGTAACCCAGCACTGGGTTGGGAAAGCGGACGTGAAAGAAATCATATACGTCGTACGTCATTATCTACGCCCAGTTTCAAATCTTTGTGAAGACTGCAGAATGAGAGAAAGAGCACCAACGCTGGAAACTGGAAGATGTAAGCTGTAAGTCATTAATTTATAAATATATTTAGTCATTTTTTTAACATATGAAGGAATATTTAGAGACTGACAGTT
Source organism: Moxostoma hubbsi (assembly GCA_032164185.1). Lineage (NCBI taxonomy): Eukaryota > Metazoa > Chordata > Actinopteri > Cypriniformes > Catostomidae > Moxostoma > Moxostoma hubbsi. The sequence continues at coordinate 41,599,635 of JAVLUX010000013.1, read as the reverse complement.
GAATTATTGAAAATGAACTCTCAAAACTTTAACTGTTTGGATTCAATTATTCTGCTGATACCACAGTTATCATGCATATAATACATAACAACCACATATGCATTGCATTTGTTTGTCTCAACACATATTCAGGTTTTCAGCTTGGATTTATAACTATTCACTGAATATCCTGTAACCGAGTGATGCTGTATTGTGGATGCCGCTTAAAATTTTAAACCTCCGTGAAAATTGAAGAGCCCGAGAGATGACACTAGAGACATGTAAGTAATGTTTAATCTGTTTGTTTTTTTGTTTTTTTCAATAAGCAATATTTGACGACAGACCACCGTGAATGTTCATTATACAGTCTGGAATCAGTTATTGGGGAGCGCATCTGTGTTCCAAGGGTCCTAAGCTCCCCAGTTCAATATTCTGTTGACACGCATTAACCCTCCTATTGTGTTTGGGTCAAATTTGACCCATTTCCAAGTTAAAATATTTCTCTAACCCTAACAAGTTAAAATATAACCAAACTCTAAGCCCATGTCATATTAAGTGAATACAGTGCTGGGGAACATGTTTTTTCAGGTTCGCATTATCTGCCTAATAGAGCTGGGGAACACAGGACCCTGGGAACATAGGACCCTTTGTCATGTTTTCACTTCTCCCTCCACTGCCCCTCCCCGAGAGCCCCCCTCTAAAATGCCAAATAGCTGCCCCATTTCCCATCAAGCTAATCCCAATTCTCCAGGCTTCTACATGACGCTTCCTCAAAAGCCACCACCCTCCCCATCTCCATGCACCATTCTTGAAATGAGGGCGCTCCAGCCGACTTCCATCCCTTTAAAAAAAAAATGTGTCTGCCAATCATAACACTGGTTGGGACCCAATTTTTTATTTGTTTATTCTGCATATTGATGACCGCCCTATTGCCTAAAATACAGAGTCTGGGGCAAAATTGAGCTTTATGTGTGCCCAATACATCACACATAAAACTCTGAACCTTCAACCAAAACATGGGTTGTGTCTACATCTTTTGATTGGCATTGCCAGCAGGTGTGTCTTTTAAGACCAACCCTATACAATCTAGAGGGGGTCCAGTAGAATCGATGTAAAATCTTGAATTGCATAAGATGCATCTTTGCCTCTCTAGATACAGACTTGAAGTTTTTTAGAGTCCTAGCCCACACTCCCTACAAGTTTAAATCTTTCTCCCATAATCTCTTGACAGAAGTTAAAGCGCCGTCCCCCAGACTCTAAATTGGCAGGGAGTAATACACTGATGCTTCATGACCTTTTCCAAAAGCAGTAATCACCACTCCCTGAGTATCTGCTGCTTTAGGGGGGTGTATGTTACTCCCAAAAATACTACAGAGCAGGTGGCGCAGCTGTAAATACCTATAGAACTGAGATCTGGGAATCCCAAATTTTCAAAGGATCTCAACACTCCACTCACATACAGGTCACCGAGTGTATTAACCTCCCTCACAATCAACTCTGACCAGCAGAAAGGAGAATTATTAATATATAATGTAAGGTTCAGCCATATGCTTGAGGCAACATTTAAATAAATGCCCGAATTAAATACTCTGGACACTTTTGTCCATACCGAGTGCAAATGTGAGATAACGGGGTGTAACTTCTCAGATTAGTTTGATAGAAAGGCTTTGCAATGGCAAAATAGGGGCAAGAACTTCCTGTTCAATACAAAACCAAGGAGGGGCACTTTCAGGTGGATGCGACCAATGCGTCTGAATGCACAATAATAAAACAAAATCTTGGATAGGCCTAGCCCATCTTTGACAATCGGCCTATGCAATTTACTGAAATGTAATCTGGGACATTTACCTTTCAAAATGAAGGACTTCGCTATGCTATCAAATTGCTTGAAATAAGAGAGGGGGACATATATAGGGAGAGATTGTAGCAGGTAGTTGAATTTTTGAATACAATTCATTTTAATAACATTAACCTTCACAATCATAGATAAATGTAATGAAGCCCACCTGCCCACATTGCTCAAACCTTTTTATTAAAAGTAAATCACACAAATTTGTTGGGAATAAAATACCCAAATACTTAATGCCCTGTTTGGGCCACTGGAAGGCGCCCGGCTGACAAGCTTTTACTGGGCAGTATGCTGTCAGAGCCAAAGCTTCAGGTTTAGACCAGTTAACTCTGTATCCCGCGAGCTTTCAAAAGGAATTATAATTCTGTGGAGGCAAGGCATTGATCATAGGGTTGGAGACGAATAATAAAATATAATCTGCGTAAAGCAAAAGCTTATGTGCCACACCTCCTGCCACCACCCCTGGAAATCATCCTCCTTATCGTGGCTTCTAATAGTTCTAAGGCAAGCAGAACAATAATGGGGAAAGAGGGCAACTCTGCCGGGAGCCCCAATCCATAGTAAAATAATCTGAAATGAATCTATTTGTTTGTACCGCCGCTACCGGTGTCTATAAAGTAACTTAATCTATCCAATAAAAGTATTCCCGAACCCATATATTTCCAAAATTGTAAAAATCCAATCCCATTCTACCATATCAAATGCCTTTTCGACATCAAGTGAGATGACAGCGACTGGAGTCTGATCATTCACCATTCACCACTGACCACATGATATTGATGAAACTACTAATGTTATCAGAAGAGCTACGTCCCAGAATAAACCCCACCTGATCTATATGTATAAGAGTTTTCATAACTTAATCTGTTAGCCAAAATATTTGACAATATTTTTATGTCTAGCTGGATCAGGGAAATTGGACGGTAATTCTTACACTCGCTTGTATCTTTGTCATTCTTAAGAATCAGACTGATCCGGGCTTGCATCGTTGTTGGCAGATACTTTCCATTCTTTAATGATTCCATATAAACTTCTAGCAAAAGTGGAGTCGGTTCTGTAGCATAAGATCAAAACAAATCAGTGGCAAAGCCATCTGGCCCCAGAGCCTTACCTGTAGGCAAGGCCTTAACTACCTCGCCAAGCTCCTCCAAGGTTATCTCAGAATCAAGATAACTTTTTTGCTCAGCCGTCAATTTAGGAAGTTCTAATGGTTCCGCAAAATTTCTAATATCCTCATCAGTAGACAAAGACGTGGAACTATAGTAATCTAGATTAAGACTAATTCTTTAAAAGCATTATTAATATCAATGGCAAGGTACATTTTTCACAACCAGCAGATTTCACTGAGGGAATGGTAAAAAAAGACTCTCCTTTATATGTATATCTAGCCAGAAGTTTTCCTGCCATGTCCCCTGACTCAAAGTATAACTGTCTTACCCTGAATAGCCAAAACTCCACCTTCCGTGACAAAATGGTAGTATTATATCTGTATTTCAAATGGGCATCAGACAACATTCTGCGCTTCAGCTCTGCCTCGGCACTTTTAATATTCCCTTCCAACTCCACAAGTTGTTGTGCTGTGGATTTTTTGGTGAATGAAGCATACTGTATGATCGGGCCCCTAAGAACCGCCTTAAGTGCCTCCGAAGCCACGCCCACTTCTCCATATGTGGCAACACCTCTATACTTACCAGGGTGTGGTCTGAGACTAAAATGTTTCTCATTTAGCAATCAACAACCGATGAAATGAGGGACTTGGATCTAATAAAAAAAATCTGTTCTAGAATTAAACTTATGGACTGATGAAAATAATATATAATCCCTACTTGATGGTTTCAAATGTCTCCAAATATCTGCAAGACAAGATTTTTACTCATTCTTTGAAGCGTCAGTGTTGCTTAGGGGGGTTTACACACACTTTTGCTTCACTATGATCAAGGACTGAGTCCATCAAAAGATTAAAATCTCCTCCCAATATTATATCATGAGGGGGGCCAGCAGCTTGCAACATCCCTTCAAGTTCTATAAAAAAGCCCTGATCATCAATGTTAGGTGCATAAATATTAGCCAAAATAAGACTCTGCCTCTGAATTTCTGCCTAAAAAAATAACGACTCTTCCTAATTTATCTTTAATCTGTTTGAGACATTTGAATTGTAGATGCTTACTTATCAGTGTAATGACTCCCCTCCTCTTACTTGAGCCAGCACTTAAGGAAACATGTCAACCCCATATCTTCCCAAATTTTCCAGCTTCCTGTGGGGAAATATGCGTTTCTTGAAGAAACACTATATCATATACCTTACACTTAAGAAGAGAAATAACCTTCCTCCTTTTTATGGGGTGCCCCGACACATTCACATTCCACGTGGGAGAGACAATCCACTCGTTAACATTTGACATTTTGACATAATAGAAAAATAGGTTGTATGTCAAAAACAAAATGATAAAGACCAATGTAACGGGTTTAATGGAGGTGAGAATAGGCAATATAAATAATATTTTAATTATAAACTTAAGGCAGATAAACTTCACTCCCCAGGCGGATCAGAGGCAGTCTTCCGGCCCTTGGCGGACGGAACGCCTGCCGCGTTCTCTGGAAACAGATGGAGTCTCTCCCGCCCCTGGCAGCAGTTCTCCTGCTCCAGGCAGTCGACCGGTAGCACCCTCGCATCATGACCCCGCCTCGTTTAGCGGCTGGTAAGGGTCACCCCCACCCCTGGCAGCAGCCTTGACTGCTCCAGGTGGTCTGCTAGGAGCCCCTTCTCCTTTCACTGTCAGCGGCACCTCTAAACTCTTTAAACTCAAACAGTCCATGTATGTTTACGAGAACCCCGCACAACTTTGCCATCGGATTCCTCATGTCCGGTGTTTCTATACAAGTTTTGTGAGAGAGAATTACACAACAAAATATAATCTATAAAAAAAAAAAGTCTAGCCGCTAGGCGGAACCAGAAAAAAAAAAAAAGAAAAAGCTGCTCGGTTCCCTCGGACAGTCAAACGAATGCCCGTGAGCCAGCCCATTTGGCTATTACATGAGTGCAATCACCGCTGTATTTAATATCAGGTGGAGAACCCCGCCCCTGCTACTCCGCCAAAGACAGCAGAGCCATCGAATAGTTTCTGTGTTGTGTTCAAATAGAAAATGTTTTCACAAGAAACAGAAATGACAACATTCATACTCTGCTCATCCTCACCGGGTATGCCGGCATGATAGACAACTGTGTTCCATTGTGTTGTGTTCACATAAGCAGTGTTATTGCACAATAGAGAAAGGGCTGGTTGCATCTGCACATTTATGTTCTCACATAAAAAGAGAAGGCATTCGCTGTATGTGATGAACACACATCACGCGCTATTCACTCCCTGCCGGAGTTCGTTGTGTCTAGGATATTACTCAGACTGCTGCTTCTGTGTGTTGTATAAATAAAGGATGTTCTCATATAAGAAAAGCGCTCGTTGCACTGCAAGAAGCGCACACTTGAAGGCCGTCCCGCTTCTTTTATACACACACTCCGTTCACAACCACTTCCCAGTGGCGAGCGGTGATCTATCTCCTCTAGCGAGCGAGCTGATGCACCCGCTGTCTTGCTTATGGCATTCGGTCTCTGTAGCGATTGTTCTGAACTGCGGTTCACACAGATGTTCTACAGCTGATGTCATCTGTTCCAGAGTGAGATGGCAGGTTTTGGCCCATTTGAGATCTTAGATGCTTGAATCACGTGCTTGCAAAGCGCCCGTTCAGAACAGTATCTCAGAAACCGGTCTTACCGCTCATCTGCCCTTGGACTGATTAGTGTCAATAGATCTAAAGGACAGACATAATTTCATGTATGAGTTGCACCTTGTCTCAGGCTGTTTTGAGATTCGCATTCGAAGGAAAATCTTAGCCTATTCAGTCTTTTGCTTGGCTCTCCACACTCTCAAAGTGTATCGATGTAGCGCTCGCTCCATTGAAGCTGAGCGGAGTGCGCATTTTTAACTACCTCTGTGATGAGCTATTATTAGCCCAATCAGAGGCTCTGTTGTGCAAGCACAGGAATTTACTACTCTGAGGCCCAGGCTATATAAATGGATATGTCAAACTGGGTGAAAAGCATTGCCATCACACTGTTAGGTCTTTTACATGAGACCTCTCCAACGCTGGCGGCACGCCTGGTGTCAGGGGCGCATGCGCATTGGCATAACTCGCCGCTGTCTGGCTGCTCTAGCACCTTGGACAGCTCCAGCCTTTTAACAGCATCATGCTGGGTCAGGTCTTCTGGCAAAAGATAGTTATCACGGATGTGTTCAGTTCAGCCTGAGGCCCACAGTCTAACAATTACCAATTTTCATAAATTAACATTAACTCAAAATATTGTTCATCGCTACTTTAACTAATGTTAACAAATACAATCTTATTGTAAAGTGTTACTGAAAATACCATATACTTTAGCAGATGCACTAATAAGTTATGAGTACTGCGTTAGACGCATAATAATTTTACTAAAAGTCATTTCTGTTTTCCCAGGTTCTGATCGTCTCGGTGGCTGATTACAGTACCTGCATCATGCAAAAAATGGCATCAAATTTCCATACACACTGATGCTTGGAGAAAACAATCAGTGCTTTCAAGCTTTTGTTGTCATTCACAGAGAAATGCTTCATCAAAATACATTGCAGGGGACAGTGGACATTTACTTCAATGCTTTCTACCTCTTAAATATTAATCATCCCAAGAAGTGTGAATTTCTACACACTGGTAATTTGTTTATTGAAACAGACAATAAATTTCTACCTTTTGATTGTTATCGTTATCTGCCTCCCTTATTGTGCATGTGTGCGTGTCTCTGTCTGTCTGGTCGGTAGGGGAGGGGGGTGAAGTGATTTTGATGACCGAGAATTCTAGTTTAAATTTTAAAACCAATTTGGGAATATTTTAACCCAGCAGTATAGTCATTTTTAACTAATAGTTGGGTAAAAAAAAAAATTGTCATGCTAAGTCAAACTTTTACCCAAAATCGATGGGTCAAAACAACCCAGTGTTGAGTTTGTCCATATTGGACCCAGTGCTGTGTTGCAAAAATGACCCAAATTGGGTCATGTTTATTTTTACAGTGTGAGTAAATGATGAGAGAATTTTCATTTTTGGGTGAATTATCCCTTTAATCATTACTTGTAATGTCAAGTTTTAGGCTCTATGTTCATAGAACTTGTTTTTCTTAAGATGAGTGTTTATTGAGGCTATGGGAAATATCCATAATGCCTTGTGCCTGAATAATTTTGTTATGTTTCCTTGGTCGAAGGAGACATGTCGGGGCTTTTAAATTTGTAATTAAGAATTTATTGAGGTCTTAGATCTTTTGTAGTATTATGATGTTTTGTTGCAAATTGTGGTTTCATGTGATGTCACCATTACGCTGTAAAATTGAATTAGTTGACCTTTGATTTTTCAAGACAATCTGTTTGCATGCTTTTTCTAAGTAAACCTACTTATTTGGCTCATTGAAAATGTACTTAGTTTTTAAGTAACATTAACAAGTTATAAGTAAACTTAACTCATCTTTGATTAAAGAATCATTGTTTTTATGTTATTATTTAAATTTAGTTATAGGACTTGTACTGTTCGACTGTAAATTGAGTTCGAATCCAGGGCTTGCTGAGTGACTCCAGTCATGTCTCCTAAGCAACCAAATTGGCCTGATTGCTAGGGAGGGTAGAGTCACATGGGGTAACCTCCTCGTGGTCACTATAATGTGTGGTTCTCGCTCTCGGTGGGGTGCATGGTGAGTTGTGTGTGGGTGCCGCAGAGAATAGCATGGGCCTCCAAATGCAATATGTCTCTGCGGTAACGTGCTCAACATGCCACGTGATAAGATGCGTGTATTGACGGTCTCAGACGCGGAGGCAACTGAGATTCGTCCTCCACCACCCGGATTGAGGCGAGTCAATAAGCCACCATGAGGACTTGTGGAATTGTGGCAATTGGGCATTCTAAATTGGGGAGAAAATAAAAATAATTTGTTTTTGTTTGTTTATTTTAACAATTTGAGATAACTATTAGTATTTAGAGTGATAGGGTGATCTGTGTTCCCTTTAGTCAAGTTGGACCCTGGACATCTCTACTGAAGTACAGATGTCTATGTATTTCTGTGGAGAAATAACTATGATTAAATAAATATGATTGACCTAGAATCAGTTATAATCTTCTTTATTTAAGCTGTGTTATTGTTTGACCTAAATTTGATTCCATTCAATGATTTATAAAGTACATCAACATTACATTACATTTAGTCATTTAGCAGACAATTTTATCTAGAGCAGAAACAACAAATTTTAAATGGCAAATCTGAGTTTAGACTACTTGCATCTAGTTATCTTAACTTAAATATTTAAGTTCATTCTATATGATCACCAAGTTAAATGAACTTAATTACACAAGTTTTTTGAGATGACATTTACTGAATTCAATTGAGGGAACAAGTTTAACCAGTCAGTGCAGTGAGGCACTAACAATGTAAGTGAATGTGGACAGTCCATAATAAATACTAAATACATGCTGTTTCAAATGTGTGGTCGCAAGACATAAACATTATACATGTAAGCATGATTATAGTGTGATAAAATCGCTTCCTAACTTTCTATCTAAAATTATATCCAATACCGAGATTAAAGGGTTTAGTTGTTAAATTTCTTTAACTTTACAAAGATATGGTTAGTAATCGATTTGATCACACTAAAATCATGCTAATGTGTGTAATGTGTAACAGTGCACATGCTAACGTGCTAACAGTGTAGTCTGTGGAGCATTCTTCGCAATTATGTGATCACGTGCATTTTTTTTTTTTTTTTTTTTTTTTTTTATGCTTGTTACTGTCACCGTGTTTTCTAACAGTCTCTTTTTTGAAATGGTTAGTTCCTGCAATGAACTCCGTTTTCCCCGCTATTTCTTTTGATATAAACTTTTGTAATGTATTTCGGGAAATGTAATGCAAATTTTAAAATCAAAGGGAGTAAATTTTTACTGTCGCCAATGGCGACCTTGACAGAAATTACACTCGCAAATAAATTTATTTGGTCATAAATGCGACCATTTTTAGTCGCAGTTTGGAGCCCTGCACAAGGATGATGATTTATCGACTTTATAGACATTCAATTTTTTATCGTCTGTTAATGCTGAACTTCTGTAAAGCTGCTTTGAAACGATGTGTGTTGTGAAAGGCGCTATACAAATAAAATTGACTTGACTTGACTTGACTAATGTTTACTTATTGTGGCTATACTTTTAAAACAGTGAGTATTTTGCAATTTATTATGAACTGTCCCAGTTCACTTCCACTGTAATTGCATTTGTATTTTTTTTTTTAAAAACGTGACAAAGAAAAACGTTTTCACGAGTCAAAATTTTCTTTTATAGAAATCAGCATTATGTTGATTTTCTAAATTTTGAAAGAAAAAGTCCACACCCTTATTATTTGCTGAGCCTTTTCTCAAACACAGATGCTTTTCATTATAGTGGCACTGAAATGCTACTAACTGAACTTAATTTTGTTTTATTAGTATTTGAAATAATTTTCACCTTAGACCTAGTGAACAACATTTCGTTTCACTGTATATTTATATATGCAGCCATATATGTGAACTGATTATGACTGGAATGACAAAAAACAAACAAAAAGAAATGTTATCCAATCAAATAATAGTTACATTACAGATCATTAAAGTGTTTAAAATCATGGTGTTGTTGATATTAACTTCCTCCTCTACACCCGTAGCCTGGTCAGTCAGTAGGGATGTTGGCTGCGGTGGAACATGGTCCGGTCCTCTGCAGTGACTCCAACATCCTCTGCCTCTCATGGAAAGGGAGAGTTCCCAAGAGTGAGAAAGAGAAGCCGGTGTGCAGGAGGCGCTACTATGAGGAGGGATGGCTGGCCACGGGAAACGCCCGGGGTGTTGTGGGCGTGACCTTTACCTCCAGTCACTGCAGGAGAGACAGAAATACCCCTCAAAGAATTAACTTCAATTTACGGGGTCATAACAGTGAGGTCAGACTTTCATCTAAAAGTTATTTTACAGACAGATTAATTGAATGTTTTAAAAAAAAATTAAATCAAAAGAAGTGTTTTTGTCAGTTTGGCATGCTTGCAGGTAAATAGCGCATTTATGGATTATTGGAAGGAATTAAATTCCCATGATGTGACCTGCACAGGTTGTCCTTGTCAGGTGGAATGAGCCATTTCAGAAGCTTGCTACATGTGACATGGAGGGAGGGATATTTGTGTGGATCCAGTATGAAGGAAGATGGTCTGTAGAACTGGTGAATGATAGAGGTGCTCAGGTATGTTCATATTTAAAATGTATTTTATGTCTATTTTCAATTTAGAAGTGTATAAAATATGTCTGTCCAGATTGAAAATCATATTTATATGCTTTGACAAACATACAATGGGAAAAGTTTAAAAAAAAAAAAAAAAAATTTATATATACAAATATATATATATATATATATAAACCAAGAAGTTTTATGTAAGAGTAATATTCTGCACTATTTTTAGGCCATTTATCACATTTAACATGCACTTTTAACTCATTGTTATGCTAATAATATAATTTGTAATATATATTTCTTCAGAAAAATTAAAAATAAATGCATTTTCACTAGTTGTCTCAGACTTTGCGAAATCACTGTGTATCTTTCTGGTATGGCGATACAGTTAATTGCCATTTTCAGGGGCATCGCTTTGTTGTAAAAAGTGGTGGGGACAGTTTGGGGGAAAGGAGTGACATCACAAAGTGGCAAAACTGATGAATATTAATTAGGTTATTTGCAGATAGTCAAATAATCTTTTACTCTTTTGATAAAAAGTTATTCTTGATGACCAATTCAAGTGCTCCAATAAACATTATGCACAATTAATTTGTTAACATGATCTGTACTTACTGTCAGTAGTGGGATTTTGTCAGTCAACAGATGAATACATGGATCAGTAGGCCTAACTTTAGCCAAAAAGACTGGTCTTATGGTAAACTTTTCGCCTCTGATACAAGGATCCGGGTTCTAATCCACCCTGATATGAATGAAAATTGCATCTGTACGTCAGTGGATGTATATCATGAGCAGGAACACATTTGTTTGCATTTTTCTTTGCGATTTAACGGGAAAGGAGCGCAAGCTGCATAACAGCGGAGTGAGTAGAGCTCATCTGGATGCATGAGAGAACGTCACTTCCCAATGTCACTGAACGCCAATGATAACTGCCGCAAAGATTGACACTACTGCTCAAGAACCTGAGATGTTTCTTCTGCATAGACACTGATGACGAAAGCTATTTCAAAAAGTAGTGGGGAAAAAATTGGCAAAAGCAAAAAGTGGTAGGGACACGTCCCACTAGTAAATGATGCCTATGGCCATTATTATGCTTTCATGTGTTTCCTAAAGTCAGCCACCACTGAACATGAGAGTTACGGTTGTAAAGCACAAAAAACTAGTAATAAAAAAATTACATTATTTCCAGAAACCTTGACCATTTTCAACATAGTCAGTTCAGAATCAGTTTTAGAGTTTTTAATAAAAATGTATTGTAGTTGTTCCACCTGTTTTTATATGTTAATCTGGATTTCGCCATTAGAGAATAGCCATAGAAGCTGCAATGGTGCTAAAAACAAGCAAACACATTGTTTAAATTCAAATTATTTGGAATCAAAATAATGGAATGAAACTTGTTTTCACACACACACAAAAATAGTCAGTGGTTTGTCATCTAGGTGAGCGACTTCACCTGGTCACATGATGGTACACAGGCCTTAATCGCCTACAGAGATGGTTTCGTCCTGGTGGGCTCAGTGAGTGGTCAGAGACACTGGTCTTCTGAGATCAATCTGGAAAGCCAGATCACCTGTGGAATCTGGACCCCTGATGACCAACAGGTAACCTTTTGGTGTGAACTCATTAAATTGAGGCAAACTATTAAAACAAATATGATCATATTCCACAACAGTTCTTGCCATCAAGTACTGCTCTTGGATTTCTGACTATTTCCCTAATTTGGAGTTTTCACTCATTTAACCCCCCAGGTGCTATTTGGAACTGCAGACGGGCAAGTCATAGTGATGGATTGCCACGGCCGCATGCTTGCCCATGTTCTGCTGCATGAATCAGATGGGATAGTCAGCATGTCCTGGAACTGCCCAAACTTTCTGGTGGAGGACAGCACTGAGAGCGATACAGACTCTGATGACACTGCCCCAGCTCAAGGTACATTACACTGTTAAAATTAAAGGTTATTCAATGGTTCTATGCAGCACCAGAACTCTCTTCTTTTGAAGAACCATTTTTTACTGTATAGGGTTCTTGAGTTATTTGTCAAATGTGCAACAACACAGCAGCAACAAAACTTGACCATGAAATAGATATTTTTTAAATCCTAAAAATGTATATATTATAGATTTAGACATGATATATACTATATATATATATCTAGATATATAGAATAGGAATTATTACTTTTTTAAGGATGATTGCATTGGCAGTGATGTGTATTTGATTTTTTTATGTTGTTGACTATAAAACTGTCTTTTCTTTCAAGTGCAAAACCTCAAACCACTGCTCACAGTCAGCTTCATATCGGGAGATATTAGTTTAATGAACAGCTATGATGACCTTTCGCCTAACATTATACGCTCAGGGCTGAAAGGTAAAATACAGATCTTTTATAGTAATAATATAAGTCCATTAGTCTGAGACCTCTTGCGAAAATCCTTCAATTTCAGATTTGTTTGGTACAGTATTTGATATGTCCTCCTTTTGCTTTAATGACAGCATGCACGTGAGCTGGCATGAACTCTATGGATTTTCAATGTGGTCTCAGACTTTTGGACCCTACATGTATTGCATACACTCACTGAGAACTTTATTAGGAACACTGTGGTCCTAATAAAGTTCCCGATGTGGTCTTCTGCTGTTTTAGCCCATTCACCTCAAGGTTTGACGTGTTGTGCATTCGGAGATGCTGTTCTGCTCACAACAATTGTACAGAGGGGTTATCTGAGTTACCGTAGCCTTTCTGTCAGCTCAAACCAGTCTGGCCATTCTCTGTTGACCTCTCTCGTCATCAAGGCGTTTTTGTCCTCAGAAATGCCACTCACTGGATGTTTTTTGTTTTTGGCATCATTCTAAGTAAATTCTAGAAACGGTTTTCCATGAAAATCCCAGGAGTTTAAGAAATACACAAAACAGCCCATCTGGCATCAACAATCATGCCACTGTCTAAATCACTGAGATAAAAAAAATTTCCCCATTCTGATGGTTGACGTGAATATTAACTGAAGCTCCTGACCCATATCTGCATGATTTTATGCATTGCACTGCTTCCACACAATTGGCTGATTTAGATAATCTCATGAATAAGTAGGTGCGCAGTGAGTGTAAATCCACATATATCATGTAAATGCATTTATCTACAAATATCTACATGTTGCGTTTCTGTCTCAGGATCATTGTATATGGAATATTCCTGGTTATTTTCAACCACAATGTCTGTGTACTGCATCTGTGACATGCTGTTGATAACCATCAACAATAATTCTAATTCTTTTGGTTTAAAATACTTGAATTGATGAATTCTTCAATAAACATCTAGTTTAATCCTTGAGCTGCACAGTGTCTAAATTGTCCTTTTGTAGTGGTACTACTTTTTGTGAGGGAGGAACTTCTGGTTATACAGTGTACTCCGTGAAAATACCCCTGAGTATTCCTTCAGACCATTTGATATCACATCATGATTGTTGATTCTTTGTGACAGAGATATGCTAGATTGTTATCTGATTGGACAGAGTTGTGTTGTTTCAGATGTGGAGGTACAGTGGTGTTCTCAGGGAGACCTTCTGGCAGTGGCAGGGATGGAAAGTCACAGCCTGCCCGCTGACTCAGCTTGCATCTCCATAATGAGGAATGCCCTTGTCAAGTTTTACAATGTCCAAGGGGAACATATATACACTTTAGAAACTCCAGCCCAAGTGAGCTGTCTACACCAATTATCATTTAACCACATGGTTCTAAATTGACCCTGTTTACACCTGCTATTGAGATGCATTTCAGGGAATCTGATCACATGTTACCTGCCCTAAACGGGGACTTAAACGTTTTGTGATTGGATCACAAAAACCACATACGACTGTGGACAAAAATGCATGTGACCACAATGCATTTAAAGTGTAAACTCTAATCCCTTCCCTATGTGCCCCGGTAGCAGTGAAGCACCACCCCTCACCTCACTCCAATCAACCACTGCGTTAAAACAAGATTTGAAACTTTGCCAGTTATGGGTGGCTTTAAAAGGAACTAACCGTCCGGTCGAGACATACACAATCACGAGAGCTTCACGGATCTTCTTCATTATGTCTGATATCAATACAGAATAGAAGCTCAAACACCTGAAGCTCCTTTAATGCAAGTTATCCTTTAAAATAACAGATAATTCTGCTTGAAATGTTGCGTTTGTGCTTAGATTCAATATGTGCATATCGCTGCCCCCTTCGGCATATCTTGTCGCCGATTTTTGGCCCGTTCTGCATAACGCAGCAGCTCATTTCATTTATCTCGGCCTGTTTCGCAGCTGGCCCGCCGGCCCGCCTGGTTCTCCCAATGGCCAGTCCGCCCCTGATCGGCTCCAAAGTGCGTTGACCCACCGGGAAAATGCCCAGTATGCCAGATTACCAATCCAGCCATGGGTGTATCTAACCTAATCACATACGATCGGATCACCCGAGATGCATCTTAATAAGAGGTGTAAACTGGATCATAATGCACTGAATATAACAGAAGTATAAATATGTAGATGCCCCAAATGATCTGGACACTCAAGAATACACTTCAAAATAAAAGCCATTGCATTAGACAACAAATGATCAAACCAATTGGCTTTAGCTAACAAATGATGTTAGAGCTTTTCTCAAAACTTGCTTCCCTTTTCTTAGACATATTCCAATTAATTTTAACCAACTAAACTCAAGGTAGTTTAGGGTGTGTATAAAAACTGTTCCCTTCAAGCTCACACAGATGTCCTTGCAAAATATTGCAATAACATGCATACATTTTCAAGTGTCCAAATACTTTTTTGGGGCCACTGTATAAAACAGTAGATTAGTGTGTACAAATGATGCATACATCAACTAATTAATATATTACACTGTATGTAAATCTTTTACTTGTAGAGGCCCATCACTACTATCTGCTGGGGTCACAGGGACTCCCGGCTGTTTTTAGCCTGTGGACCAGCACTATATGTTGTGCGTGTAGAGCACCGTGTGGCCAGTCTGCAGCTACTGTGCCAGCAGGGCATTGCCAGTGCTCTTAAAGAGGAGAGGGATGTGGGAAAACTGAATATGCCCTCCCTACTCTGTTCCTATGTTACCACTGCATTCATTCCAACTATCAAGGTAAACAAGCAAAACAAGTGAAGTTTTGAAAGTAACATGTGTGCTAATATAATGCATTAAACTCAATGTTGCTCTCGTTTGTCTTGCCAGCCACCCATCCCTGATCCAAACAACATCCGGGACTTTGTGAGCTATCCCACAGCAGGCAATGAAAGGCTGCACTGCACTATGAAACGCTCAGAGGAGAACCAAGAGGCAGGAGGGCCCTGTTACACACTCTACCTGGAACACCTAGGTGGCCTGGTGCCTATTCTTAAGGGCCGTCGCATCAGCAAACTGCGACCAGAGTTTGTCATTATGGACCCCAAAATGGATGGTAAAACAGGTATAGTGTATAAGCTCATTTGTTGAGTTTAAACTATTCATTTGAAATGGATGTACAGTATCTGTTAACACACTTGTCATTTAAGATCTAAAGCACCTGAAAAGGATTACACAAAGCAATCGCATACATTTCATTTTAAAACTCCTCATTAAGGTAAATGTATGAAGCACTGAGGAGTCTTAAAGTTAACTTTTTCTAATTCTACCTTTCAGATGAGGTCTGTGTAAATGGGATGATTTCCTATTTGACTGACAGCTGTAACTGCTCCGACTCTAGTGATATTGAGTTAAGTGATGAGTGGGTTGGACGAAAGTCACCAAAACTTTCCAGAGGAAACAGGTCTCCTAAGCTTCCTAGGTACTCTAAACATTTAAGGTACTGTCCATTGATTCACACAAGATTACAGGATGGTAGCAATGTTTGTTCCATCAAAACCTTGACAAAACACAAGATAAATACCAATAGAGTAATCTTCTGAAACTTTTGAAGAACATAACAATTCCACCATTTTAATTGTGTTTCTCTTGTGTTTCATATTGCATCTTTGCCCAGAGTTAATATGGAATCAAGAAAGTCTCCAAAACTTGCCCAAACATCTCAAGAAATGTCTAGGTCTCCTAGATTACCAAAGAAGCCACCAGTTCGGTCACCAAGTCTAACTCGAAGAGAATTTCCTGTTGATGGCTTTAGTGAGGTAATTATCTTATTAATATAATATTAATCTGTATGCCTACAATCAATATGGAAGTATTTGTATTCATTGGCTACCTCTACTGGACACTTTGCTAAGCATTTGTCACATATATTTAGCTGGATAAAAAGGACGGTAAACCAACTTTGTCTACTTTCTAAAGCTATCACCTGATTTGCTTTGCAGCATAATTATTTGGCCCAGGTCACCTCTAACATCTGGGGAACAAAGTTTAAGATTGTGGGCCTAGCATCCTTTTTGCCAGCAAACTTGGGAGCAGGTACGTCAGGTTTTGAATTAAAATGAACAGTTTCACATAATTGCTTTTGTGATAATCAATGTGTCATCTAATATGCTTTGATTAATAGGATTATTTATTCATTAATTACAAATTTGATTTCTTCCAGTTATTTATAAAACTAGTTTGCTGCACCTGCAACCCCGTCAGATGACAATCTATTTACCTGAGGTGCGTAAAATTTCCCTGGATTTCATGAGTCTCCCAGTCTTCAATCCTAATGTGTTCAGTGAGGATGAAGATGATTTACCAGGTAAGAATCTGTAAATAATTTTTGTATAGGTCTTTGTTTAGCTTAAATACAATGACAAATAATATTCTTGCCTCTTTTTCTAGTGATGGGACCCTCTGGAGTGTCAGCCAACAATCCTCCTTGCACAGTTAATATTCCAATCGCTCCAATTCACAGTCCTGCTCAAGCCATGTCCCCTACGCAGAGTATAGGCCTTGTTCAGTCTCTCCTAGCAAATCAGAACATTCAACTTGATGTCCTCACGAATCCAACGGCCACTGCAGCGGCGGCTGCTGCAGCTGCAGCAGCAACAGCAGCAGCAGCAGCTAATGCAACAGCTTCAGAACATAGTCAGGACACTGTTACAGCACAGTACACAGTGCCAACAAGATACTCCAACCCTGGACAGGTGATATTTAGTGGCCTTGAAATGAGTAACATTCTAAGTGGAACCCTTCCTCCTCCCCCACATCATCTTCCGCAACAATCCCATCAACAACGACAACAGCAACAGCAACAACAAGACCATCAACAATCAAAGCATCAGCAGCAATTACAACCACAGCAGCATCATCTGAAATTGCAACATCAATCACAGCAGCTGCATCCACAGTCGCTGCAGCAGCAGCACATGCAACATCAATTGCAAACACAGCAGCATCAACAACAGCTGCAACAGCAGCATCAACAGCTCCAGCAGCAGCATCAACAGCTCCAGCAACAGCATCAACAGCAGCTGCAACAACATCAGATTCATCAGCAGCAACTGCAACAGCAGCAACAACAAATTCAGCAGCAAGTGCAGCAGCATCAACAGCAAATTCATCAACATCATCAACAACAATTCCAACATCAGCAGCATCAACTGCAGCTACAGCATGAGCAAATGCAGCAGCAGCAACAACAGATGCAGCAGCAGCAGCAACAAATTCGACAACAAATTCAAGAGATGAGGCAGCAGCAACAACAGCTTCAACAGCAGCATCAACAAATACAGCTGCAGCATCAACAGATGCAAAGGCAGCATCAGCAAATGCAGCAGCAGCTCAAAATGCAAATGACCTTACAGCCTCCTCCTTCAGGATATACTACTCTATCCTTGCATCAGTTACAGCTGATGCCTCAAATTCCACATCCAGGCCAGCCACCGATCAGAGGAGAACAAGTCCTCGCCCTGAAGGTTCCCTCACGACCACAGTCTTTCATTGAAATGGACAATCTTGAGGTTCAGATGCGCAAGGTAAACCCTCCGCCACCTTATCCAGGTACAGTGGTTTCTGCTGCAGCAGCCATACCCACCACTGCCCCTCCCGTTCTTCTTGTTAGCAATGAGAATGGCAATACGCTGTCAACGGACCAATGCTTAACTAAGGACGAATTCACTCTTCATCCGGTGGGCCTTCAGTACCCAACTCCACTAGGCTATGAAAGGATCACAACTTTTGACAGCAGTGGGAATGTGGAGGAGGTGTGTCGCCCAAGGAGACGCCTGTTAAGGAACCAAAATGCCTATGGGGTGCAAGGGATGGGCAGCTCTGCTACACTGAAAGTAACCTCTTCTGAGAACAAGAAGGTCCAACTGCCATATAGCTCAGCAACTCTCAGTCGCCTCTCTGTGCCTCGATATTCCATACCAAGTGGAGACCCACCACCTTATCCCGAAACGTCCAGCCAGATTAACACAATCAGAAGTTCCACACAGAGGATTGACAGCAGTCTGATTCATGCCACTTTGCGTCGTGATCGAAGGGAACCCTCCCTAAAGGTTTCTCAAATGGTGGACACAGTGAGGACTTTACCAACAAAATCAAAAATGAATGGCTCCCTCACGCTGTCCTATCAGCCTAGGATCCCCACAGCTTTGTATACGTGCACTCAGTGTAGTAGTAATAGCAGCAGCACGAGTGTCAGTGTCACTGGTGGTGGTACCAACAGCAGTGGAATTGCTGGAGGAACTGTGGTGAGGCAAGACTTTCCAGCAGGCAAAGAGGCCCAACACAGCACTATAATCGTGCACTCCAAAAGTGCGTCACCATTAGCTTCCCAGTCCTCATATAACCTCCTGAGTCCCATTGACAACAGTAGAGACAGAACCGTTTATGTAAATTCTGCCTTCACTGAAGATGAGACACTAAGTCAACAGTGCCATCTTGAAAAATCAGTGCGACATTTGACGCTAGGAGATGTTAATTTGACTGTCAAACGGCCTCCACCTTACCAATGGGACTCTCCTTCAACAGATCAACTATGGATACCTCAAGAGCAAAACATACTGCCTGCACCTCCTTCACATAAGCCACCACCATTCATTCTTAGCCCACCACAGCACTTGGACATGACCCGACTGCCTTTCGTCCTTTCAACGAAGCCTTCCCCCAGTCCAAGTTCTATGACCCTACCTTCAGCTTATCAGTTGTCTCTTTCACACTTTCCAACAGTGGTAGGACATGGTGGACCTCAGTTGCAGCCTTTGCAGAGTCCTGCGCAGCCATGTGGTTCCAATGACATGGTAACATCTAGTCCTTTCAGCCAGCCCGACCCAACATTAGTTCTTCCCCCTGGTTATTCCGCTAATCTGACCAATCTAGGATGCTGTACTCTGCCTCCCATGTACCCAGGGGCTAGTTCCTGCAGCAACATTCAGCTCCATCCAATGAGTTTGCATCCTTGGAGCACTTACAGCAACTGCCCTCCCTTGCCAGACCATTCAGCCACACTCCCCGGTAAGACCCATCAGGCCTTGGAAAAGCCCATTCTTTCTCCTCCTCCACCACCTGCACCTCCCCCACCACCCCCTCCTCCACATCCTCTCCCTCCTCCTCCTCCTCCACCTGTTGAACTCTTGAACCATCAAATCACTTCAGAGGTGACTGCTGAATCTGGAGAGAACTTTCAGGAGCAGTCATCACTAAATGAGAGTCCAATTCCACAGGGAGCTGAGAGGTTCAACAAAAAGGGTCGTAAGAGGCTTGACAGTAGGGCAGAAGAGGCAAACATGTCCAGTGTCTCTGAAGGAAAATCAAAGAAGGAGAGTCGTACACTCTCAGACTTCAATTCCCTGATCTCCAGCCCAAGGCTCGGCAGCAGGGAGAAGAAGAAACCTAAAGGGCAGAAAGAGCCATTGAACAAGGCCAAAAAACTGAGCAGGACCTCCAATGAATTTCAGGACAGCTCAGAGAGTGAACCTGAACTCTTCATTAGCAGTGACGAGTTGATGAACCAAAGCCAGAGCAGCAAGAAAGGACGGAAGAGCAAGCGCAATCTACGTACTGCAAGCGAACTTGAGGAGATCAAGTGCCGCAAAGCTAATGAGAGAGAGGATCGTAGTCTTGGCAGCCAAGGTTTCGTCTATGTCATGGCCAACAAGCAGCCATTGTGGAATGAAGCTACCCAGGTTTATCAGCTTGACTTTGGAGGACGGGTGACACAAGAGTCAGCCAAAAACTTTCAGATTGAGCTTGATGGACGACAAGTAAGCAATTTTATTATTATAATTTCAAAATGTTGATTCACATCAATATCAATCAATAGCCTCTAGTAACAAAGTTGCACTTTTCAATCATTCCTCTGCATCTAACACATCATTCCGTTACAGGTAATGCAGTTTGGCAGAATCGATGGCAATGCATACATCCTGGATTTTCAGTATCCATTCTCAGCGGTACAGGCATTTGCTGTGGCCTTGGCCAATGTAACTCAGAGACTTAAATAGAAAACCTCTCTAGCAATTTTGGCCTTGAGAACAATTGAGAAACATTTTATTGAAAAATTATGTTCTGTCTCTCTGCTGCCATAACATGCTGCTGTCTGTGTAAAACCAGTTAGTAGCTGAGGGATCTGGTCTCTCTCAGGCAGAGTGTACGCAAGACGTACACAGGTGATCCAACCATAGATTTTTGGCTTTGCTGTACCTTTTTCTTAATAGAGGTTCAAGCTGATCTACCTTAAATATGGTACACATTTGAAAAGAAAGTTTTATTGCTTGTGTGTTGATGGAATATATTTTTATTTTGAGATTCAATCTTGATTAATTTTCCTGTATTTCAATATGTACTGTATAATGGTGTGATGAAATGTAAAGCTAATGACTAAAGTCTGACATAGATGTTAGACTATGGACCATTCAATTCCTTTTTTGCTTCCTCGCCTCTTCTTTTTATTTGTTCTTTCCTGAGTTTTTTTTTAAACCTTAAACAAATGTAGGTTTCCTACAATAATTTTTAAGTGACTGATTTTTGACTGTTGTTTGTTGTCAGCAATTTTTTAAAAATGTGGCATTGGCCACATGCTTAAATTTGAATGTTCCCAACATTTTCCAAGAAGTGAAATCAGAGAAAATATATTTCAGTTATAATGATGTTTTCCCTTTTTTTTTCAGAAAATGTCCTACATTTAAATGTCTTAAACAATTATATTGCTTTATTTGCGGAATTAAATATAATTAATGTAATTTTTTTTTAGCAAATCATTACTTTTTAATGTTAAAAATATCACAAATCAGAGCTGGAGCCGTTTTTTTATTTAATGTCAAATATATTATATAATAGTTTTTTTATCATGTAATAACATGACAGAAAAGTGCTGTAGTTTATTGTACCTAAACAAATTTACATTACAGTGTTCAGTGTACTTGAAAATGACACTTTAGAAGGAACTATATTGTATGCATTTATTTAGCCAAAAATGTCTTATCTCACAGTATAAATTGCATTTAACAGACTATATATTATGCAATGAGTGGAATAAAATGGAATAAAAGTCGGTATGTTGGACAGGAGTTTTCCTCATTCCTGAGGAATCTTGAATAATCTGATTTGTTATTTGTTTCATCACAGTTTAAGGGACATCCTTTTATTAAATTCAGTCTATTTGTTTTACAGTTTATTAAATTGTGTATTAATATTTTACATTTCTTACAGCAAAACAGCTAAAACAAGGTATTGATTTTTTGTTGTTGTTGTTGTTGTTGCTTGGTTGCCAATTTGTTTTTTCTTTTTTTTTTTTTTTTTCTTTTTTTAATAATTGTATCAGATTTTATTGTCATTTTTTGATGTAAGCCAGACAGTGATTCAGAGTGGGTTAGCTGTTGATATCGTCAATTTTAAGCACTTATTCTAATGATAAATGTTGTATTCTTTGATGATTTGCAGTTGCAGTTATTTCTAACCACTTTGTACTGGGCTATTCAAGTTTAAATCATGTGGATTGTGAGGCTTCAACTGTGCTTTATTGCTTAATAATGTAAATTAAAAAAAATGTAATTCAAGGATCTATTGGAAGCATTAGAATGTGTGCACAGTAGACTTAAAGTCAACAAAATAAAATCAAACTAGTTTGATGAAATCTGTGAAGATTATTGATACTCTTGTATAAAAAGTTATGTGTATTAACAGTATTTACAGTGCAAGTTTGATTTTTGTTGACTATTACTGAACTGACCATGGTAAACTTGAGTTCTGTTCACAGCATGCTATCCGCAGGAGTGTACCACGATTCATGACCGATGCGTGTTTTAAATTTCCAGTCCGGTGTATTCACACATTAGCGTATGTTCTTGGCGGATAATTATGGAGTGCCACAAATCTGAATGCACAAAATTATATTTTGAGCGCACAAAAATATTTTGCGCATGGAAAATTACATTTTAAATCACAAAAAGTTATTCTGCATATGCAAGAGGATATTTTGAGCACAAAAAGTTATTTTGCATGTGCTTGAATGCAATGTGTCTTCTTCCAAAGATAAATTCATTTTGAGCAAACAAAAATGTTGCGCTTGGATAAAATTTATTTGAATGTGAATTTGCTCAGAATTCTTATATTTTGCTTTCTTCTCCTACCCACTCTGCTTACAAAATAAATTTTAGCTTTCTCAAAATATCATCTTGCACACGCAGAAATTTATTTGTGCACTCAAAATATAATTTTGTGCATGCAGAATTGTGGCACAAGTATAACTCCATAGATAATGTGATGTTTAGAGTATTACATATGTAAAAAATGATGAAGCATGTGGCGTGTGGCTATACTTATGAGTTGTGATGACCGTTTTTTGACAGTGCCTCACCTGAGTGAGTGGATGTCATGAAGCGATTGTCTGAGGTTAGTTATGTTGATAACTACTTTGAGTTGTTATGACACCCAACAACTGCACAAATTGAGCCTAACATTTATTTTTACTCCAACTAACACTTAAATGGTTGTTGTTCTCTGTCTGGGTCGCTCCGACTCGATTGTAGTTTTTATATTTCTTCTCATTGAGACAGAATAAGAGACTGAAAAGTTCTGCATTGTAGCCAGTGTTGGGTGCAATGCATTACTAAGTAATTAATTACTGTAATTAAATTACTTTTCATTGAAAAAAGTAAAGTAAGGGATTACTCTTAATTTTTTCAGTAATTTAATAACAGATACTTCTGATGTAATTGTGTTGAATTCTGTATAAACTATAGAACAATTCTATATAAACAATAGTGAATTTAAAATTGAAATTTAATGTCTAATGTTAAAATGTATGTTTTCTAATTTAACGCACCCACCCCCTTAAATTCTTTGGCCACTTCATGAATAATATATTTAATTTCATATGATTTATTTGAAAGAATTAAACGAACAATGTATTATCTATCCTGTCTAATGCAATTACTTTTCAGACAGAGTAATTAGAATATGTAATTAGTAGTTAGTAATTAATTAATTTTTTAGAGTAACTTACCATCTCAGTTTGTAGCCTTTGGAGGTCCGATGCATTTTAGAGAATCATTTCGTTCGGACGGTTCATTTGAATGAACAAGTTGAACCGATTCACAACCGAGTCGTCTTTCAAACGCGTTTTATTTTGTTGTAAAAGTATTGCTTTACACGTTGTTTTCGATGTATTTTCTTATATTGTTTGCGTAATGTTGTGTTATCATACCAACATTATTATTATTATCAATATTGTAAAGAACTTCATTAAAAAAGTGTTGACTGAAGTCCTCGCGCGGTATTTAGTTTCTGTGTATTTTGCTTACAAGTGTTGTTAGTATTGCAACACTATTGTTAACAACAGTATTAAGAACATAATTAGTGGTCACATTATTAATAATATTATTAACAATATTGTTCCGATCTCACAGTTTTGCTCTTACAATAAAAAATTGTATATACATACATAAAAAAAGCCTAACTGTGGAGTCGATTTATGAATCAGTTCGTCTGAGTCATCAAAAAGAATCGGTTCAAAAGAACGATTCCTTCGGGGGTTGGGCAGAACTATATTGGCTTTCCTTGCTGACAGGTTGCGCATGCCGAGTAGCCACCAAATCTAAGCGACCTGACAATGGAAATCGATCAAAATATAGGTATGTAAATACATTTATGATTACGCTATTGCTTCTCGCTGGATTAGCAGCTTTAGACCTGTTTTAGATCTTTGAATCTTGAACTCTTTAAGTGCGTTTGCCATTGACCATATAAACAAAGTTTCTTTACTCATCGATGAATTCATGTTTACTTTTGTAGGTGAGTCTTCACCACCAGAGACTCCAGCAACTAAAATGACAAGAAAACAAATATTAACACTTATTGCAATGGCATCTATAAACTTCAGTTCAATGATCTGCTATTCCATTCTGGGTCCCTTTTTCCCAAATGAGGTACATGTAATCTGTATATAACATTGCTTGCATAATAACTAAGTTGTCCTTAAAATCTGGCCTAAATGCATTGCATATAGTGTTTGAACATATGCTACTGTTACTAAAGTTCATAATGTTTACATCAAGCATGTTCAGGTTGCTTTCACTCTGTTTCCCTAGGCAAAGAAGAAAGGTGTCAGTCAAGCTATGATTGGTTTAATATTCGGAATATATGCATTATTCACTTTGGTTGGGTCTTTGTTACTTGGTAAATATGTAAGTTAATCATTTTTCCAGAAGATAAAAATTCAAGTCTTGCGTGATTTATTGCATACTACAGCCGTGTGTTTGACCTCTGTTTCAGATTGTCCAAATAGGAGCCAAGTTTATGATTGTAGCAGGTTTGTTCGTATCAAGTGTCTGTACTGTACTGTTCGGGTGAGTATATCAGGGACGATTTGCTGTGTGTTTAAAGGTTATGCCTATCTGTATTGTCAAATAAAGTGTCATTATGAATGTATATTCTAGTTGAAATGTAATGTGAACACTCATTGTTGTTTTGATGTTTCTCATTTGTATTGCAGGTTTCTTGACCAAGTGTCTGATGGGACTGTTTTCATAGTGCTGTGTTTTATAACACGGTGTATAAATGCAGTGGGCTTTTCTGCAGCCGTTACGTCATCTTTTGCTGTTTCGGCAAAAGTATTTCCTGACAACATAGCAACCGTTTTGGTGAGTTGTAGTGGATCCTTGTTTCTCACTGCAGTTATGGTGTTTTGGAGTAAAAGGACAATGGATGCCGTTATGTTCATGTTACAAAGACGTGTTGTTGCTCGAGAGGATCGTTAGATTAGGTTATTCAGTGTCTGCCTGATTGTTTAGTTTCTCACGGTCAAGGCATATAATACAAGGGCTGATGATCCATTGTAGATTGACAATTTTAAGTGAAAAGCAATAGTTGGGTCATTGCCAAAGTTGTCAGAGGTGATAAAAATGTGGAAAATGTAAAAATCTGGTTTAAAACACGTTCCAATCCAATTTAAACACATTCAAGATCATATGTAATCTTTGTGATTTCTTGTTGATTTTGTAAATTTTTTTTGTACATTTGTAGCATTTTCTACAAAAAATAAAATAACAAATTATTTAATGACTTTAAAATGACACGTGGTGGAAGCATCAAGTAAAATCTATTAAAATACCTCGAATACATGATTAAGTACTCAACTTTATTATTCGTGTTTTTTTTATTTGTTTTTTTGTTTTACAAATATCATAAAATTTTGAGTCATGAATATCAAGATGTTTTCTCAGGATTACTCCATTTGAACTGATCAATATGAATGCTTTTGCTTTTTCATAAAAATGTAACTTTTTCAACTTTACACACAGTCATGAGGGTCTAAAGTGGTCTTCTCTGTTTATTGTTTTCACATGACAACAGAACGGCTACCTAAATGTGTTCTTACACGACATGGGTTTGATTTTGGTGGACACCATTTTTCAATTATTGAAGGTGCTTTAAGCGATTTTAGCCATTTTACTTCCATGAGACTGAGCTGTTGAATTAGCCACGCCCCCTCTTTTCAAAACCCTGGACTCCAAAGATACCAAATGAGCTTTATTGAGGCTGACATCGTGCAGAAACGGTTGTTAAAAGCAACAGCAGCAAAATAGCGCCCTCAACTGACAACTGTCATGAGCAACACGGCATAAAAATGGCATTAAGCCTCAATAATTCGCTGCAACTACAATACTATGAGAATGCACAAAATGATTGACGGGCAGAAAGCGCCAGATACTGTGGCCCGCGGACACATTTTTGTTTGCTCACACACTCTAGTGCAGTCACAGAGACAGGTGAAATATCTCAGGACACTTAAATCATTATTATCTTTCAGGGAGTAGGACATTTGGTGGCATACCTTTCCATGAAAAAAATCGCTTACTGCACTTTTAATCCTGTTTTAAAACTGCTTAGTTATTAGAAATAATAATAATTTACATTTATGCATTTGGCAGATGTGTCAATGTCAATGCCAATGTCTTATTTTACAGGGGTTTATGGAGATTTTCACTGGGCTTGGCCTAATATTGGGACCTCCATTGGGCGGTTGGTTGTATCAGGCGTTCGGATATGAAATCCCATTTGTTTTCACGGGATGTCTTCTGTTTGCGACAGTTCCCCTCAATATGTGGATTTTACCAAGCTTTGGTTGGTATCAAATTCATACTTTCATTATTCGTGGTACATCTCTTCCTAAAGATGAGTTATTAAAGGCTTTTGCTGATTAGGATGATTTATGGACAACGATGCATAGTGCTCATCTTTCTAAAGAGACAAGGATGTGATTCCCATGTCTGAACTGTGCCTCAGAGGTAAACATGTCTGTTTATCTCATTTTCATATAGATGCGGTTCCTTCCCAGGATTCTTTCCTCAGACTGTGTACCAGAGTAAAGATCCTGCTTATCTGTTTTGTGGTGTTCACGCTGAGTTCAGGAATCGGCTTCCTGGATGCAACATTGTCCATATTTGCCATTGAGAAAGTAAGATCTTTATGTTCATTGATATACACACAGCAGTTTCAGTAAGTTGTTTTTTTACCTGAACTATGTGTGATTTATATATATATATATTTATTTGGGCTGTCGATTTAACGCGTTAATTCAGTGCGATTAATTTTACAAAAATAACGCGTTAAAAGATTACGCATTTAATCGCCCTTTCCCAGGACCATAAAAAGGAAGATTCCTGAGAAATGCAAGCTTGTAGTACCACCTGTTTACTCCAGAGGGCAGTAAGTGAAATTACAGCTGTATGAGCAACGTGCAGTTTATAGAGTGAAGAAACACTTCAGTAGGTGTTCTTGCGTTCAAAACACTCGGAGCGCAAATGTGATCTAAGGGATCTCAAGATGCGTTTAAAGATTGAGTATTAAACTATATTAAACTTGACACAGTGAACTAAACATTTTATTTTTATGATGCAACGCACACGAGAGATCATATTATTCCCAGCTTTCAACTTTGTTTTGAAAATATTTTATTCATTTTTTTAGCTTTGACATTTTTCATAAGGAATATTATCTGATTAATGTTCTGCTTTTGTTGGCAAAGTTTAATGTTCATAAATGTAAGTTTGGGGGTTATAAACCATTAGTTTTCATTTTTAATTCAGAGGTTCAGAAATGCCTATGAACAATTTCCAATATGAGTAACTAATAATAACCAATATGTAAAAAAATTTGATATTTTTATTAAACTGTTTATTTATTTTCCTTTTTGTTGTTTTTTGTTTTAATATACCTCTTGGCTCTAGATGTAAAAAATTTCTAAGCATTAATAAAATAAAAATAATAAATGTCTGACGTAGGTGTAAATTGACGGGTCCTTAAACAAGCCCTCATAATAAATCTCCAACTGATTGATAAATTCACTTGTGAAATGGATTGCTGTGAACTGTGTGTCAATGATTGACTTATGATCAATAATATGGTAGTAAACAATACATTGTATTCTAAAGCCACTTTTTGCATTGTCTTATCAATGATTAACTCTTCTGCCACAAGAATGTAATACTTTTTTATTTTTTATATATATATAATTTTTACATATTTAAAGATAACTATGTATAATTATATATTGATATAAATATGTATAATAATTATATATTTAATTATTGTTATATGTGCGGCTTTCTCAGCAAATATTTTTATATGCGAATAATCGCAATTAATTAATCGGGACACCATGTAATTAATTCGATTAAAAATTTTAATCGATTGACAGCCCTAATATATATATATATATATATATATATATATATATATATATATATATATATATATATACTCACCTTTAAGCCATCCCAGATATGTATGTCTTCAAATACAATGCAAGTGAATAGGTGCCATGAGTCTGCAGGCTATTTGACGGACCAGTCGATCAATTCTTCTGAAGCAAATCGATAATTAAAATGTTTTTACCTTTAAATCTTCACTTCCAGCCAGCGCTGGGATGCTGTTTGAAATGACCTAACTCTCGCCTTGACTTTTCGCATGAATGCGCCTTCACGATTACGTCAGGCGACAGCTCCGTGATGGGATGACTGCTAGCAGAAAGCGCTTTTTAAAAGATAATAAAGTTTAAATTATCGATTTATTATTTACACAATCATATCGATTTGCTTCAGAAGACATTCATTGATCGACTGGAGTCATGTGGATTACTTTTATGCTGACTGAATATGCCTTTTGGACCGTCAAACAGCCTGCAGACTCACGGCACCCATTCACTTGCATTGTATGGACAAACAGAGCTGAAATTTGCTTATAAAAATCTTCACTTTGGTTCTGCTGAAGAGGGAAAGTCACACACGTCTGGGATGGCTTAAAGGTGAGACAATCATGATAAAATGTTCATTTTTGGGTGAACTATTCCTCATATAGTAATATTCCAGGTTCAATGCAAATTAACACTCAATTGACAGAATTTGTAGCATAATGCTGATTACCAAAAAAAAATTTAAAAATTAAACTCATCCCTCCTTTTCTTAAAATAATAAGCAAAAATCAAGGTTACAGTGAGGCATTTACAATGGGCTAATGTGGCAAATTCTTTTAGTTTTAAAGGCAAAAATGTGAAGCTTATAATTTTATAAAAGTGCTTACATCATTTTCTTTTAAAACTTGAGTATTATTTCAGTTTTAAGTTGTTTTAAATCATTGTTTTGTGGGATTACAGTGTTACATTGTCATAGCAACGAAGTTGCACATAAAAGGTTACTTAGCGATTTTATCATACTAAAATGACAATTACACGCATATTGTTTGTGTCTTGTGTCTATACTATTGAGTTTTAAAAGAATAATTATACTTTTGAGTTTTGCTTTTAATATTTACGGATTGGCCCCATTAACTTCCATTGTAAGTGCGCACTATAGAACAGATTTCTGCTTTTTTTATTCTTTTAAAAACAAAGGAATAAGTCTAAATAATTTTTTCTGGTAATAAACATTTTGCAGGTGCTGTTGATTAAGCTTAACTTGTATTGAAAGCTGTATATTCCTTTAATCCAATTTAATTCCACTTAAAGCTGAAGTTTGTAATTTCTGTGAATATATTGTGAATTTGCACACAATAGCCAGTGCGGGAGCCAGACATTTGTGCAATAATCATTGGCAAAAGCAGGACAAACTGAGTTGATTCTGTTCATGATTGAGAGGGATGACTCACAGCTGTATAGAACCAAGTATAATCAGGATATTTGCAGGTTTAGTTTCACGAGAACTGATGAGACATGCCCGTTTGACACATCAAGAATAGTGAATAAAAGCAAACCTTTCAGCACATTTTCATTGAAAGTGTTGCTTTTGTTGCCTAATGTGCATATTCACTGACAACATTTCTATCACAACTGCGGTGATCAGTTTTTACATCTGTAGATTTGAATGAGCAATTTTATAGAAATACATTTGATTGAAAAAGACGCGATCAAAAGCTCACCTAAACGGTGCGATCCACGATTAGCAAACAATGTAACTAAACTGTCACCAGAAAAGCTTAAATGTCCGCACAACTGATGACGGCTGAATGGTGTTGCATGCACCATTGAGCGTTGTTAAACTCACCGCTGACTCCCGAGGCTCAGCAGTTTTGCACAGAGAGCGCTCTGGTATTTCAGATGGCAAGACAATTTGATAAAAAATCAGTCGGAGTGCCAAACCACCAGTTGACTAGACCTGGTATAGGTGATCAAATCTGACCAATTAGAGAAGATGTCTAGTGAAGGATATAGTGTTGTGTTTCTTTAACCATTCTACCATGATAATATGAAATATCTTTGTGCATCCTGTTGAACAGCTTAACCTCAGTGCTGGTTCAGTGGGACTTCTCATGATTGGATTGTCATTGCCGTATGGAGCGGCGTCACCCATCTTCGGTGTGATCAGTGATAGATATCCTGTAAGTGAACCATTATCATCATTTTACAGAGATTATGTTTTTTACGTTAGTAATTTGTCTTTGGAAGATATTTTCTGTCACCCAATAACCCTTTATTTAACAGTAAACAATATCAATTACTTCAGTAATTCAGGGTTCAGGGGGGCTGGGTAGCTCAGTGAAAAAGACGCTGGCTACCACCCCTGGAGTTTGCTAGTTTGAATACCAGGGTGTGCTGAGGGACTCCAGCCAGGTCTCCTAAGAAACCAAATTGTGCCCTGTTGCTAGGGAGGGTAGAGTTACATGGGGTAACCTCCTCGTGTTCGCTATAATATGGTTCTCGCTCTCGGTGGGACGCGTGGTGTGTTGAGCGTGGATGCGCAGTGGATGGCGTGAAGCCTCTACATGTACTATATCTCTGTGGCAATGCGCTCAACAAGGCATGTGATAAGATGCATGGGTTGACGGTCTCAGACGCGGAGGCAACTGGGATTCGACCTCCGCCACCCGGATTGAGGCGAATCACTATGCCACCACGAGGACTTTAAAAAAAAACATTGGGAATAGGGCATTCTAGAGAGCAGGTTGGCCAAAATTGACAAAATGCCGATAAACATCATACAATCTAACAACAGCAAATAAGTTGCACACTAATTTTATCAGATAAACACTTTTTTAATGCAGTATTTACTGAAATTTGCTTCTATATGAGAATGAGACAAACAGACATGTTTACCTCTATGGCTGAGGCACAAAACAATCACAGTTCAGACTGGAAATGACAAAACTTTGAATACAGAAATGGATGACTATGTATTGATTTATTGTTAGATTCTGGAACTTAAAGGGCTTAAAGACAGAAATTTGAAGCATTTTATTTAAAGCACTTAAAACACTTGAATTCTTCTGTAAAACTTGTAGATTTTTTTAGCTTTTTTACGATTGTTTTAGGGTTTACGGCATTACATCATCATGGCAACAAAGTTCTAAAATTGGATATAAATTTGATCACACTAAAATCATGTTAACACTCATATTGTTACATCTTATGGCTATACTTTTGAAACAGTGAGTTTTTAATGTTTACGTATTGACCCCCATTCACTTTTAGAGCGGGTCGGCCACTAATCACAGGGTTGGCGGTTCGATTCCTGGCCCACATGACTCCACATGCCTGAAGTGTCCTTGGGCAAGACACTGAACCCCAAGTTGCTCCCAATGGCAGTCTAGCACCTTGCATGGCAGCTCTGCCATCATTGGTGTGTGAATGGGTGAATGAGTCACAGTGTAAAGCGCTTTGAATACCGTTAAGATTAAAAAGGTGCTATATAAGTGCAGACCATTAGACCATTTTTCTGGGAATCAACATTATGCCACAAATGCTGTCGACTGAGCTTAACTTGTATTGAACCCAGAATATTCCTTTAACAAATATGTTTTCAAACTTTTGGCATAGATTGTGTTGGTAACTGATTCTATGTGCAGTCAATCAGGAAATGGATGATGGTGATTGGTGGAATGGCCACAGCGGTTAGCTTCTGTTTCCTTGGCCCACTTCCTGTTTT
This sequence comes from Moxostoma hubbsi, assembly GCA_032164185.1. Taxonomy (NCBI): domain Eukaryota; kingdom Metazoa; phylum Chordata; class Actinopteri; order Cypriniformes; family Catostomidae; genus Moxostoma; species Moxostoma hubbsi. Next base: position 41,567,719 of record JAVLUX010000013.1, on the reverse strand, counting down.
CCACATTAAGAAGTAAAGTATTTCTTTCTTGTCTTTTAAAGTTACAAGTTACTTTTTAACCCATTGCTAAGCAGTTCAGTGTTTGTTTCTTTAGTCAGCTCTGGCTCACGGTTCTCATGCTGGTTGTAGTGGGCTTCTCTCTGTGTATGACCTGCATCCCAACCTTCGCTGAGATGATTAGTTGTGCACAGTGAGGCAAATGCATCATCATAACAACAATACATTCACACCGTGAAATGCACAACCACACACATAAGGCTGAGTCATTGTTATTATCTTTATGAAAAGCCATTATTGTCACTTATTTACCAAGTTGTGTCACTCAAAATTCCTGAAATTGTTTGAATGGAGTTAAACCTGAAGCTAATAAAAAAACAACATCTATAACAATACAAAACAATAGTGTATTAAATGTATAAAAATGTGCTCTTGTTATTGCAGTGAATATGGTTTTGAGGAAGGATTGAGTACGCTGGGTTTGGTATCAGGATTGTTCTCAGCCATTTGGTCTGCTGGGTGTGTATTGAACAGAAGTTTTGTTTATTTGCTATTCAAGAATACTGTATTTTTTTTTCCCTAAAATCTGAATTATATTTTTAATTTCACTGCAGGATGTTCTTTGGCCCGACTATTGGTGGATACATCACACAAGCACTAAACTTTGAATGGAGTGCAGGGATTCAAGGAGGACTCGCCTTTCTCGCTGTAAGAACAAAATATTCATATGCAACTGTGTATATCTCTCAACAAGAGCATAACTGATCAATTTATGTTGTCTTTTGACGTGTGAACTCAGAGAGCAAGTATTTATTTACTGGCTAATCTTATATTTTGTTGCTTTCTTTAGGCCCTCTTACAAGTAACATATTTTACCTTTGAAGAAATTCAAAAGAAGAAGTAAGTATATTTGGTAACACTTTGCAATAAGGTTCCACATTAGTTAAAAATGTTAATTAGCATGAACTAAAAATAAACAACACTTATGCAGCCTTTTTAAATCTTAGTTAATGTTAATTTCAACATATACTAACAGTTTACTAAAGTTTTTTAAAAAAAAGTTGTATTTGTTAAAGGGATAGTACACCAAATGAAAATTCAGTCATTGTTTACTCACCCCTGTGTTGATATAACCATATATGTCTTTCTTTCTTTTTCTTAACACAAAGGGAGAAATTGTGAAAATGCTGTGCTCAGTGATGTCATACAATGGCAATTTATGGTGACCACCTCTTCAAGCTTCAAAAGAACACACAAGTATAATTTTGGTATAAGTCTTATAAATTATTCCATGAGATTCATAATTGTTATGAAAGCATATGATACGGTTTGGTGAGAAACAAACTGAAATCGAATGTATTATTTAGTGAAAATGTTCACCGACCGTTGATCTCCTGTGCACGCGCGTTTATGATAGGGCATAAGAGCAACAATTCATGCAGCCCCCTCACGACATTGGGACATTGTCTATCTAAAAACAGGTCCTCCACAGAGATAGTGACAACAGAACACAACACTGCTGCACACAAAACAGAAAACAAAACTTACTAAACATGTCTGAAGAGTTTGTAGTCGAAGAATTGATGCATTTCTATGCCCAGCCTTATTTTTTATAAAGTTTTTGGACCAGTGGCAGTTCACAGCTGATGGAGATACCCGTACAATGCTGAAAATATAATTGATCAATAGAATGTACCGTCACTCATCACTGTTGGTTAGGACAAAAACCCTGAAAATATACCTTATATCGTGTGTTGTTTGCTATCAGGTTAGGACACGGTGTGACTGTGGCTGCCTGTAGCTTCCTTAATGTTTCTGTTTGATTTCCGGTTACTCCTTTAAAAAAAATAAGGCTGGGCATAGAAATGCATCAACTCTTCAGACATGTTTAGTAAGTTCTGTTCTCTGAGTTCTGTGCAGCTGTGTTGTGTTCTGTTGTCGCTATCACTGTGGTGGACCTGTTTTTAGATAAACAAAACAAGTTTCCACTTGAACGTCTCATGTCGCAAGGAAGCTTCGTTAACTGTTGCTCTCGTGCCCTATATTGCACAGGAGAGCAATGGTCAGTCAACATTTTCACTAAATAAAACATTACATTTCAGTGTCTTTCTTACCAAATCTTATCGTACGATTTCATAACAATCATTGAATAATTTATTAAACTTCTGAATTTTATTTTTGCATTATTTTGAAGCTTCAAGAGGTAGACTTTATAAACTGCCATTGTATGACTTCACTGAGCATAGTTTTTTCACAAGTTATCCCTTTACGTTAAGAAAAAGAAAGTCATATGAGTAAACAATGACTACTTTTTCATTTTTGGGTGAACTATCCCTTTAACATTAGTTAATGCACTATGAAGTATTGTAAAGTAACAATGAACAATTGTATTTTTATTAACTATCATTGACAAAGATTATCAAATGCTGTAGAAAAAAAAATACAAAATTGTAATATGCATGTGTGTATATATATATATATATATATATATATATTTGTTTGTTTTTTGTTCATTCTACCCAATGCATTAACTAATGTTAACAAATAGTACCTCGTTTTTGTGTTTCCGTATATTTGTATATTATTTATTCATTCTCTACTTTATCAAAATAATTGGTTTGGCAAGTCATCAGTTATTGTTTGTGGTCAAGATTGCCAAGATATTTTGCACAGTAGGAAAGCACTGATCATGCATAATCCTTTATTTTCATTTCAGGTCACAAAAGGCCAACAATACTGAAACGACAGAAAAATCTCCTCTTCTTCCTGAGAATGATCATATCAGAGCTGAAGTCAGCTGAAATGCTGTATGCTTTTCAAAGGATGAAGACATTTTATCATATTGCTGTTTAATAAGTGATACTGATGGAATATGACAAAAGTAACAGATCCAAAATCCTGAAAAGGATCTATGTTACAATGTTTAAGCTATACTGGTGGTCTGTTGTCAACACAGAAGTATTAATTGATATGGACCTGCCATTAAACCAAGAATATATTATATATCAGTTCAACATTATCAGTAAATGTAACATCAAGTTACACAGTAAATGTTCTGTAAATAGATTAAATCAATAAGAGAGGAGACTAATAATAGGAGTAAAATAATCCTCTGCGTTTGCATAAATTTAACATGGTTACATATGTTAAAAGTTACAGATCTGTGTGTGTGTGTGTGTGTGTGTGTGTGTTTTTGAGTACAGTAGGAAGTATTATTTCAAACATCTCTGAAAGACTTCAAGCATATTTTGGAGCTTTGCAAGAATGCAGGATTTTTGTGTTACTTAACATAGATTAGTCAAACTGGCTCGAGTTTGTGTGTGACCCCATTCCTATTGACTCGAAAGATTTATGCTGTTGTTGCCATATTACTCAGAGGAGAATTAAAATGTAAAAACTGAGAACACAATGTTTGTACAGACAAATACATGTTAAAATATAGTATATTATATAAATACAGAACAAAACAATCATGTAAATGACATTACAAATATCAGTTCCAAAAAATATAAAACCTATATTCTGTAATAAGGCAAACTACAAAAAAATAGATCAACATACACACTATTAGAAACACATCATTATTGTGTTTCTATGTCTTTTTCTCTTTTTTGTCTTCAGTTATTCTGTAACAGAGGTATATGTCTACAATCAGACCAGGTCGTATCAGTTTGGTCCTTCATCCTCAAACACTTTGTTTTCTCTGCCTGGTCTGGGGAGAGGTCTCCTTCTGGAAGATGTTCGAAGGCATCTCAGGATCTGATGAGAGAGCCTGATGAAGATTAAACATAAAATTATAACATCAAATCATAACCTTAACACATCCAGCAGAGGTGGGAGCAAGTCTCAAGTCTTAACCATCAAGTCTTGAGTCAAGTCTCAAGTGCAGTGCAGACAAATCAAGCAAGTCAAGTCCTGATGAGTTTCAAGTCGAGTCAAGCCACAGGTTAATTTTTCAAATAAATGTATAAAACTTATATACATATCTTTACATATTTTTATATGAACTGTATAACAGTAATGTGTTATATAACACATTATGATGTTTCGGAGTGACACATGACAAGAAATGCTGTTAGTCAAAAAGACGTACTTGAAGAAACACACTTTATTGTATTTTTATGAACAGGCAAAAAAAAAGCTGTCAGTGCTCATGTCTGATTCGCTGTTTTTTCAGGAGCATGCAATGGGATGCAAGACCCTGTCTCGTGAAACAAGTGAATGTAAAGAGTTATCGCTCCTTTTTCTCTGTTTCATTTAAGTCAAGCAAGTCACAAGTCCTTACATTTGTGACTTGAGTCAGACTCGAGTCAAGTCATGTAACTCGAGTCCCCCACCTTTGCTCCATTGTGTCCAATGACATCCTTTCCTCTTTTACTCTTCCCTTTTCTAGCTTTTCTAGATGTTCCCCATCTATTTCAGGTCTCCTGTAATTGTCTTCTTCATCTTGAGGAGGAGCTGGTAATGGTGGTAGTATCCGTTTGCTTTTTCCCCTCGGCCAACGTGGGCTCTAACTCATTGGCAGAATTGTTTATGTTGGTCTTCTCCGAGGCCTCCCTCTCTCTGTGCCTGTTTTTGGTGAATCTGGGGCTGCCCTGAGCCAGATTGTACGTGTTATGGAGGATAGTTTCATCATCTTCAGTGGCTTTACTCAAATCTAGGTTTTTCTTCACTGTCTGAAGCTACAAAAAAATGCATGACAATGTTTATTTAATGGAAATGGTGAGGATAACTGGCTACACACTAGTGAACTATATATAACTCAACATACCACAATAATGTCCTGGGACTGGTCAATGCTCTGCTTGGTTTTTTGTTTTTTTTTCAGAAAGAGGGTTTGTGTATCTCTTTAACACCTCGTCAAAACAAGCTTTTTGTCTTCGCTCTTTGACATCACTTTGACATGAGGGTGAGCAAATGACAACAATTTTATTTTGGGGTGAGCTATTCCTTTAAGACAGGTTAATGTCACATATGTGCTTTCATTTAATTAGTGACCTTGAATTAGAACAGAACCTTAAATGTTTTGTATCATAATATAAATTAATCTGAAAAAAAAAAAAAAAAAAATCCTAAAGGTTTTGTTTTTTTAAATAATAATACATGTGGTCACTGTAAATGTGTAGTATTTAGATTGTAAAGTGTATCTAAATAAACAGCTTAAAGATGAAGTACGAGAGACGTATCCCATACTCACCTGCTGGCATTCTGATGAATTATAGACAAATTAATTCTGAAAACAGTCCTGAAAGTTAAAACATCACAACTGTTAATATAAAAACTTATTACAGAGATCCTCTAAACATCCTATAGATTTACTGTGCTACACAAACAAAACTACCTACCTAAAAGTTAACAAAAACACTCCTGATTATTTGATTATTATGCGGATTCTGCTAGTAAAAGAAAGACTAAATGAGTGTGTTTACATCAGTGACTGTTGATATTGTGGCTTTGCTAATGTCACATGCTATTAGGATACAACTCAAATAAATCACTGCTCGCGCAGTTAATTGATACTCCTCGTTAAAATTCATTTTTCGTCTGCAAATACTAGCGGCGAAGTTTTCGCAAAAGAAACGTAAAGTACATTAAATCTGCTGAGGAAAGCAAATCATGTCTGCTGTAAGAGATCCATGGTTGACTTCATTGAGCAGCCATTGCTGGCGCGACCGTTTCCAAGAGCAACAGCAAGATTAGCATCGCCTCCCTTGGTTACTGTTGTCACGTCAATCAAGAGCCGCATTATATACGCTGGTGCCAAAAGTTTGGAATAATGTACAGATTTTGCGCTTCTTATGAAAAGAAATGGGTTCTTTTAGTCTCATTCAACTGATCACAATGTATAGTTAGGACATTAATAACGCACATTTACTAAAAAAAAAAAAAAAAAAAAAAAAAAAAATCCTTCACGTGCATCAATGACAGCTTTGCAGATACTTGACATTCTAGCTGCCAGTTTGTCCAGATACTCAGGTGACCTTTCACCCCACACTTCCTGTAGCACTTGCCATAGATGTGACTGTCTTGTCGGGCACTTCTCACGCCCCTCACAGTCTAACTGATCCCACAAAAGCTAATTGGTTTAAGATCCATAACACACTTTTCCAATTATCTGTTGTCTATGTCTGTGTTTCTTTGCCCACTCGAACATTTTCTTTTTGTTTTTCTGTATCAAAAGTGGCTTTTTCTGTGCAATACTTCCCATAAGGCATCCCTGAGTCTGTTCTTTACTGTTGTACATGAAACTGGTGTTTAGCGGGTAGAATTCAATGAAGCTGTCAGCGGAGGACATGTGAGCCGTCTATTTCTCAAACTAGAGACTCTGATGTACTTATCCTCTTGTTTAGTTGCACATCTGGTCTTCCACATCTCTTTCTGTCCTTGTTGGAGCCAGTTGTCTTTTGTCTTGGGTCAACTGATGGGTCGTTCACGATGACATGTTTAGTAAATTCTGTGTTGTGTGCAGCTCGATGGCTCTTATAGCTGAACGTTTGGAGCCATCGCATTTCAGAAGAGCCGATTCTATTTATAAAAATATTTTTAAAATTAAGATATGAATAATCAAAAGATCTAAAATAAATAGAAATAACTAATTCTGAATGCTCAAGGGCACAAAGTGTATAAAGTACTGTCCAAAAGTTTTAGGCACTTAAGATGTTTCACAAAAACATTTGTCTTAAGATGGTTATTTATATCTTCAACTTTAGTGTGTCAATAGGAAAAATACATTTTAGACTCCCAAACAATTCTTTTCCCAAAAATAGAAAAGATTAGATTAGAAGAACAGAGTAAGTCTGAGATTACATAAAGAGACAGATGCAATTGAGATAGCCGAAATAGATAGAAGAACTGTGGTGAATTCTCCAAGAAGCTTGGAACATCCTATCTGCCAACAACCAAAAAACTGTGTTCAGGTGTACCTAGAAGAATTGGTGCTGTTTTAAAGGCAAAGGTGGTCACAACAAATATTGATTTAGCTTTTTTTTATTTACTGAACTTTGTATGAAATTAAGCGATAAATGAAAACTATTTATGTCATTATTTTTTAAGACATCCTCACTATGCAAAATTTTTCACAAGTGCCTAAAACTTTGCACAGTACTATGTGTGTGTGTGTGTGTGTGTGTGTGTGTGTGTGTGTGTGTGTGTGTGCGCGCGCGCGCGTGCGTGTTATTATAGGATTATTGATTTGCAATTCTGGCAAAAACATTAGTGAACAACATTAGTTAAACATAAACTAACAATGAACAATATACTTTTACAATATTTCATGTTGGTTAATGTTAATTTCAACACATAATAGGCCTAATAGATTTTTTTAATTAAAAATTGTATATGTTAACATTAGTTAATGCACTATGAACTAACATGAACAGTTGTATTTTAACAAAGATTAATAAATGCTGTAAAAAAAATGGTTAATTCATGATATAAATTCAATCACGTTAACAAGGACCCTTATTGTATAGTTTTAGCAATATATCACTAGTTTCTGTAAGTATTGTGAATCATACCTGAAAATGTTAAATGAAGCACATAAACATGTCTCGTGAATTTGAGATTAATTATTTTATTAAAAAAAAAACACTTGAAACTACCATGCAATTTCTGCTGCCTTTTACATTACATAAACTAATAATTCATATATAATTTAATTTTCAAGTGCTCGGTGCATGGTTTTGCAACGTGTGCAGTTCAATAACCGTGTAATTTGGCTTCAAAAAGCACACACACTTTCATCATCAAATCAAATCAAATCAAATCACTTTATTGTCACACTACTGTGTACACGAGTGCAACAGCAGGTGAAATTCTTGTGTGCAGTTCCGAGCAACATTGCAGTCATGACAGTGACGAGACATAAACCACTTTACAATAAACAACATATTTACACAACACAATTTACATATCAAATGTACACAATACACACAATGTAGAATACACATACACTAGATAAGGGTATAAATATATATATATATACACTAACTGAATTGGGAGCGAGAATATATTGACAGAATTATATTGTGAGCAAATCACAAGACAGTTTCATAACTGAGGGATTATGTCCGTGGAGCATCCACACTTCTCAACAATCATGTTCGGAAACTCTGCCACCTCGATTTCTGTGTAATCTCCCCTTTTCACCAGGTACATCATGGGCAGTGGTGAGCTCTCCATCACCGCGCATGTCCTCTGTCCGTAACCATAGAAACCACGCCTGGGCTGCTTGCAACCTCCGGCGCAGTGGAACGCCTGGTACCCGGCCGGTTCGATGATCCAATACTGCGTCCAGGTGAGCTCACGGAAGTTTATGAAGTGCTCTTCCCGACAGCACTTGCTGCCGTTTGTTCTGGAGTTGCAGTTACCCTGCGATCTGTTGACATGGAAATGAGATGGTTAGCTAATCAATAAGTGATTGACATGTAACATGTGTTGCGATGCGATGTATAAAACTACACTCTAAATATAATGGGTTCGTTTTTACCCAAACGTTGGGTCAATTGGTCAATTGTAGTGACAATGTTAGTTTCTGTGTACCCCAGCATATGTTTAAATATACCCTTATTTGGTTGTTTTTAACCCTGCATTTTTAGATTTAAAACGTTGCTTTTTAGTAACAATACTCACCCATATTCATCCAAGTTTAAGGTGTAGAACACAAGTTCTGGTGCACCCATGTCCTTCTCCAGGGTGTTCTCCTTTGGAGCTTGTGTTGCAAAGCGCACTCTCTTGGCCATTTCAGCTGCATAGCTCCCTGGTCTCATTCCCTCGGTCCAAACCTCTAGATGCAAAGGAGTCTTCTTTTGCGTTTTAGACCAGTAATGAATCGCTTGAGTCACATCAAAGCTCCTCCAACCATTTTCATGTATAGGAATTAATCTATTGAAATGCCAAACATGAATACATGAGTTTAAATTCATGCATTTGGATAACATATATTGTTTAATTATGCATTTATTGTATACAGACATCTGACATACCTGGAGTCTACAAGAGATGTTCTATTAGAGCCGTCTTTCAACACTTCCACCCAGTAGATGCTCACTCTTGCATTATTAATGGGTCTGTGGTGCCTTCGCTCGGGTTTAGATGGGGTTTGCACAGCTGTTTGGTACAGTTTTAGTTCGACCATAGTAACTTCAGTGTTTTTCTCTAGCCTCGTCTCCATGTCAAACACAAGACGCTGACGAGATGTGTCAGAGTACTTTACTTCTCCTGTTATATCTGTGAATGCAAATGATACATTAAACTACTGTTTATGACAGATGCAAAAAAAGTTACATGTATAAGTGTTTAAACCTTTATGTCATAGCAACATTTTTAGCCCTAACTCCAACCCAGCCCTTAGTCGTTTAGATAGTCTCAATAAGCTCTCTGAGTTTCAAGTAGATTTACTTCATCAGTTGCTTAAATAAACATAAAAATTGTCAAAATGGCTTGCAGCCATTAAACATACATTTACATTTTAGTGGGTTTAAATTTGCAAGGTTTTATGGTTAACAATGAGTAGTACTGTCACAGGATTACTTAATCTTGGTTAATGTTAATTTCTACATATATATGAATACATTTTAAGATACTGTTTATGTTCCTAATACATCAACTGTTAATATATATATATATATATAAATATATATAAAAAAAATCAAACCCACCTGCATGGATGCCTCTCAGAATTCCTGCCAAACTTGGCAGAGATCTTCTCTTCCTCTTATGATGCAGTTTCAGCATGGACAGATATTTATTCTTGATGTGAGCTGGGATGACCAGATTTTCCAAGTCTCGCTTCTGAATCCTGGGCATTTCCGTTAGTCCAAGTTTTTGGAGCATAGCTTGCGTCATATCCTCATATTCGAATCCCTCAGTAAATGAAATGAATGTGGCACAAATGAACAGCTGGATGAGCAAAGCCATGGTTGATATAGTTGTGATGTCGCTCTACTGGTTGAATGACTGTTTGACTTGCTCAGGCTTATATACAAATGACCCCCCCCCCCCCCCCCCCCCCCCATCCCATCTGGCTTTTCACACCTCCACAAAGGGGAGGCAACCTCAAAAAGGCACCCTTCAAAGCCATGTCCTATATAGACCACATATTATCGCTCTTAACTTTTTTTTTCTTTTCTTTTTTCTTCTTCTTATTAAGACTAAGCATGGTCAGAATATTTTAGTGGAAAGTGAAATTTCCAATTAATCAGTTTACTGAGTTTGCATTTGTTTAATTGATTGTATTGCTATTATTTAACCTTCGCTTCATTGGGTACATAGCATGACTTCAATATAAATAACAGACAGTGATTTTGAAGCAATAAATAAATACATTCACTATTAAATTAGACAACTTGAATATTGCATGGTCCAGTGAACTGACGCATTCATTTCACTTGTTCTGGCTGTATTTTGGTACATTGCTTTTTTCATTCCAACTTTAACCATTTTTGGTAAAAGCAGTAGTGCATTTGGAGGGATGTAGGAGAGAGGAAAGTGTATTCAGAAATGACCACCCCTGCTGTCTTATTAGGGAGAGTCATTATTACACAAACAGAGGCGGTAAATCCAGGAGTGTGCTCAGGGGATGTGGATTGGAGAGAGATTTCTCAGGGGGGGTCATTATCTTGCGCTATTGCAGGACTGCTCAGACCATTTCTATGTTGCCAACTAAATTGACTAAAGTTACCCCAGTCTGCATTGTGTATTGGGGCTGCAGGTTGTCCTCGGATGTCAGACAATGAACATGAACAGCTGATGGTGGATCATGTCACGTCAGACAGCTAAGCAAATTTACTCGCTACGTTGCCACGTTTTCATGGTAATCGTTTTATTATCTGACACTGTTTGTCAGGATGGGCAAGACAAGTATAATCCAATGTTTACAAATCAACATGGCCATTCTTATTCAAACAAGAAGTCAACAGCACTACAGATCAGCCAAACTGTCAAACGTAATTTTAAGACCTACATTTCATTACTTACAATACTTGAGAGTTTTACATTTTATCAATTTTGGAGCCATGTATAATACAAGAGCCAGATTTCCTTTAGCATCTGTTTTGACCAATAAGGATTCTTACAGGGTGAAAACGTAAAATCAAATATGGCAACATAGTTAAAAATCAAAAAGCACCCATTGCACTATTGCGTGTGACATTGCCGAACACTAACAGGAAGATGAGAGCCTGGAAAAATCATGGAAAGTAAAATAATCTTAAAATTTCATACAAAAATCATGGAAATGTCTCTGGTGAATGTGCATTTATGTAGTTATGCTTAGCTCTAAAATATAGAATCGGCTTAAATAATAATAATAAATGATTTTTAAACATTTGCATCCGGTTATCATGAACAACAGAAAAGTCATGGAAATTAATTAGTCAAAATGTGCTAGAAACCTGCATTAATAGCATATAATGCTGGATACGTTTTTATACTGAAATATGTTTTTGGACTGTTAAATGTTATCTATTCTGAAACTTTTTGGAAATGAATTATACAGTGTATATAAAGTATTTTTTATTCCTGAAAATTGTGATTATTTTCACTCTATTTGAAAACATTTCATTTTGTAGTTATTATGTATACATCTATTAGATATCTAATAATGATCATTTGGACTGTGGTCTCAGACTTCGAATTCATTAGCCCACAATAAATTATTATTTGTAAAATAATTTATTTTAGTGTGTTTTAATCTAATGCACATACAATATAAACTACGATATAAAACAAATTCAATATATAACACAAGCTAATACAGTATAATACAATATGTAGTTTCAAATTACACAAGGCCCCATGTAAATTATGAACTTTCCACTCTTGCAAGATATTTCTTGAGACAGCCCTATTAAAATTGCGTTGTGATTAATGATTTGAATACACACCATAATGAAAAAAGATCTTAAGCCTGTGACTTTCAATGACTCATTAAGCTGAACTATCATTTATACCTATAGACGGTTGTTTTAGTGGGTGTGGTGTTCACAATTGAGTTTCCTTGATTTATCAACTGCAGATTCTGGCACATCAATTAATTAGATGATCTAGACTGAAAGTGATATTTCACATATTACAATTGCATATGAAAGGGGATCAGAGGGATTAAACCAACGATAACACTGTCCTGTATTTTTCCCTTTTAATCAACAGCCCCAATAAACATAAAAGGTGCTAATGATGGGCATTATAGAATCTGCTCATTGAAACTAGACCTTACTAAGCTCAAATGTCCCCAATGTGTACTGATAAGAAGGAAGACTTTATTTGATTGACTGTCAAGACTGATATAAATGAAATAAAGTTATTCATCCAGCTAATAGAAAGGAAAATTCAATTATACATTCAGCCTGACAAACTATTACAGTAATACTCAGTCCTGTTTTACTTTCTTATCTCTAGAAAGTCACATTCACAGATCCTCAGAAATAAAGAGTGGAATCTGCACTGTAGTTTTGCAACCACTGCATTAATTATGCTTTTTAATATTCCTCATAATGTTTTACAAACAACAATATAATTCTACCATGCTGCCAATTTGAAACGTTGTAAGGTCACTTTGGCATGCACCTACGTTTTTTGACAGCAGGTGACGCTGCTTTCTATTTTCATTCTCAGGGAAAATTCCCAAACATTCTGGGCATGGTCTGTGGATTTCTCGGTCCCCAGGGGGAGCACTGGTATTTGCAGACTTGGTCAAATTTCAATAATTACTGTAATGATGAATACACTGAACCAGCAGTGTACCATCAGGACACTTACTTGAAAGGTAATAGATATTGCTTAATTTATCAAATTATATTTATATTTACATTTATGCATTTGGCATTTTTTTTTATTATTTCATATTGTATTCGTAAACATTATAGGAGATTAAATACATATATGCATACAGGTGCACCCATGTAATTTACATTTACATATAAAATAAAATCGACTGATATAAACCTAATTAAATTATTTAATCTATAACTGTGATAATGCCTTAAATTTAGAGAAAGTTACCAGATTAGATGACAGATATATTAACAACGAAATACATCGAGCGTCCCGCCAATCACATTCTTTCAAAAATAATTCGAGTTTCGCTCGAAACTAGAATGTTTGAAACTTCTGACCGCCTTTTATTTAGTTTGTATGTTTCTTTTTCCTGATTAATTTTATTTAATAGCCTATGTCATATAATGTTGTTATTTTAGTGTGTGGTTATTTTTCTCAATGTATTTTAACATACACATACATTCTGGTTATGTTAGGGCTGTGTGTACTCTGCGTATAGGGGAGCCACTGTATATGTAAATTTAAATTATCTTAATAACAATTAAAAGCGTGAATCCATTGAGATTACGACCCCGCGACCTGCCTCTTTCAATACCCGCCCCCATCTCTAAATTCCCCAAACAGCTGGTCTGCCTGCCTGTCTGTCTATCTATAATCCGTCTGTCCGTCTGTCTGTCATCTATCTATCTATCTATCTATCTATCTATCTATCTATCTATCTATCTATCTATCTATCTATCTATCTATCTATCTATCTATCTATCTATCTATCTATCTATCTATCTATCTATCTATCTGCGTGCATGTACTCCATGTATATGAAATTATATGTGTATGAATGTTTGTTTTGCGCGTGTGTGACTGTGAGCATGTGTGATTTATTTACAATGATTTTGCTTTTACTTTATTTCAATAGAGTATATCTCTGCGTGTGTGTGTATGTATGTGTGTATGTGTATGTGTGTGTGTGTGTGTGTGTGTGTGTGTGTGTGTGTGTGTGTGTGTGCGTGCGTTCGCGCGCGCGCTCGCGCTTCCAGTCGCCATGTTTCTCCTCATCATTCCTGAAACACTCCGCAACGGCGGGCAGATGAGAGAGAATCTCCCCGTCACCTCGCATCCACTCCACTGTCCTCCTCCTCTTCTTCAACTTCATCATCAACATTACCACCATCACCATCATCTGACACACTTCATGCCGCGGTCAGGACTTATTTTATGAGAAAATTATCCCTGGAAAAATGACTAAAACTGTGGAAAACTCAGTCGGTGCCTTTGGAGAACTTCACGAAACTCACTTTCTGCGGATATAAACACATTTAATCCGTATTTTACACACATTTAATGCACGAATATCACATTTGGAGGGCTTGTCATGTTATTCTCATCGAGTATTAGGATAATTTTACCTGAGGACGAGCTAAAATCTTTAGCCTGTTAGCCGAACGTCTTTATTAGCCGGATGTGTAGCATCAGTTATTCTATCCCATTAAAGTTTAACAAACTGGGGATCTTTTAAAGTTTACACGCTTGACGTGTTTTGACACTAGTGTTGGTTAATATCAGTACATTAATATTGTTTGTATGCGAGAGAAACTGACATTTCAGACATTCTGTCGCGAGATGTTGTTTAGCTAGTTAGCTTTAGTGGCTACAGATAAAGGCACTTAAATATCTGCCAATACATGTGTATTACTAAACATGGTATATGAACGAGCTTTGACACAAACGGGAATGATTTTAATGGCTTAAATTGTGCGTTTTTTTTCCACCATTGGCTTGTTTTGCTTCTCTTCCACAGAGTTGATCACTAGATTCAAAGATGTAGTGAAACGTTTTTATTCGGTATGAAATTAAAATTAAGTTTGAGTTTAATGCAGTTTTTGCACTGCATTTTAGCGTGATTATGGGTGCGTTTTATTTATAGGTGTTGACAGAGCCTTTCTAAAGACTTTGCATTGATTTTTTTAATAAGATTACACTACATTTTTTTGGGACCGACACTTTTTGAATCATGTCTGGAGTGGTGCGTTTGAAAAAGCTGGAAAAACTTATCCTGGATGGCCCTGTCCAGTCTAATGGACAGTGTTTTAGTGTGGAAACCCTTCTCGATGTGCTCATTTGTCTTTATGATGAATGCATCAACTCGCCACTCAGAAGAGAGAAGAATATAGCTGAGTTTTTGGAATGGGGTGAGTATGGTGCTTTACAATCTGTTTATTAAAATCAATGCATGGTATGTGCAAACCTTCTCAAATCAATGCATTTAATGTACAGACCCTCTTACATCAATGCATTTCATGTACAGACCCTCTTAAATCAATGCATTTAATGTACAGACCCTCTTAAATCAATGCATTTCATGTACAGACCCTCTTACATCAATGCATTTCATGTACAGACCCTCTTAAATCAATGCATTTAATGTACAGACCCTCTTAAATCAATGCATTTCATGTACAGACCCTCTTAAATCAATGCATTTAATGTACAGACCCTCTTAAATCAATGCATTTAATGTACAGACCCTCTTACATCAATGCATTTCATGTACAGACCCTCTTAAATCAATGCATTTAATGTACAGACCCTCTTAAATCAATGCATTTCATGTACAGACCCTCTTAAATCAATGCATTTCATATTCAGAACATCTTATTGATTTGGGGATTTTTTTAAAAGAGTTAATAAATAAGGATATTTCACAGCTGTGCATGCAATAAATGTCAATACTGGCAGTAAATTGGCAATACTGAATCAAAGGATTGTGTGCACAGCCCTGGGAATGTCAAGTAGCAACATGCTGCTAAATACTGAGCCATCATACCAGCATGCTGAGCAGTATATCATTGTGCATGGATTAAAATATCATTTGAAAAGGTGTATAAGTAATGACACTGAGTAAAAATGATCACAACCTTTGTTATAAATGCTTTGTCTATTTAAAGAACATTAGCTGTAGAATAACTTATAGTTTTAGTTAAAGTTATTCGATCAAACTGTATTGAGTACTTTTGGCCCGTGGCAAGACATTCTGACACTGCAGGTTGTGCTACACACTTCCTTAGTAATTGATCAAATTTGATCCCTACAGTGTGAATGAATGACACTGCTAAACGTATGAAATATGAATTCTCCTTTTGTGTTGAATAAAGCATCTCTCCAAGCGTTGAATATGATTTGTGGACTTTGTGGTGGGAAAGTTGGTCCCTTTCCCCTGTGTCAGACTCAGTCATAAGTACATTTAAAAGGAATGGTTCACCCAAAAATGATAATTCTCTCATAATTTACTCACCCTCATGCTGCTTTTTTGTGCTGGACACAAAGATATTTTGATGGATGTATGATGTGTTTATATCAATACAATATTGTTCAATGGGGTCCAAAACTGTTCGTCATTTGCATTCCACAGAAGAAAGTTATACAAGTTTGAGATGGTATGAGAATTATCATGTGACTGGAATATAGTACAGACATACTGTGTTAAGGGAATACATGTACTGTACAGTGGTCTTGTGCTGTTGTAGCTCATTCGACTCAAGGTTTGACGTGTTGTGCAGTCTGAGATGCTAATCTGCTCACTACAATTTACAGTGGTGTTGTATGAGTTACCATAGCCTTTCTGTCAGCTCGAACCAGTCTGGTCGTTCTCATCAACAAGGCATTTACTTCTGCAGAACTACCACTCACTGGATATTTTTAGTTTTTGGCACCATTCTGAGTAAACTCGATTGACGGTTGTGTGTGAAAATCCCAGGAGATCAGGAGTTAAAGAAATACTCAAACCAGCCCATCTGGCACCAACAGGCATGCCATGGTCCAAATCACTGAGATCAATGTTTTTTCCTAATTCTGGTGGTTAATGTGAACATTAACTGAAGCTCCTGACCCGTACCTGAATGATTTTATGCACTGCACTGCTGGCACACGATTGGATGTTTAGATAATCACATGAATAAATAGGTATGCGGTGCTCAGTGATTGTATATTGTCTGAGCTCTTCATTTTGTTCATGTTTAATTCATATTTGTATTATATATTTGTATAAAAAAAATACAGCCATATCCATGCCAAAGATATTTTAAAATTGAAATTGCACTTCAAAGGAGCAAATTGGTCCAAAAATCGTTTATAACCACCGCCCCAAATGCAAACATTTACCGTCTCCCACTTCCTCCAGCCCCATTTGCTCAATCGTCTGTTGCAATTGACATCGGGATATTTGTCAGATATTGTCAATATCCGATTACTTCGTCCTATCGCCCAGCCCTAATTTAGCTAAACATTTCTCTTTTAAAATAATGGACTGAATGGAAAAGTATTGGCTTATTTTTTTACGTCTATTTACGGCAAGGCAAATGTTGTCTACAGAGCCAGGTTCCTCAACCCAGCAAACACAAGGAAGTAGTTAGTAAGTGTCTTGGTGAGGAAGCTTAAAGTAGCACCAGTCACAACACAGTCACAGACAGTCCAGAGCTCTACGTTAAAAATTGTTTAGGAGCACTCGTGGCTCCAAGTAAAAATGTTTGGGGTCACAGTAAAAAAAGAAAAATAAGAACATTTTATGTTACTGTGTAGGGATATGGTTATCTCAAGATTCTATTAGATATAAATGATATGAAGTTCACAATTTAATCTCAATTTGATATAATAACATTTAAATGACAAAGCATGACAGATTTACATTTTTATATTTTTTTATATCAAATGCTTGTGCAAAATGCACAGTATAATTTCTCATGAAAATACATTTCTTAAATACACAATATAAATGCTCAAAGTTTAAATAATAAGAGTTTCTCTATTAGCAAATATCAGAAACAAATAAGTCTTCAAAAATAGCTACATTCAGGCTGATCAGGTGCAGAGCAAGCAATAGAACTGAACAAAACCTGTCCTGAAAAAAAGTAGGTGAAAGTGTGTATATATATTTATATATATATATTAGAATTTTTGTGTCATCATTATTATAATCACATTTTAACATAACTAAAATAATATAATTATTCTACATTACATCAGTTAATATTATATCATAAAATTGTATGTGTGTGTATATATATATATATATATATATATATATATATATATATATATATATATATATATATATATATATATAATGATATGAGCTGTCCATTTTTTAAATAATGTGTACAATTTACACGCAATAACATTGAGTTTGTTTCTTTGTATACTAAGCGCAAAAAAGGTTACTGTCACTTTAAGAGTTCAACATGCATCTCGCAGACTCGCACAGGTGTACTGGTTTATTAACGAGAGAGAAGTCTATTTTAGCGCATCCTTTCTATTACTTTTAACTTTTTATCTGACTAAAGAACTGAAAGGATATTGGAATGCAGGATCTCATTTTTGATGGACACACATTACACAGAATTTCCGGTATTTTTTTAATGTATTCCAGGACTTGAATTTCTAAAAGCACTTTAAGCACTTCAAGGATCTTGTGCAAACCTTGTAAACAGTGTAAAAATATAAAGCACAGTCAGGGTAAAATTTTCTCCCCAATTTGGAATGCCTAATTCCCCATGCGCTCTAGTTCCTCGAGGTGGCGTTTTGACTCGCCTCAATCCAGGAGGTGGAGGACGAATCACAGTTGCGTCTGATACTGGTTGAAAGACATTAGAAACAACATCTCTTTTAAAGAGACTTCAGAAGACATGACGACGTTTCCTGTAAGGGAACATCATGAGCAATGATGCTCCCTGGTTTTTAAGGTGCATTGTGGGATTTTAAGGGAGCAAATGTTTCAGTGCACTGAACTATTTTGTGATCGAGACAGACCTAGAAATGGCTGACTTCCTGATCAGTCCCCTGACTACTGAACTAGGGAGCTGATTGAGACACACCTATAGTGAGCAATGATGCTCCCTGGTTTTTACGGTGGATTGTGCTATTTTTTAGGGAGCGAACATTTCATTGCACTCAAACGTTTTTGTGATTGACACAGCCCTTAAAATGACAGACTCCTCGATCAGTGCCCTGACTACTGAACTAGGGAGCTGATTGAGACACACCAATAGTGTATTTATTGGCATAGTGTTTTCCTATTTATGTGTTCTATGGTTATAAGCATTAAAAAAGCTGTTAACACAATTCTCACTGGGCTGTTATATTCCTTACATCACTATCAGCCAGTTGGGGACGATGCCAGGATGAGCTGTATCTTGTGCCAAATATATCAACTAAATTATTGTTATCTCTGTCAAGGTCCAAACATTAGATGGGACGCTTTAGTCCATCTGACTGTTTACAGTTTTATTGATTGTACATACAACCTGATTCCTTGGTTTGATTTATATCTACATAGTTTAGAAGAATAGAAATGGATCAAATTTGTGTTTATTTTGATGTATGAATTTTTGTGTTGGGGTGGAAAGGTTGTAGGTTCAAACCCTGCTAGGTTTGATTCATATAATAACACTGTTGTACCCATGAGGTAGACACTTTAACCTCAGTATATTTCAGTGGGACTGAACCTAAAGGCTCGGCGTTAATGTGGACACATTTAGAAAAAAACGTGGACAGTCCGCCAAGACTGTGCTGATGACAAAATTTGTGTCATGCATATTTTGCCCTTAAAGACCCAGGAATACTTAATTTTTCTGCATACCGCATCGGATCGTGCCTCGTCAACCACGTTGCCTTTTGACAGCGAGTGAATAAGCACATGTTTGAGGCATGTGCACTATTACTGCTTTGTTATACTCTTTTTGTACATTCAATGGCATGCGCTGACAGTGCCCACATATGAGGACTATCTACATGTCAAGAAAATTTGGACCGCACATGAACAGTCTCCGTAGACTGTGCTGATGACAAAATTTGCATCATGCACACTGTGCACAGAGTGATTAGCATAGTAAACTTTGAGTACTACTATAATATGATAATTTTGTTATATTAGATATGATTGTCATTATTACAAATCTACTCTTGCTTCTCTTGCGGCCCATTCTTGCGGCGCAATTACATTCAAAGTAAATACAAAGATGCGAATAGACACAAATTCGCACTGGGTGGCGCAAATGAAGCGAATGACGTGACTCGAACACGCAAAATCATTCAACTCGAGAGAAAAGTTCACATGATTCGTTGCCGCGAAAGCCTATAAGCATTGAGATTGTCCGGATGTCGCTAACGTACTGAAGTAGTAGCAGAAGAAATCTGGAAAAATGGATGAAAAAATTGTTGTAGCGGTGCCCACACCCGGACGAAAAAAGACATCGCTTGGTGGAAAGTGAGTGAGGAAGTTGGACTACCCAGTAAGATCTGAAAATATGAGCGTCTACTTGATTCCAGCTACTGGTTGTACTTTACTATGAACAGGTCGTAGAAGCCCCTCCTCCTGTCCTTTTCCGGAAGAGAAGGGGGAATACTGGCGGGTTCGCGTTAGTCACGTGAACAGCGGTCAAACTTGTGCGAGGTGAATATTTTTGTTTTGTAAAATCTGAGATGATTATCTGTGGAAATGACTAGGGATGCTCCGATCAGGATTTTTACACCCAATACCAATCTTCTTGTCACCTGTTTGGCCAATACCGATTCCAATCATTTCACCTTTTACCATGATCTCTGTCATAACTGGCTATATGTAAGCTTTTTGCACACTGTCACTATTAATTGAATTTCCTCTTCCCAGAAATATCACTTTGCCTTTTTTTTGCTGACAAAAAAAGTTTCAATAGTTTTAAAGGCTTAGTAAAAAAAAGATTGTTTTTAATGAGACTTGAAAACTAGTATAAGCTAACAAATTATTCTCTGTGTTAAGTTATATAGCCCTATAAAAAAATGAAGCTTAGTGTCAAACTAAAGACAAACTGATAACCCATAGCTGCAATTACACCTAATGTGACATTTTTGGTTATTGATTCATTTACATTATTTCATATAATTATTATTATTCCTTTTTTTATTTCTATTTTTGCATCATATTTTATACATTAAATTACAGTATCTTAATGTTGTGTGAAGTATTATTATATTTACAATTCCTTCCCTGCCTTTTCATTTAGTTGGATGATTGTATTGAAGTTCATTTTTCAGTTGTTGCTGCTTGAACTTTAAACAGGGGAACACGCGTGTGGCAGCGGGGGCGTGGTCAAGCGTCCGTCTGGGGGAGAAAGCGGTAAGGGCGCTTGCACCTGAGCCCCCGCTGCCACAATGCGCTCTCTAATGAAGGCAAGAGATGATAGGAAAGCGGTGAGAGCTCATGTTTCTGGACTTTACAGTTGCTGTATTGTTTATGTTGTTTAATCGGGTGACATTTACATCTTGTAACTCGCATTATAACTGAGATGCCTATGCCCAGCATAGACTGAGAAGCTGTCACCATGAACGATAATAAAGTCCTTTCACAGCTTGCGCTGTTTTCGTTTGCCTTGTCGCGTGTGAAACGCCACATTAGTTTTCATATTCGCCGTATCTATTGCATCGTTCTTAAGTGCTAAATCAAGTTTGTTGTCTTACAACACTATGCCACTATTCCACACACTTCAGGATGCCATGACAGTGCTGCTCAGGTCTTAAACGAGCCGTGCGTATTTTGCGACTTGATCGATCTGCTTATTACCGATCACAGATCAAGTCATAATATGTGAATATTTGCCTATAACGAACGGTGGCTGATTGATTGGAGCTTCCTTAGAAATGACTGATATATCATGCATCCCTTGAGAAAAGTGTCAGCCGATTGACTCTGTTTACATGCACATGCTTACACCTATTATGCTTCATAAGCCAACATGTAAGGTCATGTTAATACCTTAAACGGTGTTCTTTCATTGGAGAAATTTCATAAGTAAAACCCAATAGGCACACCTAGATTTTTACCGTTACTCCTATCTCGCTTTGCTGGTAAATACTTCTACAAGCATTCTGTTCTGCTTTTTCAGTGCGCACATGTCTGTTTGACATCAAAGAGATTTTCTTGCACCGTCAGTTTGATTTTCAAGTAAACCCTTAAAAATATATATTTTTAATTATTATCAGTGCTTTTTTGTACATATAAATTCACAGCATGCCTTGATTAAGAATTATTGTGAAAGTTCAAATTTACATTGTTTCTTTGAATTGTGGTGATAAGAAAAAGAGGACTGAGACTTTTATTTTTAGGCAAATGTTGGAATTTGCAAGTCACAGATGCCGTCCAGGCCCAACTGTTTGAAAGAAAAGGCTGACTCAGTGATCATAGGACTAACAACTACCCTCTGGTATGTCAAGAAATACCCCTGCACTGTGAGTTTTCCTGGACAGCTGGTTTAAATTGACCTCACCCTGTGAGGTAGTCACAACATCTTTTAGCTTTTCCACAGCATTTCAAATGTACGGGTTAAGTTTGTTATTTTTGCTGGTTGGGTTTACTATCAGGTAAAACCGGTCTCATATTTTGGGATTTAGCCTGTGTCTTGGGAGGTTTCTCGTATTCAAAGGTTTAATCCTGATCACAGTCTGTTCCTTTATATTCAGTTCTTATTTGTATCTGTATTATGACAAGTTAACACTTGTTCTGGTGTACAATGCGCTGTAATTGGCAAAACCAATATGATGTTTAGGGATGGAAATAATCTTGTTGTCAGGCAGGGACAGTTTTTGGACCAGGCTTGTTCCTCCATTGTTATCACTTCTCTTGCATATGAAAAGTTGGCCAAAGTGCAGTGTTTAGGAAAGTTTTTTTTTTTTTTTAAAGATTTTATATCAATTTAGGTTTAATTGCTTAATTTGTTTATCACATTATTTATGGATTTTGTTGATATAAATAGCGGTTTTAATTAATCAAATTGATTTATGAAACCAGTGTTCATTTTAGATGCTTGATCTGCAAAATGTCAAGTGGTGAGGCAAGTTTAGTCTTATTTGCACTCACTGTAAATATTCTGCTTTGTTATCTGTTGTAAAAATACTGGGAATTCTTTGTCCATATATTGTATTTTCCCCTCTTTATAGAGGATGCATTCACTGCACCAAGTCAAGAGGGGTTTAGCAAAGTTTTTTTTTTTTTTTTTTTTTTTTTTTTTTAAATTTGAATGTTTTATTTGAGTCAACTTAAGTCTGAGTTTGTTCTATCCTTCATGATTATACAGCGGCAATAAAAAGTATGTGAACCCTTTAGCTGGTTTCCTGCTTTAATTGCTCATAAAATGTGGTCTCATCTTCATTAAAGTCATAAGTATAGACAAACACAATGTGCTTAAGCTAACAACACACAAACAGTTATAATCTTTCATGTCTTTACTGAACGCATCCCATTAAACATTTACAGTGCTGTGGAAAAAGTAAGTGAATCCCTAGGCTAAAGATTATCAAAAACGCTAATTAGAGTCAGGAGTTGGCAAACCTGGCATCCAGTTAATGAAAGGAGATTAGATGTGTTGTTTAGGGCTACTTTGACACTCAAATATTTTGAGTTTGCTGTTCACAAGAAGCATTGCTGGTGGACATGACTCAAAAAAGTGATTTCAGAAGACCTATGATCAAGAATGGTTATGTAATTATTGAAACTTATGAAGGGGAGAAATAGCACGAGGGCCGATACTTTTTTTTTTTTTTAGTTCTCGCCGATACCAAGTCCGATACCTGTTTTATTTTTTTTTCTGAACTCAAAACATCACAATTGTGTTTAAATAAAGTAAAACATTTAGTTTAACAATTAATTTTCAACATGAAATTGTATTATTTTTATCAAATTAAGTAATTTTATTCAGAACACAATCCTAAGTAAAACATTGGAGTAATTAAAAAAAACTATTGCTGCATAATAGAGCATCACAGATGTGAGATATTGCTGAAATATAATACCATTACTGTTGATTATTGTGAGAATTACATAACTATAAAAACCACATTAACACCACAACGCTACTGGTAAAAAATGTTTTTGGACTAATGAAACTAAGGTTGAATTGTTTGGGAAGATTACGCAGCACTACATATGGTGTACAAAGGGCACCGCATACCAACATGAAAATATCATCCAATGGTGAAGTAAAGTGGAGGGAGCATCATGGTTTGAGGCTGCTTTGCGGCTTGGTCTGCTTGGCATCATCGAGGGACAAAAAATGAATTTCCAAGAGAGCCGTTCACACCAAACATCCTAAGAATATGTCTGAGCTGAAGCAGTTCTTTAAGGAACAATGGTCCAAAATTCCTGAGGATTGCCCAGTTATTAAATCCTAGGGTTCACTTACTTTTCCACAGCACTTTGAATGTTTAATGGGATGTGTTCAAAAAAGACATGAAAGATTATAATTGTTTGTGTGTCGTTAGCTTAAGCACATTGTGCTTTGTCTATACTTGTGACTTTGATGAAGATGAGATCAAATTTATGAATCAATTAATATAGAAAACAAGCTAATGCCAAAGGGTTCACATACTTTTTCTTGCCACTGTAACCAGGTTATTAAGGTATTGCATTTTTAAATTCATTTTTAGTTTAATACTGTCTTTTGTTTTTGCAGTGGTTTTTATATCATAAAACATTTCTGTAGTTTACAAATATAAACTATATAAAGTTATATAGTTTATATTTGTTTTCATAATTTAAGTTTTAGTTTGTGTAGCCTAGTTAACAAATCAGATAACAGTGTATATACACATACTGTATATTCAAAAGGCAACACCTAGCGTAAGCTAGGCGGAACATTTTATGTCAGTATGAAATAAAAATTGGCCCTATTTATGTCTTTATTACATGTTCCTGGGCATATTGTGGATGATTAATCGCTGCTTGTTATTCCAAAGAAGAAAGTTTCTCTATGTCATCAAAATGCGATAACTTGCTCCACCACCTCAAAAGGATTTTTCTTTTCGACTGTTGTCACCAATCCCTCTTATTTTTCCAACTCTTCTCCTCTTAGGCTCCATGTAGCATAGCTCCATGTTGCCAAAATATACAAGTCCCTCTTTACACCTTCCAGTCAGTTCTTGATAGATAAAATCAAGTCCCCTTCTACATTTAGTTTTCTTGGTAAATGTCCTGTTTCTTTTGGAAATAAGCCACATTACAGAAGAATGGGTATCAAATACTGTTTCATGTTGAATTGCAATTCACTTCAGAAAGCAAGAGCACTGTTTTTAGTTCCTTTTAGTTTTGTTTCCTTTATTGCAGTTAATGAATTTTTTTTTAAATTAATACTTTTCATTTTACTATTATTAAGATGTAATTTCTGCGACACTAGCACCACCAAATGGAATTGCAAAAATAAACATTGCTTTCAAAACAGCTTTTTGAATACACCCTCCGCCTGCCGTTGTTCAAACAAAGAGATAGTCCCGACCCCTACTCAAGCTATTGGTTGAGTAATGTTGTTGGGGTGGGTCTAAACTGGTTGCTCAAAACAAACGGAAGAATTTTTATAGAGCTACAGAGACACAGTGTTTGGCTTACTTTAGTTTTATCAGCATATTAAGCTGGGATAGGAGAAAGTTTTATAACTAGTGGATGCCCCAGTATACTTTTACGATACATTTTCTCTTTAGGCCGATTTGTTTCTTGAGGGTGCTGATAATCGCCTGCTTGCATGTGAAGCGACTGAGACATGTAAACGACCAATCATGGTTTGTTTTGTTGTTACGTGCCATCATGTTACTACTATAATAGACCGGTGTGCAATACAGTGTCATTTAAATGGTCTGCATATCAGAGCCGCGGCAGACACGTTTGCGTTCGATGTTAAAGCGCTCACCTGTTTCATTCTCCCTCTCTCTCTCTCTCCTAAATAGTTCCCAGTAACTTTTAACTATCTTGTCTAATGATAAACAGTCAAATATCAATAAAACTAATATCATATACCTTCTGCAAATATGCGCACATCTCTTTTAAACATGTAATAAACCAACCTCACACAACTTCAACAGATCCAGCATCCTGTGGAACGCTCATAAATCTTCCTCTGAAGCACATATTCTAACAGTCTCTCCTCGACAGTTTCCTGTAACTTTTCTAATGATAAAAGGCAAATAATAATAAAACGTATTATATACTGTCTGCAAATATGCAGATATCTCATTTAAAAAAAATTCACGATCCTCACGGAAATCAGAATCCAAAACTTCAGGATCAGGATCAAAAGTTCCTCTGATTCACAAATCATGACAGTCAGTCTGTGACAATCCAGGCAGGTGATCCAGGCCGTTTAAACTGTAAGGAGATTTCTGCTCTCGTTGGATCCGCACGAGCGCATGAGTGCAACTTCAAAGTAAAAGCGATTCACATGTGCTATGAATAAATCTCTTTGTATGTTCAATTGTACAATCCATGGTTGCTGGACTTCTGTGTGTACTTTTATTTCCTTTTTTCCTTATATATTAATTTCTTCATGTGCAAATAAATTACAAACGTTTTATGACTGAACAGAAATGAAAAGAAACTGCTATTTACCATTTAAAATACAATATTATTTTTTTACAAAGTTAAAGTTTAGTGTGACATTGAGTAATTATAGTGCTAAATAAATGTTTGAAATTTTAGCAATTTTATGTTTGTTATTTACTATATTAAATTGTGTGGTATATCAGCATTGTATTGGCCTATTAGCCACCCTGCTCTCTGGATATCGGCATCGGCCAATTAAAAAACACATATCGGTCGAACCAATTATAACACTGAAAAAGTTACATCAGCTTTAAATAATAACCTATAAGCTAAAGTGGTCTGACTATTTATTTTACACCATGTGTTTGTATTATGTATACGTGTCATAGTGAATATGCTCTTGATGTTTGAATTGAACAGAGCTGGTTTGAACACTGCACACACTCTGAAGTACATCTGAGCTCTATCTGGAGTCACTTAATGGCTTCCAGCATTTCTTTCCCTCTATGGAAATCATATTTTAATGATCCTGCCAGTGTCTTTGCCTTTATATGGTCTCCTAATACGGGTCTCCTGGGTATTCCAGGAGATAGATGGTATGGTTCATTTGATTTGCAGCCCTGTGGCCCTTCAGACTGGAGACTATAACATTGATGTATACAATGTGAGCTTTCTGAATTCAGACCTTTAATGAACTCTGACTTGTGAATGTTGGAGTTGAGAACAGTGTTGGTTCTTCTAAGGAAGGCTTGATCTTAAACTGGCCTCTGCAAATAGCTTTTATACACTCTCTCTGTTTGATGTATTAGATGCAGTGATGGCAGTTCCAGGTGGTCTGTTTTCCACCAGTTTCTAATGCCCTATAAAAGGATGCCTGACACGGTGGTAACATTTGATATTAAAGCATTGTTTACATGGAATCTTGCCCATATCCAACAAAGCAATGTGTGTGGATTTCAGATCAACAAATCAGTTGCTTGGCATTTTTAATATTGGAACTCTGGCTATTTATTGAATGTATTTTGGTGCTTGAAATGTTTTGCCTTGGTTGCTTCTTATTAAGTTGTAAGTCCTTTTCAAACGTCATAATTTTTATTGAGTCGTTCGTGATACTTCCAAGTAATCAATCATAAGATGCTCATCCAAACTCAATTGCAGTTATAAAACATGTTTGTATTCTATTCGGAATATGTTACGTGTACAAGTTGTAATTGTTCTTATTTTCACACAACATACCAGTGATACCACAGTGTTTTTCCTTAAACTTTGTTGAATGAAACCTAACGCTTATGCAGCAAGATGCTAATAGGAAAAAGCCAAGGCATTGTCAAGACACAACCGACATAGACCTCCACCTCTGTGGGCTGTGAATGAACATTTGAATGTGTATTTTTCTCTTAAATTCACAAATATTAAAATTTTAAATTTTATTTTTGAAAATCTAAAACTGCACTTTCTTGCCAGAGGCAAAGTGTTTTGTTATTAACACATTTAACGGATATATATATATATATATATATATATATATATATATATATATATATATATAGAACAAATACAAAAAAACAAAAAACGGAATAAACAAAATATATATATTTTCGGAATAAATTTTAACCCCCCATTATTTCCGACTCCTTTATATGACTGCCGTTCTCACGTGAACTTGCCAACACGCTCACGTCATGCAAGAGACGCTTTACCTCGACCCTTGTGAATTTTTAGTAAAAAATTTTTTTTTTTTAAATATTGATCGATGCACACCTAGTGTTTCGCTTTAGAAGACATTCAGATATCCACTGGAGTTGTATGGATTACTTTTATGATGGGTATATGTGTTTTTTAGAGCTTTATTAATTTGGCACCCATTCAGGGTGCTTTCACACAAGCACTTTTGGTGTGTACCTAGGTTTGAATGATATCAAAGTTCAGTTCGTTTGGTAATGTGAACGCTTTTTCCAAACTCAGTGCACACCTGCAAACCGCACCCGGGTCCTCTTAAAAAAGTGGTCTGGGATGTACGGTGTGAATTCTAGTACAGTTCGCTGCTGATATGTGCGAATTCGTACCAAATCGTGGAAGTGAATCACCTGTGATGACATATCAAAATTATTATGGTATAATGCATTTCTCCTACCTTGTGTCCAAATAAACCTCTTTCAGAGAGCAGCTCGCATTGTTCACATCTCTTCCAATGCATCCGTGGGCTCGCAGCAGACAAACGCTAATATTCATCACATCATTGCACGTTTAATGCTTCCACAGGAGACAAACACAAGTGTTGTTTTGTGCGTGGCAAGTGTCCGTGGTAAAAAGAGACAAACTTTAATTCTTCACTTAAAATGGTGACGTCGTCTTGAGTTGTTAACTACATTTACATTTATGCATTGGGCAGATGCTTTTATCCAAAGTGACAATCCCTTATTACAGGGACAATCCCCCCGGAGCAACATGGAGTTAAGTGCCTTGGTGGCTGTGGGGATTGAACCAGCAACCTTCTGATTAACAGTAATCTGCTTTAGCCCACTATGCCACCACCACTCCACTAGACACAGTAATAAACTAGATACAGTGGGCATGTACTCACGTTGGTGACATAATCGGGCCGGGGTTCGGACCCAAATAATAGGATGTGAACGGAGACCGCAGCGGGAGAGGAAACAAATCAAGCAATCGAACCAAGTATGAAAGCACACTCAAAAGACCTACAGCGCTGAAATATTCTCCCAAAAATCTTCGTAGGCGTTCTGCTGAAGATAGACAATCATACACATCTGGGATGGCATGAGGGTGAGTAAATGATGAGAATTTTCATTTTTGGGTTAATTATTCCTTTAACCCAGCAGTTGGGAGTAAAATACCTGACTTGATATCAAAATATTGCAAAACTAAAGAACTGTGTGACATGACGAACCTATCAACCTACAAATGTCACAATAAAGCCTTCAAAATGTGCTTATTTTACTGTCTATCAGGGTATGAAATTAAACTAAAGGCGGGTACTTTTTGAACAGTGGCAGGTAATTTAGCTCATCTTCCCTCCGACCTGTACGCTTTGGACCCCGTTCATACCTGTGTTTTGCACTATACACTTGTGATTGGATCTCACAGGTCTTAATATCAGGTCTGAAAAGGGTAAGTGTGTAATGTAAGATGGGCGCTAAAGGGAACACATTTGGAGATCAGACAAAAGAAAGCGGCCATGTACGCGTGTCTAATTCCCTGCGTGATGAGTTGTTCAGTGGCACTTCATTAGCGTCATGTTATGATTATTATTCAACACTTCATTTAAATACAAATATGTAGGTTTATTTTCAGCCAGAATATTTTAAATTATATTAAGGGTAGCACAAAAGACTTTAAAATCAGAAAGTAAAAAGGTCCAAAAATGTAATTTGCTATTTGGTAACAGAATTATTTATTTTGCATTTCTTTTCTTTTTGGACCTTATTGTATTTTAATGGCACAAAACTTTAATAACATTTTTCTTTGATGTTGTTAAGTAAAGCATTCCTCACTTCAAAAATAGCTCTTTAATTCTGTTTATAGCAGGGTGAGGCTGGTATTCTGGTCTGTCCAACCATCTGCAGTAAAAGCAACTGCATGCTTACACCCAAAACTCACAGATAGATACTATGAGCCGTCATCTTGACAAAAGCCCTCCATCGAAACCATGCAACATCACAAATCAGCCATGCTATTGACTGCACACTATAGGTCTGCAATAGTTAACCGTATTGTGATGCATCTTATTCTACATTTTTACCATTTCTGCAGTTGATTACAGCTCTTAGAAGAAAGTTCTTTGTGTCTTCCAAAGTGGCGTCTCATTTAAAGGTTAGGGAATTAATTTCAGGCTATGCTGATCTCTTAAAAAACAAAGGGTGCTTGGATGTCTTGGGTACTGCTACAGTTAATAAAGTTAAATCAATTTATTATTTTGCTGGGTTAACAGAGCCCATTGTCTATAGAGCAGAATGGAATTCTGGATTTAATGCAGTCCAAGTGAAAAGAGATCTGTCTTTGTGTCCATTCTGTCTTGAGCTGAATGTGACTCTCATTGACCAAAACAGAGTTAATTCATAAACGGCACACAGTCTTGTTTTTTCTCCTTAACATACAATGTTTCATTGATTACCTGTCATAGATTGACAACATTTATGGACTAAAATAGATTTTTAAGTGTTTTTTTTTTTTTTTCATTTTTTTTTTTTTTTTTTTGTGGTTGGGGCTAAATTTGCTTCCACGTTGATGGGGATTGCCAGAGCATTACTAAATGGTTGCTTAATAGTTGAGTGGCCAAATCAGCTCCTGTCCGGAAGAGCGTGTTTAGTACTTCTCAAGCTATCTGATGCACGCACCATTGATCATGATTGGCTCGCTCCAATCCCCTGCGAAAATATAAATGACCAAATATAAGCTTTGATAGGGAACGCAAAGCGCTCTGGCTTTGAACTGGAAATTTAAATGATCGGGCAAATATTCCTAGTCATAGCAAGTTCACACAGTGTTAATGACACAGACGAGACGCACACTTATTTTTCTGTGGTGTGATAAAATGAAGAAACTAAATCTCAAAGGTTTTGCTTCATTATAAAAAGGGCTCATGGGTTTAATGAAAGAGCATGTGAAAGTGAAGAAATTAGGACAGAAATATTTTATTTTAATATAATGCAGTATAATATAATATAATATTTTATAATATAAATATAAAAAAGTTAAATATTTTATATTATATTTATAAAATCTGTTTTATTTGAGTTTTTTTTAATATATAATTTTATTATGTTCCAAAAACAACAGTGTAAATGTAAAATTGACCAAAACTAAAGTTGATCAAAAAGTATTTTAAGTATTTAGAAACATTTTGATATTGAAAACATTATTATTCATGTCATTCATAAGATTTATAATGAAATCAAATATCCTTACTTTATTTGCAGCTGGTTCACTTTAACGGAACTTGGTTTGGTTCATTTTAAACAAACTACATGTGAACCCACCCGAACACATTTTAACAGTGCTTATTTTTATATTTTTTTGGGGTGGCGGAGGACAAATCCCAGTCGCCTCCGCATCTGAGACCGTCAGTCCATGCATCTAATCACGTGGCTTGTTGAGTGCGTTACCATGGAGACATAGCGTGTGGAGGCGTCCCCCTATTCTCCGCGGCATCCACGCACAACTCACCATGCACCCCACCAAGACCGAGAACCACATTATAGCGACCACGAGGAGGTTACCACATGTGACCCTACCCATAATTTGGCTTTTTTGCATAAAGGTCAATCACTGCTTTGACCTTGGCCATTGTGAACATGTGCAGCCTTGAGTTGAGTGCATAGTCTCCTCACAGCTCTTAAATAGAACTCCTGTCTCTTAGATATCCTCTCTACCGCACACTAAACCATAGTGTGCTTCATAAAGTACTATAAAATAATGATTGAATTATCACTGTGAAAGGTTGTAACCTTAGAACCAGAAGTAATTTGCTGTAGTGGAATAAATACCACAAGTGCTTCTGTTGTCTGTTGAGCTATTGGTGCTTTATTTTACACAGTTATGATTTATGAAGTTCATGAGATAGAGATCCAAATTCATGCCAAAGCTTGCAACAATTGGGTGTTTGGGGAAATTTGTAAATTAGTATCTAAAGGATAATGTATAGTCCTCTGTATCGGCTTTATCGTAAAATAAATAGCCTTTTGAGAACATCAAACCCTTATGAAAGTTTTTCTGAATAGCACACTATAGTGAAGTGATTGATGTAAACGTCTTTAATAACTCTGTGCTATCTTCTCTCTCTTCAGCCAAACCGTTCACCTCTAAAGTGAAACAGATGCGACTGCATAAAGAAGATTTTGAAATCCTGAAGATTATTGGACGAGGAGCTTTCGGAGAGGTAAGGATTCGTCTTATGTTGAGATGTAAAAGATGCAATTTTATGACGTGGTAGTGTGTCTCATTAGTGCCGTAATGTCATACTTTATACTTCGAAATATGGATGCTGAAGTATCACTTGAAAACGACATAATTTTTGTGTATAGATAATATTAACAATGATGTCTCGTGACATTTGAGCTGTAGCTTTTAGTGGTAGATATGGGCAGCGCTGTGGTTTTAATAATATACAGTATTAAGCATTATATAATCTAATAATGTTTGTTTATATTAATTAAAATTATTTGAAAGGGATATCCATGGGTTATAGTATAGAAATATATGTAATATCTTTTTGAACATTCAAAAAAGCCAGTTTTAAATTTTAGTACATGTGTATGATTTTGTCATAGGTGTTACAGGTTGATGAACACATTTTCACATGTTTAACACACTTCTAAAGATAAATGTGGTATATAAAAATGAACACTACCATCAGACATGCAATATTTAGTTTACGTCTTTACTGATAAATTATCTGTCCACATACAGTACATTAATAACATTTGACATTCAATATTCAATATGCAAAGAGTTGATTGAACAAGTTACTACCTACGGCATTCAAAATAAATGCAAATGTAATTTTTTTTGAAGTAGTACATTATTATCTTTTGCATATCCATACACAAACAGCCTGGGGTGGTGGGGAGATGGGGTCTGATTCATCCCGTTAGATCTTCCATGGTGGTTTTGTTCCTACAAGTTCATCGTTGGTTTCATTTATTTCACAGTGGTTGCTTTGGAAATGAAAAACAACCTTTTGTGATTGGTGTTTTTGTGATGCCTGCTTAAAAAAATAAAATAAATAATCTACCAACAGCAGTTGTGGGGCAATTGGGTCTTATTAGTGCAGACATGTTAACAGTGACGGCGATCCGTGATATATAATAAATGGCCAAATCCTGAGTTTGTCCTTGTCCACCAAACCTGTTGAAAATTTAAAGAAGCCCA
The DNA here is from genome assembly GCA_032164185.1 of Moxostoma hubbsi. Taxonomy (NCBI): domain Eukaryota; kingdom Metazoa; phylum Chordata; class Actinopteri; order Cypriniformes; family Catostomidae; genus Moxostoma; species Moxostoma hubbsi. Next base: position 41,534,724 of record JAVLUX010000013.1, on the reverse strand, counting down.
AATCTCGAATAATCTTTTGAAAACAGGGTGTTTAACCCCACAAACAGCACTTTTGAGGGACATTTTCAGCTCAATTTGAACTAAGTGCCCATTGAAATTAGGTCTTTCTGGGGTTCAAAAGTTTATTATGTGTAAAAAATCTTGGCATTTCTCTGGATCTTGGATGAATTATTTGCCTAAGAAACAACAATGGCACTACAAGGTTTCATGACCACTTGTCTGGTGCAAGAATAGTTCACCCAAAAATTAAAATTCTGACATAATTAACTTTTTTTTTTTTTTCCCCCATACGTTGAAAGTGAATAGTGAATGAGGGTGTTGTTCTGCCTAACATCTTTTGATGTTAATTTATAAATGTGGATTTTATTTATCATGTCAACTGTAGTAATTTTAGAAGACCAAAGTTTAAGAAGCCAAAAACATGATTAACTCAATCCAGATTATCAGTAAATCAGAGTAAATAACAAATGTTGTTGATTTAGCTCTGTTTCCCCCCCCCTTGGCTTCCATTCAGTTTTTCTTTTTTATTGCTCACCCTTGTCCACCCACACATACCTCTTACTGTTGACAATGTATGGGAGAAGTGCAATGTCATCTTTGAGTAATTATTAGATTTAACGATATTTCAATAGCTGCTTTGACTCAGTCATGTGGGAGTTTGGACCATGTAGGGTTGTTATTTGTATTGAGGGCACAAGGCACAATACTCTATTTTAAAAACCGTCACTTTCCAGTTACATCACCTTGGAAAAGTTTTTCCATGGACCGTTTTTTGGACGTTTAAGCAGGTATTTTTTATTTTCCTTCGCAAATGTAATCTGTGAAGTGAGTTTAAAGGAAAATTCTTGGTTCAGAACAAGTTAAGCTCAATCATCACCATTTGTGGCAGAATTATTACCACAAAAATTTATTTCAACTGTTCCTCCTTGTGACAGGATGGAGGGCGGGGCTGGCCCCTAATCAGGCTAATCAAGCCTCAGAGAGGGATAAAGGCCAACTAGAGACTGCAGTGGGACAGAGAGAGAGAGATTTACGGGCAGCTGTCTGACACCTTTGTGTGTTTTTGTCTTTTTACATTTACTTTTATGCATTTGGCAGACGCTTTTATCCAAAGTGACTTACAGAGCACTTATTACAGGGACAATCCCCCCGGAGCAACCTGGAGTTAAGTGCCTTGCTCAAGGGCACAATGGTGGTGGCCGTGGGGTTTGAACCAGCGACCTTCTGATTAGCAGCCCTGTGCTCTAGCCACTACGCCACCACCACTCCATTTTTTTTTAGCACTCTTTTTTTTTAGTTCTTCATGAAACTATTATTTATATCGTCAAGCCGGTTCTCGCCGCCTCCTTTCCATGATTCCCTTTACACTGGTGATATAAATAATAATTTATTGAAGAACTTTAATGAAGGGCTGGGTGTGTAGCATCACGATATATGCTAAATATGCATTCCTTCATGCGTTCTTCATAGATCAGCTGGGTTTCAGATTGTTGTGTGATCATTGGATTCTCTGTGTTTACAGGTAGCGGTTGTAAAGGTGAAAAGTTCAGATAAGGTGTTCGCCATGAAAATCCTCAACAAGTGGGAGATGTTGAAAAGAGCAGAGGTACATACACTTTCTGTCTTTGTTTATCAGAATTACTTGCTCATTTGATAAGGACAATGTAATCACATCTAAACACTTCTAAATGCAAACCAATTTGTGTCTTTTTATCCAGACAGCGTGTTTTCGCGAGGAACGGGATGTGCTGGTGAACGGGGACTGTCAGTGGATCACCACACTGCATTACGCTTTTCAGGATGAGAACTTCTTGGTAGGCTTCTGCCCTCAGGATGCCCCTGACTTCACATCCATAATGGAAGCTTTTGATCAGATCAGGCTTGGTTAATCAGTCCTCTCTTTTGCGCATCAGTGATTTCTGAATTGTCTCAGTCTGTTAAATGAGTACAGAGAGACTTGAGAGACTTTGGTTTGTGTGGACTGGACAGAGCCACACCTCTTGCCAGTTCCCATGTGGGGAACTACTATAAGAACGACTGTGAAGTCAATCCAGATCCATCAGGAAAATAATAGGGTTATTTTAGTGCATGCGGTTTGTCTTGACAAGCTAACAGCATTTTTTACAAGTCTGAATGGTGTGATTATTGTTCATTCATGTTGTCTTTTGTACCACAGAAACCATAACATACTACAAGCCTCGAGTTAGTCCTACATTTGTCTTCTTTTCTAAAAACGGGCATAGTAAAATATAAAGGTCACAATTACGCACAGCAGCTGTAGGCATAGTTTTATTTCTATCTAGTTGTCTGTCAATCTGTCGATCATTCTATACAATACGTTTGTTTGTTCAACTGTGTATCTTCTATCTGTTCGTCTGTCAGTCTGTTGTTCTATATCTCTCATTCAATCGTCTGTCTGTCTATCATTCTTTCTGTTTGTCTGTCATTCTATTGATTGTTCTATCATTCTGTCAGCCTGTCTATCATTCTATCTTTCTATCTGTCTATTGTTCCAATTATCTGTCGTTCTGTCTGTCTATCTGTCAGTTTGTCTGTCTATCATTCTTTCTGTCTGTCAGTATGTATGTCCGTCTCTGTTGTTTTATCAATCGTTCTATCTATCTGTTGATCTGTCTGTCTGTTCTATCTAGTGTTCTGTCTGTCTGTGTTCTATCTATCTTTCGATCTGTCTGTTCTATCTGTCATTCTATCTGTTCATCTGTCTGTTGTTCCATATCTGTTTATTATTCTATCGTTCTATCAGTCATTTTGTCTGTCTATGTATCATTCTATCTTTGTCTGTTTGTCAATCTATTGATCATTCTTTCTGTCTATTGTACTATCTTTCATTCTATCGTTCTTATTATGTCATTCTGTTTGTCAGGTTGTCTGTCTATCATTCAGTCTATATGTGTCTGTCTCTGGTTCTATTTATCGTTCTATCTATCTGTCACTCTGTCTGTTCTATCTAGTGGTCTGTCTTTCTGTTGTCCTATCGATCTGTCGATCTATCTGTCCGTTGTATATATCATTCTGTCTATAGTTCTATTGGTCTGTCTGTCTTTGTTGTTCTATCGATCATTCTATTTATATATAGTATCGTTCCATCTATCAGTTGTTCTGTCTGTCTTTCTTTCATTCTGTTAGTCTGTCTGTTCTATCCATCTGTTGTTCTGTCTGTCTATAATTCCATCTATCGTTCTGTCTGTGTCTGTTCTCTCCGTCTGTTTTGCAGACCGATTGTTCTGTCGGTCTATCTGTATGTGTCTGTCTATCATTCTGTCCGTCTGTCTGTCTTTGTTGTATCAATCATTTTATCTATCTGTTGCTCTACCTATCTGTCTGTCTGCCTGCCATTCTATCAGACTGTCTGTCTCTGTTCTATCTATTTGTCACTCTATCTAGCTGTCTGTCCATCGTTCTATCTATTGTTCTGTCTGCGTCTGTCTGTCTGTTGTTTTACCTATTTGTTGTTCTGTCTACCTATTTGTCTTTCTGTCTACCTATTTGTCTTTCTGTCTGTCTATCATTCTATCTGTTGTCTGTCCTATGAATTTGTCTCTCCGTCTGTTGTGCTTTCTATCTTGTTCTGTCTTTTCTGTCTGTCTGTCAAAGGTTTATACAAAGGTGACTTTAGTTTAAAATTCTAGACTTGCTCATTGTTGTCATTTGTCTATAGGCTATTACAGTATTTGTCATAACATATGTTTTCCACAGTACCTGGTTATGGATTACTACGTGGGTGGTGACCTCTTGACCCTGCTCAGTAAGTTTGAGGACCGTTTACCGGAGGACATGGCACGATTCTACCTGGCTGAGATGGTTCTGGCAATTGATTCTGTGCATCAGCTTTACTACGTTCACAGGTTAGACTACAGTTGCATTCAGCTAGTGAACTGCCTTCTACTGGCTATTTGTTGCATGTCTTTCTATGTATTTATTTATTTTTTGGTCTGAATGACCTGTGAAATTTGGGCTAAATTATATGGAAATCATTTGTGAACACCAGTCTGTGGGAATGTGAATTCTTTTGGGAACACAGGAAGTGACCAAATTGTTCTGATTTGTGCAATCACAGAGGGCATTTCAAAGCTGTCTCTCTGGCTGGTTGTTTTTGTTTGTTCTATATGTGGAGCACTCTTTCAGGGATAATGCTTAGAGGCGCCTGGCCTCTCAGATGTGGCTCCAGTGGAATTGATTTATTATGGGCTTAGTTTTTGCAGGCTACTACCGTGGAGCAGAGTAAAGCTTCATGCGTACATTTTGCGCACTGGGAACTCAAATAAGGACGGTAATTAGAGGTTTAACCACCCGGCCGTGAGATTTGTTTTGGACCATTTAGAAAAGGGATAGGGTACTGTAGGCAACTCCCTACCAAGAAAGAAAAATAGATTTAGTTCCATTTTTAACAACATTCAAGTACATTGGCCACTTTTGGACAGATATACTCAAGTTTGAATTAAATGGTGCATAACCTCATTCATGGTAAAAACCAAAGCTTGCTGTGTTGCAAACGCTGACTAGCCACTTAGCATTCTTTGCTAGGTAGGAAGTTCCCTAATTGTGTACCAATCTCTGAGATTCCAGTTCATCTGTTCCTCTTGCCGCAGGATATTTTAGACAAGTCTGTTACGTATTTCGAGTATGATTATTAAATTCTTTCAGTGACTGTGTTGTTAATCTCTCAAGTGCTTTTTTGTCAAGTGCAAGTTTTTGCAGAAGGGTGCTGAGGTTCATGTGCTCCATCTACATTCCTGCTGTAGTTAAAACTCTCTGCACCTGACTTCTGAGGAGTCGTCAGGGCTCGTGCAATATGTTCAGTAATAAACTGTGGCATATTTGCGCTCTAAGTCCTCGTGGTGGCGTAGTGATTCGCCTCAATCCAGGTGGCGGAGGATGAATCTCAGTTGCCTCCGTGTCTGAGACCATCTTATCACGTGGCAGGTTAAGCGTGTAACCACTGAGACGTAGCGCGCGTGGAGGCTCACTCTATTTTCCGTGGCATCCACGCACAACTCCCCACGTAACTCGCCACGTGCCCCACCGAGAGCAAGAACCACTCATTATAGTGACCACCAGGAGGTTACCCCATGTGACTTTACCCTCCATAGCAAATGGGCCAATTTGGTTGCTTAGGAGACCTGGCTGGAGACACTCAGCACGCCCTAGATTCGAACTTGCGAACAGGGGTGGTAGTCAGCGTCAATACACGCTGAGCTATCCAGGCCCCCAAGACAGCTGTTCTCTTGCCTTGTTTCTCTTTTATGTCAATGCACTCGCACGGACAAGCTGATGGTGTCATGACAGTAGGAATGAGTTGGCTACAAGAAACACTATACATATTCTATACATATTCTTTTCAGATCTTTCTCTGAAGTGTCATGTTGTTATTTTGACTAACTTATGTTAATAGTCAAGGTTTCTTTAACCAAAAAAACAACAACAATTTACTTAGTTTGAGAAGATCATTTTCCACTCTCTTTCTGATCCTTACATCGCATCTTAACCAGGAGTGACACAATACACAATAAAAGCTATCTTTTGTATATTCATCATAGTTTTTCTTCTAACCAGCTGTGACAGGACTTTCTGTCGATCGCTTTGTTTCTATTTCTACAACGTCATTCCAGATAGGTCCAAATTCGGTCCAAAATCTTTTTCATCCTTCCCAAATGTACATTTAAATGTGCTTCTCATTAGCAGGTTCAAAACAACTTGATAGTTATCTAAAATTAACATCGGCACTAGTGAAAACCAAATCTAAAAAATTTGCATTTTTACTACACTGTAAAATCTAGGGCTGTAACGTCCCAGTCGATTAGTCGATTAATTGGTTAATACGTTCTGGTTCGACCAAAATTCTGATTGGTCGATTTTTTTTTGCCGCGTTCATTTCATGAGTTTTGCCGCGTTCATTTCATGAGTTTTGCCGCGGTCATTTCATCAGGTGGAAAGCACTAATTGCTAATGGGAGTGTTTTCAGGACACCCCTGTTTCACAGGTAACAGTCTGTCTTCAGAATACCCCCCTTGTTTTCACTTTTTTTGGATTAGCCCAACCCACTGGAGAAGAGCGATAGATAGGCTATAGAAGGTTTGATGCTGAATATTATTTATTTAATTGTGAGAGAATTTAATAGTCAGTCCTCTTCTAACATGTCAACAACAAAGACATCGACAGTGTGGCAGCATTTTGTTAAAATTGATAACGGGAAAAAGGTTGAATGCAAAGTTTGCAAGCAACAGTTTGCCTTCCACAGCTCGACGACAAACATGACATATCATCTAAAAGCGGTAAGCTAACTTATCTGCGTTAGGTTGCCCTGTCTGTTTTGAGTAAACTATATGAACATATCAGAATTGCCATATTTCAATGTTTTAGTGTAATAATTGTTTTAGGCGCACCCCTCCGCAATGACGGTAGCATCCCCCGGACACACCCAGACCACACTGGATTTTAAGCCTCCTTTATCTTCCAAACGGAAAAATAAAATCACTATTTAGTTTCGTTTAAAATTTGGCTGAATAACATGTTGTAGGTAGCCTACTTTACTTTTATGGTTCCCTTTTATTATTGTGCAAACTTTATTTTTTTAGATCAAATTTATTTCTAGTATTATTTATTGGATTTGGGCCCTTTATTTTTTTTATTTGCCCACTGTTTGTGTTAGTTTTGAGCCTAAGATGCTTTATTTTTCAATTATGCACTTTATTTCGTTTCTGCGCATGATCTGGTTTGTTTAATAAATATTCTTTTATTAAAGTGGACGTGCCTTTTGTGTTTATTAAGAGTAAAAGCTTTAAGTTAATAGTCTATTCATGTGTGTCTCAGCCGCAAAGCTGAGCTCATGTTCAGCCTTGCTCTGTGCGAGGACATGCACAGAGCGGCTGAAATGACAGTGACAGTTATGACTTCTTATTATAACATATGACAAAAAGAATTGTCTAAATTATGTTGCATATTCCTCAACAGTTCTTGTGATGATATCACTAGTTGACAACATAGTACTATTTTCGGAAATCATAGGCTATGATATTGCGCAGGTGCACGTGATGCAACGCTGTCAGAGCCGACAGACTCGTGTGTCAGACTCATTTCAGTGCAAAATAATTAGGTCAAAAACGATTTAATATACTGAAAATAGCTTACTAGTTTTTTTCTGTTTGTTTATTATTAATTTAGGCGGACAACAAGGCTACCAAGTACTGCGCAAAGTGCGCAGCTAATTAATGTAATGTAATTAATGTTTTTTTTCCTAACAACATTTTTAGTCGATTTTTAGTCGAAAATTTCAGGACTTCAGTCGACCAAGAGTTTCTTTGGTTGATTACAGCCCTAGTAAAATCTAATTAGTTGACCTTAGATTTTTCAAGGCAATCAGTTTGCAGGCTTTTTCTAAGTAATAAGTTATACTTATTTGGCTCAAGTAAATTGAACATAATTTTTTATAGTACTGTTAACTAGATATAAATAAACTTAAATCATCTGGGATTAAAGTCTCATTGTTTTAATTTAATTATTTAAATTGAGTTATATAGCACGTCTTACACAGCATAAGGGAAATTATGACTGGAATCTTGGTTAGCCATATGGCACATTGTATTCTCCTCATTACCTTTTAGTGCACAAATCTGCACTTTTGTAAAGTACAATTGAGTAAAGCAGAATGGCTTAAAATAACAGGCTCCAAGTTCACCAGAGGTAACACTAATCACTGTAATGGTGACAACTATCAACCAGCTACAACAAAACAACAACATTATTCATAATAATGAAAACCATATACATTTGAAAAGATTTATTATTGTTCTGCACAAGTTCCCTTGTTTTGACCAATGATAATTTATTATAGTGCAAAGACTGGAATTTTTGTACTGGATAATTTTGAGTTAGTAGTACTCAAAGCCAAAGTTTAAAGAATGAACTATATATTTTAGTTATTATTCCAAAATGTGACGTTTAATTAGGACCTGTCAAATGTTTTTACTGGTATTTTAGAATGATTTGGAGAGTAATGGTAACGTGTAAGTAAAACTAGTAAGAATAGTACAAACTTAAACTTAAGTTGAGTAAACAATTCTACCTCTTTTTTTTTTTTACAATTTGATATAACTATTAATATTTACAGTCAGTTGTTGATATCAGAAATGGGATTTGTGTAAGAAGTACATAGATGATATGTGAAACTGGAACTTGTTAAAAATTAATTACAGATATATGTTATTGTGTTTTTAAAAGAAAATTAATGACAGATAATTGTGAAATTCCATTTGTAAAAATGCAGTTTCAGGTATCAATAATTGTTTTATATTAGATCAAATGAAATTTTTTATATCAAGAATTAACATTTTCACTAGTAGTTATTCCTTTGTTGACCTTAAGAATGAGCATTTTAACTAGTGAAATTAATTCTTGAGATTTGAAATTCATATCTTGCACATTGTTAAATGTCGAAATTGCGTGTGATATTCTTCAGGCTATCAGTCAGTTGATATTCAGTTATCGACCAATTTGCACTCACAAATTAACAGTGTTTGTAACTCCATGTTATACCTAAACAAAATAGTTGGAGCTGAAATTTTCTGTGTGTTGAAACCATTGTCTCCGTCCTGTCTCATGATGTGGACAACTGTGAATAGTTGTGTGTGTGTGTGTGTGTGTGTGTGTGTGTGTGTGTTCGGCTCCAGTCGTGTAGACTCCCATTCAGTCAGCTGAGCACAGTGTGCAGCTATGTCCAGTGCCCTGACCTGTTCACTAGAGTTCAGCAGTTCGGCTCTCGAATTTTTTTCATTCCATATGCACACAGGTATGTGACACACCCAGGGCAAACCCTCTGAATACCATCTGACCAGCAACAACAGTCATATGATTGCAGGCTTTTTTTACAGTCCAGCTATAAGAGTGTCTGGTCAGTGTCATGCCGTCATGACAGCTAACACGCATATCTCCCTGAGAGAATTGCGGCATGGCTGAGATTCTGACACCTCATTGAAGCCCTCGCACTGCCACCTGCAAGCCTGTCTCATATTCAGAACTCACACACACTCATACAAGCAGACAGCAGCTCTGTATCGGGTTGAAGTTTCTGACCTCATGGGATCGTGACTGTTTTGATTTGAGGAAGGAATCTACATAGAGCAAAAGCCAGTGAGAAATGTCTATGATCGTGTGCACATGAGGGAGAGAGTTGTGCTTATGCATTTCTAAGAGTTTTGCAGGTGTTGGTATAAAATTAGGATTGAAGAAGGGAGGAGAAGGGAAAGGTTAAATTATGGAAGTTTAGAAAGAGTTGGGATAAGTTTAGCATGATGTACTACCTACTTGTACTGTCTGGCGATGCATAGAATATATTACTGTTTGAATAATATTCTATGTTATTTGCTGCTAAGATTATATTATCCAGCATTGTGATTTGTGCAACAATTTCATGCAATTTTTTTTTTTGGCCATTAATTATTCTAAACACAGTGGGCTTGTTTTGCTGGTGTTTCATGACTTGTATGAGAGTTTTTTTTAAACCTATTTTAACCTCTTCAACTGTGCATACCTGCTGGCTTGGGGAACTATGTCACAAAAAACATTTACTCTTAAAATGTTAAAGTCTCTGAATACATAAGTCAGGCATATGGTGTATCATGAAAGCTTAGAATCTGAACTTTTATGTTACAAGTAACAAAATAAGGCCTGAAACCATTTGCGTCACAAATCAGAGCCTCCTAGAAATCACGTGGTAGAAATATATGAATATAAAATAGCAAAAAATAGCAAAACATTTCAAATAGCACTGAAGTAGACAAATCATACATCAAATGAAAGCTCTTATTCTCTGGATTTCCACTGTATAGTTTATTTAGATTTTTAAAAGAATCACAGTAAAACAGGACTCCGGACTGAAAATATCAATTTGCAAATAATGTTTTTGCAGATATCGCCACTGGCGGCTATATTATCTTTTACATGTTATAATATTAAAAAATAAATGCCTTTTGCCGTTGCTTGTATTATGAAAAGAAGGCCATCACATCATTCTGCGTGTTGACGTAATAAATCAAGCCCGCTGCACTTGAACCAAGTCGATGAATTCAAATTCATCCAGAGGGGTTTAGTGTTTGTGCAGAAAGGGGAGATGGCTAACCGTAAGCAAGAACATGGCGAAACAACATCCCTGTCAACTCCCAACACTGGTGGATCTTCTGTTAATCTGAACTCTGACTCCGCTCGTGATGGCGTGAATGAAGAGAATGACGAAAGCACAGAGGATCACCTGCCCCCATCAAATGTTATACGCAAAATTAAAACTGTTATTAAAACACAGATTTCATAAGCGGATGAACCATTTCAAGAAAGAGACAGCGAAACAACACGGCAATAGTGAAAAGCATAAAAATACTCATGACCATGTCATTGTCAAAGTACTCCCTGTGAAACACCATTAGCCTGTGCGGTGACTTGTGCACGTGACATAAATGCTGAGAAATAAAGGAGCTTAAAATAAAATGCAGCCTATGTGATGACACGCGAGGAGATACCATTCACCAAATTTACCTCGCAGATCTTGCTAATGAAATAAAATTGGATTGAATGTGTCTAAAACATATGACAATGATGCAGCATGTGCTGAATTCATAGGACGCATTGCAGATGAAATCAAAGAGCAGACACTGCAAGATGCTCAGAAAGCTAATTACTTATCTGTCCTCTGATTGTGGCACAGATGTGTCAGGCAGGGACAATGTCATTGCATATTTCTGCAGATGTAGCAGTGAATTGGTTTGTTGGCTTAGCTGAGCATGAACATTGCCATGCCCTTGGATTACTTGGCAAAATATAAAGAGAAAAAGTGGTAACGGTGCGTCCCTACTTCTCAGTCTTTTGCCATGATTCATGGCCAGATGATGTTACCACTTTTGGAGAAAATGAGATCGACGCATTGTTAAAATGGGATCAAGACATCTTGCTGAAGAATGAGTGTGACATGAATGCTGTGCAGATAGAAAGAAGATGGTTGAAAACTCTGGTTAAAAGGACAGTTTGCAGACAAGTCCTATAGCAGTTTGTGGGAAGTCCTATTGTTAAAAGAGCCAGCGGTTCAGCATCTGAGTAAAGAACACTTCCTTATGACTGTAAATAGTTCTCAAGTTGGAAAAGCGATTTAGTTCCCACTGCTGGTGGTAAACATTGATGCTTGATGAAAATCAGTTCCCAGGGAATTGTAAAGAATCAGATGCTAAAAAAGGAGTGCAGATGACAGGAAGACAAAAAGTGTTTGAAAGCTTAATGTTTTAGTGCAATATAATTTGGCACTTAAAAAAAATTGCAGCCTATTTCATTACGCTTTTCAATCTTGGTGCCACTCGGAGTCCAAGATATTCGATGAAACAATGGGGGTGGTGCGTGAAATAAAAATAAGACAATGTCTATGGAAAAGCACATTTGTTAGGGCTAAAATGCATTAGAGCGCCACCTACATTTCAGATCTGCATATTGCTATGGATGGTGATAGATGAAAAATCATTTTTTCTAGTACTTGCTTCCATCTAGTAGAATAAAATAAGACTTTTTGGGGGGAGTCGGAGTGAACAGAACCAGATCTACATGCTTATAAAGTTAAAAAAAGATCATTAGACTGTAAACATACAATATTATTTATGAATATCTGGAGTAGTCTTTTCTTTTTTTCTCACAGTATGTGTAAATGTTTATATTTGAGTGTTGAAAAATTGCATGCGGCAGCCTAAAAATGCCCCAGAGTTGAAGAGGTTAATGGTGTCTCTGATTTAAACCTCAGTAGCAGTACAGTTGATGTAGATGGGTAGTTCTTTTCCATGAATAAATTATTTTGAGCTGTCCATTTAATTTAATCTGTTAAAAACACTGATTCAGTGATTCGTGTGATAGCCCCTCTGAAGAAAAATCACCCTTATTAGCCGTTTCATACATAATACATAATACTATTTTGAATTTAATTTTAAGATTGAACCTTGTCTAAAAGGCTGAAAAATATTTTTTTTGTGTTGTGCAAAGTTTGCTGCTTCAGTATTTGTAGATTATATTTTCACATGTTTCTCTAGTATACCGGAAAACAATGATAAGCATTTCACAAGTTTTAAAGGCTTTTATTGGCAAAAACATTCAATATATGCAAAGAGTCAATACCGTGATTGACCTTTGTTTTTTTTAACCTCTGCAACTCGCTCTGGCATGCTGGATATCAGCTTCTGGGCCAAATCCTGACTGATGGCAATCCAATCTTCATCAGAGAAAATAACTTTGCAGCAGTCTTCTGCTGTCCAATCCTTGTACTTCCTGTAGACTTTCAGTCTGTCCTTGATGGTTTTCTTAGAGAGAAGTGGCTTCTTTGCTGCCCTTCTTGACACCAGGCCATTGTCCAGAAGTCTTTGCCTCACTGTGCGTGCAGATGCACTCATGCCAATCTGCTGCCAATATTGAGCTCTGCCCTGGTGGTGATATGATTCCGTTGCTGACTCCTCAGGAGGAGACGGTCCTGGTGCTTGCTGGACACTCTGGGACGTCCTGAAGCCTTCTTCACTGCAGTTGAACCTCTCTCCTTGATGTGCAGTGGTTCTTGATGATCCGGTAAATGTTCTTTCAGGTTCTTCAGGTGCAATGTTCTTTGCAGCAATTTCCTTGCATGTGAGGCCATTTTGATGCAAAGCGATGATGGCTGCACGTCTTTCTTTAGAGGTAAACTTTGCAAACAAGAATACAATGATTGGAAGCTCTTCTTCCCTCCTTTTATAGCAATTAGCCTCCTCCTATCATCCAGTCAGAATGATAGAGTGATTTCACCTGACTAGTACTCGTTCACACTTTCCCAGGTGCTGCTGATATGATTAGTGAAATGATGTTAGCAAGTCATTTTGTGCCAGGGCCAAAAAACAGTGAAATGTGTTTTTTTGTGGTAGTTAATTTTTTTTGGCCAATGAAGCTTTTTGCAATTATTTAAAATGCATCTGAACACTCTGCACAATAATCTAGAAACAATGTGAATCAGCACCACAACTGCCAATACTTTTAGCCATGGCTATACCATATTTGGAAAAAGTAGTATGCAATTGGGTATTTCTTAAACTTTAGGCCATTTTATGTCACTTGGGTTGATTTTCATAAAAACTGATAGAATTCAACTTTCCTTTTTGCCAGGCCTTCAATAATTATTTTTGGTACTTTTCAAATGGCTTCTATGTATAGCAAAGATATTGCTGTTATAGCTTTGCCCCAGACCCAGAAATATTTAATATTAAACTATGAAAATGAGAAAAAGTATACAAATCATAATTCATAAAATAAACAAACCAATTCAATATTTATTGTGTGAAAATGATTTCTATAAATTTTTCAAAAATTACATCTGTCCCACAGATGACATTTCCACCACACTAAACCATTTAGCCCCTAATAAAATGTTTTCAAAAGTTAGTGAACAAAATTTCAGTGAAGAGCATGCTGAAGATAAAAGGCAAATTATGCTTTATGAAAACAAAGTGCAAGGTAAATATCACTTGTGAGCACATACTCATTTTTAAAAGATATTAGGAATTATTCAGTACATTATTCAGTACACTAGTCGTTCACAACAAATATATCTAAAGTGTGTAGTGGGGTTATAATGGTGCTTGTGTAGGGTTTCTGATTCAGGGTGTGGTTGGGCACAGCTGCACAGGGTCTAATCGTGAATCTTAGCCTGGAATTCCAGGAGCTCCCAAAGGAATGAACAGCACTGCAACTTCTGAGATCTCACCACAGATCCTCCGCCACATCACTGATCACCATCTGCAAGAGAAAGCCCCTTACATTTCTGTGGTCTCCTTTAGCAGGAAGTTGACAATGAAGTCAGCAGTAAACTACTCTGTGACCTTTATATGCCACTGCAGAGCTTCCTGTTCTTACTGTAGCAGCCGTAAGGCTTAAGAGAGACATCATGAAGTACAGTTAGACTTTACTATGACTGAGGAAGTCATTAGCAACTGTAGCTTATTGTGCTTTGAGTGTATGGGGTCATGTCTCCTATGCAGTACATTTCCATGTCCCCATCATATAAATATTAATATATTGGATACAGTATTATGAATTAATGATTGTTATATTTATATAACACTTTTCTGACACTACAATCAAAGCACTTTACATACTGAACAGGGGAGACTCCTCACCCATCAGTGTGCAGCATCCACCTGGATGTAGGCTCACCACACACCAGCTGTTGTGGTGGAGAGGAGAGAGTACAGTTAGATAGCCAATTCAGGGATGGGGTTTATTAGGAGGCCATGATTGATATGGGCCAATGGGGGGAATTTGGCCAGGACACCAGAGTTACACCCCTACTATTTACTAGAAGTGCCCGGGGATTTTTAGTGACCACAGAGAGTCAGGTTTAACATCTCAATCAAAGGGATCCATCAAATCAAATCAAGTTTTCTTTCATAAAAAATATCACTATTAAATAAGTGTAATAAGAGTGAATTTAGAATAATAGCACTTCTAGTTTAGAGTGGATTAGAGAGCTATGCACTAATTTCAAAAATTAAAAGCTGGCAATTTATTGAAGGAATTTCCTGCATTCAATACAAGTTAAGTTCAATCGACAGCATTTGTGGCATAATGTTAATTACCACAAAAAATAATTTAAACTTGTCCCTCCTTTTATTAACAAAAAAGGAAAAATCAAGGTTACAGTAAGGCACTTATGGAAGTGAACTGGGCCCATTTTTGGAGAGTTTAAAGGCAGACATGTGAGTCTTATAATTTTATAAAAAGCATTTACATTAATTCTCTAAAACTCGTGTATTATTTGAGCTGTAAAGTTGTTTAAATAGTAATATTTAATATTTAACATTTTAGGGTTTGCTGAAGTTGTAAATTTGTCTTTAGAACTTTACACAGAAAAGGTTAGTAAGTTGATTTTATTACACTAAAATCATATTGAAGCTAGTATATTCCTTTAAGAAATATTCCAGGTGTTACTTAATATACTCAATACCACTTTCAACCTGATTTTATAAAGTCCCTTTAACTAACTACAGCCAGTTTTTTTATGACATCATATTCCAAGAAGTGACACAATTCTGAGTGGGAAAACCACAGCACAAACATTAGTTAGTATAAGCTGTGGGTGTGATTTGATTTAATTCTGTGATTTAAAAAAAAAAAAAATGGTATTACCACATTAGGTTGTCTAAAACATGCCATCCTATTGAATTACATAACAATAATTTGCGTGATAATATACAAATGTAAAAAGATAACAAATCAAAAGGAACTTGCAGTTGATAACTTTTAAATTGCTTTCTTTAGCTCTTTATTTTCATCCTGTTAATTTTTTCAATATTGAAGTTCGATTTCAAGTTAAGCTGTACCATAAGAACATTTCTGAAAAACTGGTGTGCACTTTTGTTATAATACTTTGTATATTTGCAACACAAGCATAGTCATTTTTAGTTTAAAAGAGTTCAAAAAGCATTGCATAACTTGAATGTCCCATATAAGGTTTTCTTTCTTGGAAGATTCTTCTTATGAGTGATTTGAATGAAGAGAATCAGCCTCTCCTCATCTCGGATCCAAGTGATTGTGTAATCTGGGTTAATATTGATTCAGGTGTGGATGTTTTCTGCTTGAATGAATGGCTGGCAGAGAAAATCAGGGCTGGGCTTGATTCTGATCATGAGGTCGTTCTCTATC
This sequence comes from Moxostoma hubbsi, assembly GCA_032164185.1. Lineage (NCBI taxonomy): Eukaryota > Metazoa > Chordata > Actinopteri > Cypriniformes > Catostomidae > Moxostoma > Moxostoma hubbsi. The sequence continues at coordinate 41,519,025 of JAVLUX010000013.1, read as the reverse complement.
CTGTAGGGCAGGCAAACACATGCATAAGCTTCAGTCACTCAAGAGCTCTTTTTGATGCAGCACTTCTTTGATTCTTTGTTTAGTGTGGTCAGCTTGTGCTAATTCAGTTCTTGACCCTCCTGTGCAGATATTGATCATTTTTTCTGAAGGGACTCTCTCTTGCCTCTCTCTGGAGAGAATATCTTAATGGGACTGGACAGATGCTACTGTTTCTTGTACAGTTCCTCTGGGTCCCTGAGACCTAAGTGTCAATAGCTTTCATCAGATAAAGATTTTAAATGCTATATTGTGCAACAGTGCCCGCCCACGTTTTCAGCCTTGTCAGTTTCTTAAGTATTTTTCCCATTGGCTTTTCCAAAAATCCTTCATAAAAGATTTCTCAACTATGAACCAAACCAACCAGCACCAATGTGAATCACAACATTACAGACTTTACTGCAAAAAAGTGTAAAAAAAAAAAAAAAAAAGGTTAAAAAGACAAAGGTATGTACTTAAACTGTGTACTCCCATGAAGCATTACGCATGATGTCATTGAATAAAAAAATTACGTGAATATTTAAAACAATTAATTTGAGGTTGTTGATTATAAGTATAGAAACAATATATTTTAAGTTTATTGCAAAATATTCATGTACGTTCAAATAGATAAGTAGTTTAAGGCTGAAAAGACACCAACATGATTACGTCATTCACAGTGCATCATGGGATTGTGCATTTGCTCTGAAGCATGTTTCTCGGACTTGGTTGCCTGCGGTTCTCTGATTGGCGAAGCTTTCTCTGTTGGACCATGGGTAATGTAGTTACCATTATCTAGATGGAGTTTTCATGTTTCATCATACGTGGGTGTATATTATTTGATATTGATTGTTAGTTTTGCCGATACCCTGTGCTTCACGATACTCTCCGGTGGCTGGTGTCTGACCGCACTTAGGTAACGTTTTCCCCGAAAGCCTACAATTATCTTTTAATTTATCTTCTGTTACGTAGTTACTATCATGCAGAGCTTTATCGCGGTGCTATCCGATAGCCAGTTGATTCGTTCACGTGTTATTCTGGGTATTTTTAGTCATGATTCAACCAACTTCGTTTCTATCCGAAGATAATATTTGATGGCTCAATTCCCCGGGCTCGCTTGTTATCGGCTGTTTTGATCCTCCTTTGGTCCTAACTAAGGGTGCGTATTATTCGGCGGACTCATTTCATATTCTGCAATTTCCAAACTCCACATATTATTGATTTGGGTGCTCTTTCCACGAGTGCCTCCAATTCGCAATTTCATGATAAAAATGTATTGATGCTGCTATGCATCCTCCCACTCAGGTGGTTTTCTCCAGCCTGGCTGTTGCAGGTGCCTCGAGCCTGTTCAACCTGCTCAGGCCAGTGTATTTTTAAGCCAATCCTTGGATACAAATGCGTATACTGTGCCACCATGTGAGAAATTGAAAGATTGTAAAAAGGGAACTGCTAATTTTACCAGGACACCTGTTTGGCTCCAATGTTTCTGAGGTATTGTAGAAGAAAATTATGCTGTCTGAAGCTTCCCGTCAGCTGAATCAGGTCCCATGGGCACCCATTTCACAGTTAGTCTCAGGGGAGACCACGTCAGCGCTCCCCCCTCACCACCTTATTCCGTCACTTCCTTATTGCGTGTTGCACACTGCCGACACTCTTTGGTCAGTGATGAAAGGAGACAGCTTCGTGAATGTACTGTAGATTTAAAAGCTGCTTATTTTCACTTTCCCATTGCACCCCACCACAAGAATTTTCTACGATTCAGCTTCGAGGATCAAGTTTTCAGTTCAAAGTCCTACCGTTCATTCTGTCGCATGCTCCTCATATTTTTACAAGATGCATGAGCGTAGCCCTGTCTCCTCTTTGGTCCAAGGGCATGAAGATTCTGCCCTATTCAAACGATTTGTTGCTTTTTCCCCAACGAGACTGCATGCTCTACACAACACCAGGATATTGCTAGAGCACATTCAGAAGCTTGGGATCACTGTGAACAAAAACAAAGAGTTGTTTAGTTCCAGTGCAGTCCATAACCTTTGTCGGAATTGCACTGGATTCTCTCGTGATGTCTGCCACATTGTCACATGCTCAGACAGACAGTTTGTCATCTACTCACTCAATTCCGACTGGGGGCAAAACTTCTTATGGTGTCCTACAGCTAGTGGGGATGCTGGCGGCTGCCACCTCAGTGGTTCCATTAGGTTTGACAACTTCAGGCCGCTACAGAGTTGGAAAAACAGTTTACGGTTGAACCCGACAAGACATCGTCATCGTATGATTGTTGTTTCTCCATGTGTCTGTGTGCTGAAACCTTGGAATCGATTTGTGCTTATGATAGCTAGGGGGTGTCCCTGTGGGGTGTACATTCTTGCTGGGAAGTAATCACAACCAATGCTTTGCTTATGAGATGGGGGGCAACATAGAAGTTGAGGGGAATTGGTGATTGTTGGTCACCACAGAGGCCTTGGAGAATATCAACATTCTCGAACTGAAGGTAGTGACTCTAGCACTACAACATTTATTACCAGTCCTTGTAGGCCTCCGTGCTCGTCCGATCCCACAACACATTGATGGTTTTTCATATGAATCATCAGGGCACCACCAGGTCTTTCGAGTCTTTACAGCTAACTCGCAGGATCTTCATATGGTCTCAGTACCAACTGCCGTCATTGAGAGCAGTTCATCTCCAAGGATTGAACAATCAAGTTGCGGATGCTCTATCCAGGGATCTGCTGCAACCGGTGAAATTGAGGCTTCACCAGGATGATGTGCAGTTGATCTGGAAGCAGTTTGGTGAGGCAGAAGTTCCCTCCTTTTCAATTGCTGTGGGAGACATTACACAGAATATCCCTAATTAAGTACAGGATACTTCTAATGGCACCTTGATGGCCATCTAGGTCATGGTTTCCTCTACTCCTGAGTCTGCTAGAGGGTGAACCATGGCGGCTTCCCACCAGGAGGGATCTCCTCTCCAAGATGAATGGGCGTGTTTGGCACCCGGATCCGGTGTGGGACTTCCCACTTGTGCGAGAATTCCTTAGTGGACCACCATTCAAACCATTGGGTGATGCAGATCTTAAATGGTTGTCTTTGAAGGCAGCGTTTCTACTGGCTGTTGCTTCCACTAAACATGTTGGTGAACTCCATGTGCTGTCTGTGAGTGAGTTGTGCTTGCTGTGGTTGCCAGAGAATTCAGGGGTCATTCTTCATCCTAATCCGACCTTTCTTCCAAAGTCCTTATGCCACAATTTGTGAATCAGTCCATTGCTTTTCAGCTGCCCTCATCTTAATCTCATACTGATTTGAGGGCTCATCTCCTGTGTCCTGTATGCGCGTTAAGGTTTTGTCAATTCTTCTTTTTCATTCAGGCAGACAGATCAATTATTTGTCTGTCATTGCGGTGTGTGTAAGGGTGCGCCTTTTTCCAAACAAAGAATGTCGCGCTGGATTGTGGAGGTGATACATTTTGCATATGATAAGGCTCAACAACCCTTATCAGAGGGTGTTGCTTTCCATTCTACCAAGGCTATCTCTTCATCTTGGGCTGGCGTTCGGGGAGTTCCTTTGGCAAATGTCTGTGAGGCTGTTACCTGGTCTTCTCCATGTACCTTTGCACAGTTCTACAAGGCTAACTTCGCTGCTTCCCATGCTGTGAGCTCTGAAGTTCTTCTGGAGCGACCTTAATGATATGTGTTATCCACTAGTGCTTTGCATCCACTAGTCATCTGTCAGTCAGGAGGAATGAAACAGAATGCTAGTTATGTATGTAACTGTGGTTCTGTGAATTCCGGATGACTGACAGATTTCCTTGTCATTTGGAATGAGAGAGAGAAAGCATTCTGAGGTTGGGCACTGAGCTGCTGCAGTTTATATCCTTGCAGCTTGGTCTGCGTCATGACATGACTTTGTTATATTTTCTTGACCTATCTGACTGGCACTGCAATTATCCACTAGTGCTTAGCACCGCCTCAGGCGGTCATCCGGAATTAACAGAACCACAGTTCTGTCAACAATGAAGTTGAAATAGCGCAAACGGATGGCTTCAATGGAAGCACATACCATCGATAAACAACCCCAGAGCTCAAGGTTGGTATGTCTTTAAATGTTTGTAAGTTATTGTTGAAAATCAATTAATCTATGAAAAAAATTAAGTTGATTTTTACTTCCAGAACCAGACTGTTGTGCTCTATTGTCAGCATCTTTACCTAGAACAGTCAACAGTCTTTTCTGCATCATAATTTTTTCTTTTGACTGTTAATGTAAATTAAACGAGTGTTTACAGTTGCTTGTATTGTTTGTACAAGACTATAACTGCAGGGACTATGCAAAATGGGCGATTAGGCGATGCAAAATGTTGTCATTTTATTGACGTGATCAAGTAGATGTCAGTTCAAAGAAATATATTCCCAGAAGTCTTTAAGCAGCATCTAACGTCTTGTTTTTTTTGTACCAAAATAAATGAATACATGGTAAAATACTGATATTTATCACCGTTTACAATTCAAATAAAAATTTTTTGGTTGTTTTAGTGCTCGTATTTAGTGCATTGTACTGGTTTGATGCTGTCATCCAAACCGAGATCCTTGTTTTTGTGCCAGTTAAACAGAATAGCATAAATACCATTGTTCAGTGTACTTAGTACCTGGTTGTGTCGCTTACTACTTTTTCAAAAGTCTCAAATCATAGTAGCTTGTCTCTTGAGAACTACAGTTTCATTGGTGAAATGTATATCCTGCTCTCCTCGGGCACAGTAGGTCTGTTTACGTGTTTTTTTTTTTCTTCTTCAGTTTAGATGCATTGAAGAAAAACAGCACCTGTTAAGGAAGTTAAGCATGATCTAAACCACTAAACAGGATGTGGTGTAAACCTAGAAGGAAATGGTACACCATTGCTAGTTGTTCTGCTCCTCATAGGAAGTGATGCCTCATTTCCTGGAAATGAGGGGCTTAGTGTGGTGGGTGAAATGCAAGAAAGTGTCCTGTGTGAATGCCTCCTTACTTGAGCACTCTGAGAATTCCCTTCTCTCTGTGTGTGTGGTATAAGGGCTGGGTGCACAATGCAGACATCTTTGATTATTTAATTGTTGAGGTGTAGACTAATTATTTTATGTAAAGTGTCTGGGAAACATGCTTTTTTTGGAATAATGTTAAATAAAAGGAAGAGTTATCCTAGTCGGGCGTAAGGCAATTAGACCCCATAAGTGAAATTGCTTCATTACAGGCTAATTTACAAAGAACACGATTCTTTGATGCCAATTTTTGTTGCAACTTAGATTTGAAAAAAAGGGCAATGATAAAGGGCTGTTTGTACAGGGTGCATTCTTGCGCTTTAAATACGGTAGACGGAACAAGCAGACACCTTAATAATATTTTTTTTAACTTAAATTTTTTTTAAATGAACATTCTTACAAATTATTGCACTTAAGCAAACAATTTATAAGCTCATTATAAATGCTTTAAAACTGTGTTCCTTTATCAGGACAACCAATCGGTAGATTTTTGCCAACTATCATGATTTTCCGTTGCACATCAACACCTTTATCTGCATTCTTCCTGGCTTATTCAATGTGTGCAAGTCTTGTGTATCGTTTACATTTTTACGTCAAAAGCAGAAAATAATCTTATAGTTTCAAATTACATGTAAACACTTGTTGTTTTTTTGCTTTGTCTGATTTTTTTGAACAAGCATATTTTTGGCATTTACCATCCAATTGGTGTTCATGTAAAAGCACTTATTGTCTAAAATGGGTAGTAAACACATTGAAAAAACAAGCCAATTTGTATCAATCAAAGATATCCGTCAAGTGTGTGTTTACCTAGAAAATGTATTCAAAAACAGCACAGACAAGCACAAGAACACATGTTGTTTAATCATGTAGGGCAATTTTTATGTTCTGTTGTAATTTTTTTATTGCGAATTGTTCTTAATGGTAAATCTAAGGAGATTGTGAACAGCAGGAAAGAGTGTTTTTTGCAGCCTGTCTTTGTGAAAAGGGAGAAATGGGGAGAGGAAAATAGCTAATTGTAGAGTAAACATGCTCATCACTGTAAGTGGTCTATTTATGGAAGGCTTGGGGGGATGTTTGCTGTTGTGTCGTCCTCCCCACTCGCTAGACTGACAAATATCAAATTGACGCAAGGGAGAGGAATGCTGGGTCACGCTAAAGGCCATCAATGTTGACTGTTTACGCATTTAAAGGGAAAATTACAGGATTTTGAGGACAGCTCATGACTTTGGACTGCCTAGCCATGGGAAAACAGTTTCAGTTCATTCAGCTCTCTCTGTGTTTGTCAACTCAACTCAAATACAATTCAGTTTATTGTGCTTTGTTGTCATGGTGAAAATGTTACAATTTTTGCAGTGCAAAAAAGTGTTTGCTGCTTAGCCACCAAATAAGTAATAGAAAGTATAGTAGAAATAGTTTAAATGAAGTAAATAAGTAATATTAACAAATACAGTAAAATGATTATACTATGAAAACAGAATTTAAAATTTTCTGCTTGCCATTACAAAACTTGCCACTCCGATGATAAGGTGTTTCAGGAGGTTGCCAAGTGTGATGAGGAGGAGGGTGTGGCCGGGCCATAGAGCACGGCTGGTGCTCAATCAGCTGATCAGCAGGAGAGCGAGATAAGGGGCGGCCGGAGATGCCGGTTTGAGAGAGAGAGGCGCTGTAGCTGTGCTGCACATTTATTTATGTTGGTTTTAAATTTACCGTTAAACTTTGTTTACTGTTCAGCCAGTTCCCGCCACCTCCTTTCCCATCCTTTATGTGTTACACCAAGTCGCTATGATATTCTGGTCTCCGAATAAGGCTCGGGTCCCTCCAGTAGCTGCGAGACCAAAATCGATTAGCCACACAGCGTTGCCCTAAAATCCGCCCTACACACACTGCCATTGTACCAAAGTCACATGCCCACCCATTTCACAAGCAAGAGGGAAGCTCAATTTGAGGTATCATGTTATCTAGAACATCAAGTTTATATCGTTTGTAAACATTAACTAGCAAGATATGTTAGCGTTGACAACTCACTGACTGTAACTGCCATGGTGTCCCAAATGGTCTCTCCACTAACAGTGGGTCGATGTCCCAGTACACAGTCCATGATCTCGAACCATGAAAAGTTATTTCTTTGGGAACCGTTTTGTCCATTGTGTGTTTTAATGGATTTGTAATGTACCCACATCTGGAGGTGGGGGCATGGGTTGAGCAATCGTCTTAGGGAGAAAGCGGTAAGCGCAGTGAGAGACAGGAGATATAAAGACAACCGAGTTCACAGATGAGGGAGAGAGTGACATGCACCCAAGTCCTGGCTGTGGTTCATTTAATATTTATCTTGGTGAACTTGTGCTTGTAAGCTGGAAAATGACCTCTTTTTGTTAATTAAAACCACATGCTACACCGCATTTTTATTTATTTTTTTCTCCCAAACCTGTACTGTTGTGCATAGGGTTGTCACTTTTGAAGTTGTAGAATACGGGACACTCTATCTAGAGTTGTTGACAGGGTAGGAGCTTACATTTTCAGACTGTCCCTTACCAAACCCTCCACAGTTTTTGCACATTTCTGCTCAATGTGTGGACTTTTCAGATGGCCTCTTAACCACCATGGGCACAATTTCCAACGAATATCAAGGATAAATTAACTATCTTTGAAAAATTTCAATGACGCCATTGGACCAGCTTAAATATGAGACAAATCGCATCCTGTATTCATTCCGTATTTACGAGACTGTTGGTAACCCTAGTTGTGTGCTGGATTCACAACTTGCCAAGTTCTGCAAAACTCAGCCTTTGACATTGACCCTCAATCCCCAATTGGCCTTGTTTGACCCAAGGGTATTTGACAGGCCAATGACCATTAGCCCCGAGAAAGCCCAGAGAAGGCACGATGAAGCACCGGAAGTGACAGTGGGAATGCAACTGGCATGCACAAAATCCTAAACCTAAGTTTGAGCAACAGTAATGGAGCGCAACAGTGCCTGCCCATTTTTTTTTCAGCTGTCTTGGTTCCGGAATAATTTTTCCATTTAATTTTTTCTGTCGTGATTTCATAAAATGCTTCATAAAAGAGTTCTATGCCATAAAACCAACCAACCAGCTCTGAGGTGAATCACAACATTACAAACTTTGAAGCTAAATGTATTTGAAAATCCAACAAAAAGACAACAAGACTGTGTACTTGCCATCTTTCATGAGGGCATGAACTACAATCCCATGAAGAATTGCGGATAATGGACAAATATACAACTATTGATTTAAACTTGTAGATTAAATATAGAAAATATAGATAGCAAAATATTCAGATATATGCAAAGATATAAGTAGTTTGAGCATATAGGTTTACCGACTTGATTGCATCATTCACTGGTTTGTTTGCCACAATTCTCTGATTGGTGGATTGTTTCTCTTCAGGATCATGGATATTGTAGCTCTCCACCAGAATTTTCACTGTTTTTAAAATATTACGTATATATATATATACGTAATATTTTAAAAACAGTGAAAATTCTGGTATATATATATATATACACACACCATCTATTAACAATCTCTGTGCTCACGAGAAAATGAATGGGAGTTTTATTAATGGAACCAGTCTGATGCGTTATCCACAAAAATCTCAGTGAGTCCACTGTATTTCACAATGTGGGTGGAATTTCCAGTTGGCTAGTGGAAGTGCGATTTTTGTTGCAGTTTTATGTGTAGCCAGTCACTTCTTGCTTGTGTGTCATGCAGTAAAATTCTTGCTTTTTAAATAAAGATATTTTAAAACATTTACAGGACAGTGTGTGCAGTTTTATGGTTATCCTAATAATCAAGTGAAACTAAAGTTTTATCTTAAACAACGTTTTGATTTGAAACCACTCGCAAAACAAAGCCCTCCAGTCCCAGATGCTGCTGCTTCCATCAGCTGCCTACAGAAGGATTGACTTGGGAACATCCGTTTGAAAAAGCTTTGGAATAATTTGTTTGTGCTCTTTTCGCTTTATTGGCAAGTAGTCAACAGCGGGGATTACTTATATTATCCACCATTATGGCTCAGCTATGATAGATGTCAAGAAACAGAGTGCAATGAATTACATATAAACAATAGCATTATTGTGCTAACAGGTGTGTGTACATGTGCTGAAAGTTCATTAGAAATTTTGAGAGTTTCTTCATTTCTGCTTGGCATCTTTTTTTGTGAATGCTTCACATGTATTGAAATGGCATTATTACAGAGTATAAAAAAGAACAGTGTTTTTCCTAAACTGTCTGTGAGTACTGACAATGTTTTCAACTGTTTTCATGCTGTGATGCTAAATGGATAAATTCAACAGTGGAAGACCAAGATTATTAGATGAGACGCACACTAGTGAGCAGTTTTATCACATTTGAAATTAGCTATTTTGATTTTCCTCTGCCCTTCATTTCTCCTGCCTGCAATTCACATTCTTTTGAGAGTCTTTGCAGAATATGCTTGTCTTCCCTTAAGGGGAAGAGGTGATTTGGAAAACACTGTGGACATAATTCAATATGAATACATTTTATTTGTACAGCTAGTGATTTTAATAATACTCACTGTTTTATAGTTGCTTTACAGAGAACATTGAACTTTTGTGTATAATGTTTAGAATGTATGTCTAAATAAATATTTTTATTTGTATTGCATGTAGTTATTTTTGTATGTTACAGTTTATTGTATGGTAAATAGTAAATGGTCTGCACTTAAATAGCGCCTTTTTAACCATAACTGTATTCAAAGCACTTTACACTGTGACTCATTCATCCATTCACACACACATTCACACACCAATAATGGCAGAGCTGCCATGCAAGGCACTATCCTGCCATTGGGAGCAACTTTGGATTCAGTGTCTTGCCCAAGGACACTTCGGGATGTGGAGTCGTGTGGGCCGGTAAGCGATTAGTGGCCGACGCGGTCTACCACTTGAACCATCATATGGCTGCTATGACATTATTTCCTACACAAGAACAATAAATTAAATGAGCAACAGGATCAGTTGTTCAGTCAACACTAAAACGTTTCATGTAGGTTATAGAATTTAGATATGGATATGTATGTAAACAAATAATTATAAAGCTAGATTGAGCTTTCTAAAAATTAATCTCCTGCAAAATAATTGTATTTTATCCAAAAATGGAAGTATGACAGTCTCATCGCCTGAGTCCTGTAATACATGAGCATCCTGCTCTCTGGACCTCCTCAGTATCTGCAGCAAGTACATTTCAGTACAACAGACTGTTCAGGTTGTTACTAGAGTCAGTATAATCATAATTATCTACAGTTCTCAAAACATGTCCAACTTTATAGGCTACATAGCTTTTCAGGTTAGTCTGCTCAGGTTCTTCCATCGATGGATAAACACTCAACAAAATAACTAAAATGCTTCTATTTGTGATATTTGTCCATCCTCAAACCCATAATCATTAACAGAAAGGTGAGGAAGAACAGTATCGCCTCACTATAATTCTGTGATTATTTGTTCTTAAGTTTCTGTCATTTTCAATGCTGTGTTAGTACATAACATAACGATTGTTTTCGCTTAACTGGAAGTTTCTCCCACGTAGCCCACAAAGCATCATGGGATCCACTATTGTGGTTAGGGATGCTTCCTTTTTGAAACGCCACTAATAACAATGCAGACCATCTAAATTAAGAAAGTAACACACTCTCTGTCTGTCTCTTTCACGGCTGCTGGTCTGAAAAGAGTTTCCAGTGGTCTCACATTCTGTGAGGCTGGCATCAAACACAGCCTTTTTCTTTCTCTCTTTCGGTCTCTACTTCTATGTAGATTTATCATTTGATTTATTTATCCAGATGTCAATCTATAAATGACCTTTTTTGTTTCCTCATCTGTTTCCTGTCATTTTTCTCTCTTCGTCATCCATCAGCAGTAAAGCTGATCACACATGTTCTACTTGCCGTCCAAATACAGCCACTAGACGCATCCCCATTTTTCTCTCTCTCTCTCTCTCTCTCTCTCTCTCTCTCTCACTCTCTCTCCCTCTCTCATATCTTGTCTCGTCACTGTGTAAGTTCTCAAGACAGGTACTATGTGGCTTGTCAATTAAGCTAGCTAATTCACTTGTTTACTGAGTTTTAGTGGTCAAAACTGTGTAGACTCCCTGCCCTTCAATGGAGTTCTTGCTGCTGCCAAGTTTTGAAAAACATTTTGGTCCTGTGTTGTCACTCCAACCAGATCCAGAAAGAGTCTTACTTTTTGATTGATCAGTTCAGTCCCTTTAGATCTGTCAAGCATGTTTGTAACAAACCTTCATATCTCTAACTCAAAATGCAAACATCTTGAAACAGAAAATTTTTAGTAGTAGTATTTAAAAAAAAGAAATAGTAGCTGTGTTAGATCAATGCTGATAACTTTTAAAAACATGCTAATATTGGCCATGATATGGTCAGCGATAGATTGTGCATCCTTAAAAATGTGTATGAGTGTGGTTTGGAATATTTGTTTTGTAAGTTGCATTTGTAGTCTTCCCACAGCTTTTGTATTGTGCATTGCTAGGACAGGAAACTAGCACTAATAACATTTTAATGTTCTGCTTCCCAGCATTGACTGTGCATCAGGGTCTGTGTCAAGTATACTCACTGGAGGAGGAAAATTAGATTTTCTTGCAACACAGGCACTGAACTGAGAGGATGATTTAAGATCCAGTGATTTTGTAATGTGCAGTTTTTAGCTCTTGAAAGCTGGACCCTTAGACTTCCGTCATAAGTGCATTATTGTAATCACGATTTTTGCTGTAAATTTTTGCTCACATACAAATTTTGTAATTTTTTTTGCTTTTATCTTAATATCTTATTTCTCTCCAATCTGGTATGCCCAATTCCCAATGCACTCTAAGTCCTCGTGGTGGCGTTGTCATTCGCCTCAATCCGGGTGGCAGATGGCGAATCTCAGTTGCCTCTGTGTCTGAGACCATCAATCCGCTCATCACGTTGCTTGTTTAGTGGGTTACCACAGAGACATAGCATGTGTGGAGGCTTCATGACATCCACCTTGGCATCCACGCACAACTCGCCATGTGCCCCACCGAGAGCGAACCACATTATAGCGACCACAAAGAGGTTACCCCATGTGACTCTACCCTCCCTAGCAACTGGTCCAATTTGGTTGCTTCAGAGACCTGGCTGGAGTCACTCAGCATGCCCTGGATTTGAACTTGCAAACTTCAGGGGTGGTAGTCAGCGTTTTTACTGACCGAGCTACCCAGGTCCCTTAAAGTTTAGTTTATTTTAAGTAAATTTTTCCTCTGGCAACAGTTTTGGTATAGGCTACAAACTTTAATTTGTTCACATGAACACATGTTAATTGTTGTAACTAGAGCTGGTGATATGGCCAAAAATAGACTTGAGTGAATTTTAAGATGACATTTATGTGATGAATATAAAACAAATGTAATGTCTCTCTTTGGCATAAGCCCCATCTGGCGGTCTGAAAAAGTTGTTCTTGGAACCATCATATCCTTCTGGAGATAGGAGGCAGGAGCGAGGAGCCTACCCCCATGCATGATGGGACTCGACTGGTCCACGGAGGTTGCCGTGTTAGCACACTGAAAACAGCAATGTGATTAGATTGTGAGCAGACTTATAAAGCAATGGCATACATGTGATTGGCTAGGAGTTACCTAGCTAGTGGTGCGATGATGTACAGCTGCTAGTCTTCCCGCTAGAACAACGCTGCGCTTACAATTTCCACATGTAATTTTCAGCCTCTGGTGGGTGAGCGTCCCTTAGAAATGCCCTTAAAACATTGGTATGGGATTTACAGACCGTTTTGGTGGCATATTCACAATTAGTGTTGGTAATTCATGTCTGTACAAGACACATGCAAACATTTACTCCATTCTTATTACCACTCCACGTCAACTCCCTGGAGGGAATTCAGGAGAAAAAGAACAGTGTCTTTGTCTCTCGCCTCAAGCGTGTTCTCTCGCTTAGGTTTAGATTAGCTGTCAAGGAGCACCATTCTTGCGACACTTTGATACCTGTGCTTGTGGTTTTAGTGCCGTCTGCCCTGTGGGCAGGTCATAGACAGGGCAAAGAAAACCTTCTCCTACCCTATTAGCACTAATCCTGTCCTACAAATGAAAGGTTCAGAGGGTGAGTGAAGACATCCAGGGATCACTGACCTGTTTGTTTTGACTTTCAGAAGAGCATGTCTTATGTGAAGTAGATGGAGGGTTTAGTGTGTGTACAAAGCAGTTTCCTATGTGGCTCTCTCCAAATCAGAGGTGATTTACAGGGCAGGCACGAGTCCCCGTTGTTAAGCCCACTGTGAATTACTGTTCTGTCTCATTAAGAAGCTCTATAATACGAACGGGTTTTCTGCAGATGTATGGTTGTAAAATAAAGCAGCAAGCCTTGAGAGGCTTACTGTGTGTTTTTTGTGTTCAAATTTAGGCACAACATGAAGTGGCGTAAATGGTAACATTAATATAATTTAAGAGAACAGTTTACAATAATTATGTTTATTAGTAGTAATGCTGATTCATTATTACATCTCATCTCTCTGAAGTACTTGATTATCATTGGTTAGTTGCAGCATCAACCCTCAACACTTCACCAGCTACATATTTATGGTGTGAAGGTGTATATTTATCATTAGTTTATCATTTATGATCATTTTGGTCACATTTTAGCTTTTTAAAACATATAAATTACATGCATTCTGCCAGTAATGTATAATGATGATACAAACTGTTTTGAAAGTCAGGAATAAACATTTTTAACGCTAAATATTCACAACAATGTAATCTAAAAATGTTAATAATATTCCAAATCTAAAAAGTGCCTGTGTCTTATGACTGGCACAATTTGGTTTTGCCTGTAGGAGTCTGTTTGTTATATTCTTTAATATTGACAGTGTTTGAAGTGAAAGTAATTAATAATGAATGATTGCCCACATATATTTCACATTTTGTTGCATGTTTGATTATATGCATACTTTGTATTATTTACATTGTTTACATTGATGTGTAGAAGTTCAATAATGGCATTGTCTCTTTTAGAAAGGTGTCAAATAAGCAGCCATCTTACAGAAGTATTTTAGCGTGCAGTAACCAGAGTCGCCACAAGGTTTATTGAAAGTTTATAGAAAGGTGTAATGTTGTATGTTTATTTGTTTGCTTTGTATTTTTTTTCTTTTAGAGACATCAAGCCAGATAATATTCTTATGGATGTAAATGGACATATACGGCTTGCAGATTTTGGTTCCTGCCTAAAACTCACAGAGGATGGAACGGTTGGTTTATTAATTCTTCAGATGTTGCACACCCAGTTTTCCAAGTTCTAACAACATTTTTTAAGATGGTCACACTGTTGATGGTCACAAAAAACATAAAAAATGGGCAGCTTGGTTCAATCTGCACTACGTACCACCGAGAGTAGACCCTCAGTTTGAAAGGCAGTTTATGATCAGCAGTGTATTTCAACTGTACAGCTTTGAAGCAGTGGTGAGTATTTCACCTAACTGATGTCTGCTGATGTTTTCTGGCAAATCACAGACGGTTCGGCAGGATATCCCCCCGTCTTCTGATAAGAGCAGCGTGAGTGTGGTGTCTGCGTGTTCACATATGTGTGTGTATGTGCCTAACTCTCTTCACATGTTGATGGGTTTTCATGTGTGTGTCACTGCAAGCGAGAGCAGCTAATTTACTGGCTCACTTCCACAAATTCTTCCAGCTGCACACATCTGCCACAGGCTGAATCACAGACATTTTCTGCCTGCCAAGCCTCTTGAACCCGGAGCCAGGAAGCTCCAGTCATCCCTTCAGTTCAGTGGTCTCTAGTGATTTCTCTATTTCTCTTACTCTGTCAGTGCAGTCTACACTCTCACTCTCAGGTCTTTGCAGGGCTTGTCTTCCATTTTGGGTAGCATAGCGGTAGTTTTTCACGACCCTTTTGTTTGACCATTTTTTGACCTATTGTGTGACTCAGCGACAGACAAAAAAAAACAAGTTGCTATTTTATTTTTACTAATGTTTAACGAAAGCAATTAATTGGTACTTAATACATTTAATACATTTCAAATAAATTATTAGATTAAGCAAAACATGCAATAAGTAATCCAAATGTAATCTGATTAGATTACTTGACAGTGTAATCTAAATTCAATCGATGCGGATAACAATATTTTTGTGTCTTAAAAACTATTTATATTTTTCATTCAACTTTCTTTCAAAAAAGTTAATAAAATTAAAACAAATTAATTTGATTATAGTACATTTTATATTAGAATAGTATATATTTAATTTGATTTAATACATAATATGCAGCTATAATGTAACTCCATGGGAGTTCATAAACATCCTTGTGCTGAAAAAATGTTGCACTGTGCAAAACATTAGGCTTTTACCAATTTCAACCTATTCTAACTGATGCTTTCTGTCACAAATCAATGCCACGCTTTCCTTAAAACCTTATCTTATGTTATCTGGAATTCTGAAGAATTCCCTACAACGAAGTTCAGAATTTTGCAAGGCACTAAAACACATGTACATGATCAACAAACGTATTACATGACAACACAAAATGTGTCTTATAAGGCAAGTGCCCATTGTTGACCCAGCGGGTCATCCTTATTGTTTATCCCTGCTTTGTTAATCTAAAAATGCACCATACTTTGACGGACATGTCCCCTGAGGCCGCACCCACCTCTGATGGCTTGAATTACTCATTTGCATTTTGTCGTGATGAGTGTTATGCAAATATAGCAGCATTTCCATGGATCCATGGATCAGTTTTTTCTGACTTCGGGATATGATCTGATCCGATCCACTCAGACAGAAACAGAATCCATATCAATATCTATTCTAGCAGCACAGCTCATTCTCAACATGCCAAGTACTGAATTCTCCTGAATTCTTAATGCCAAACAATAGGTGAATCTCACGAAACCTGTTAAGAACATGTCAGTGTCATATTTCACCTCAAAATCAAAAGAAAGAAATAAGAAATTATTAAGAGATTCTAAAGAAGCCTATCTTTAGAATCGAAGATGTTTTGCAATGTGATATTTTCATGACAATTAAGCACATTTTCCCACATTTCCTATCATTCTCATTACACTAAAGTGATATAATCTAATTTCCATAATGTGTACAAGTACAACGATAATATATTATTTCAATATATTATAGTAGTATTTGTTGTACTGCTTTTAATTTATGATGTTTTTATTTAAACAATAATTGAATTACAGTAATGTGCATTTAAAGTAAAACATTCTCTGACACATTACAGTAATAAAAAAAGGACATTGTGCTTTATTTTCACATTGCAAAGAAAAAAAGAGAGGTTATTTTCTTAATGCATAATATCTTCTTTTTCTTTATTATTATTTAATTTTTTTCTTGTAATTTTGGGATGAAATATGACCCTGTCATCTTTTTTAAAGTTTTTGTAAGATTCACCTAAATGAATGACCTTAAATTACATTTATAATTACTAAAGACAGCATTCAGGACAATTGAACAGATTTCTAAGACTGAAAAGACTGTCCCTCGTTTATTTTACAAAGGTTTTAAAGACAGCATGAAACAGCTTTTTCTGTAATGTGATGCATTTGCTCATTTTAATCTGATGATCACTGTTATTTAAGTGAAATGGAATATTTGGCAAGAAATAATGTTGGGAGGGGCTTGATATTTCCATCATGATTTGATTAAATTGTGGATGTTATGCTGAGATATTATTGTTTAATATTATTTTTCCTTCTCACAGGTGCAGTCCTCCGTCGCCGTGGGAACGCCAGACTACATCTCTCCAGAGATCCTGCAGGCTATGGAGGATGGGAAGGGGAAATATGGTCCCGAGTGTGACTGGTGGTCACTGGGCGTCTGTATGTATGAGATGCTTTATGGGGAAACGCCCTTCTATGCCGAGTCCCTGGTGGAAACGTATGGCAAGATTATGAACCATAAGGTAGAGAGTCATAGCAGCATATTATGGTGGCATCATTACTCTTGACCGATAAGCCACTTGAGGCTGTTTATGGCGTTTCTTTTGAGTGTGTCAACTTGAGAATTGACATACGAAAAACATGTTCAAAAAACATATTGT
The DNA here is from genome assembly GCA_032164185.1 of Moxostoma hubbsi. Lineage (NCBI taxonomy): Eukaryota > Metazoa > Chordata > Actinopteri > Cypriniformes > Catostomidae > Moxostoma > Moxostoma hubbsi. The sequence continues at coordinate 41,501,930 of JAVLUX010000013.1, read as the reverse complement.
ACATATATGTAAATCAATATTCTGTCTCTTATTTTTGAGTGGTGTTCTGTCCTGTGTTACTGCAGGAGCGCTTCCAGTTCCCTGCCCATGTGACGGATGTCTCAGAGAACGCCAAAGATCTGATCCGCAGGCTCATCTGCAGCAGAGAGCACAGGCTGGGTCAGAACGGCATTGTGGACTTCAAACAGCACCCATTCTTCTCTGGCATTGACTGGGAGAACATCCGCAACTGTGATGCCCCCTACATCCCTGAAGTCAGCAGTCCTTCTGACACGTCAAACTTTGACGTGGATGATGATTGCCTCAAGAACACGGTAGGATCATTTACACTGATTTTATCGGACCTTAATGATATGACAAATAGTTTATGATCACCTCTTATAAGGTTTGAACCAACAACCTTTTGTTAACCAGCCATGATCTTTTACCACAAGACTACACCACACCACTTTTGAATTAATCACAGCTTATGTAAAGATCTCTGGTTTGTTTTTAGGAGACAGTGCCTCCTCCGTCCCACACCGCCTTCTCTGGACACCATCTCCCATTTGTAGGTTTCACCTACACCAGCAACTGGTAAGCTTTTGCCATAAATCCCACTGTACTGGTCATACAAATAAAGTAAAATGATGTATTTATTCTAGAGATCAAGCCCTTGTACTGTCTCCAGTCTCCTAGTTTTCCAAATTGCACTCTTTAGGACACTTACGTGCCTTTAACATCAAATTGTTATTGAAAATTTTGTGAAGAATTTATAAAGATTTTAATAGAAACAGTGGATTCCTATAGAGCCTTTCACACTGAACATTTCCAACCATGACAAAGCAACGTTTTTTTCTTTTTTCTTTTACTTTTGAAATGCCTTGGACCTCTAATATTTTAGCATTGTATCACATGTCAGGAGCTTTTATCAAAACCAGTGCAATTGGTAGTGCTAAAGCACAGAACCACTGAAGTAATTCAGCGTTTTGATAAGTGCCACTCGTTGTAAAGGCGTGAATGTGCTAACGGCGATTATTTGTGTTGCTTTTGGTGTGAAGGGGCCTTTTGTCAGTAATTTGTCTTGGTTTTTCATGTTGCTTTTGCTGTGAAAGAGCCTTGAGGGTCGTTATGGTCTGAATTATGTAATTTAGAGAGTTTGCAAAGCCTCTTTTTATCAAGCCAGATTGATTCAGAGCCGTGGACTAGTGGTTAACCAATGTGCTCTTGAAATGTTAAGCCTTTGATTTGGGGGTCTCTCTACTGCCTTTGTCAAAAAACAAGTGTCAAAAAGCTAAACAAATAGGAAAATGAAAAATATACAGGCTGGATCACATAGAAAGTCACCTTTAAAACAAAAAGGAGCCTTAAAACTGACCTTATAACTTTTAATTTGTGGTAGAAACAGACAAGCCAAGCCTCTCTAAAAAGTTAAGGTATTATATCATGCTGTTTTTCTATACATATAACTATAACAGTCTTGATTGTTATAAATGCCAGATACTCTCTCATTATTTGAACTCTGTATTCCTCTTCAGTACACTATCAGACCGTGGCTGCCTGCAGGAGTCTGCGGCACCTGCGCAGATGGACATATGTGTGCAGCGCAGCCTGGAGGACAGTCTGGCTACTGAAGCGTACGAACGAAGACTTCGCCGTCTGGAGCAGGAGAAACTTGAGCTCAGTCGCAAACTACAAGGTTTGACCTTGCCTTCCTCTCACGGAAATCTAATGTAAACAGACATCCTTAAGTTTCTTTACTTTGTTCTTTCAGCTGACTGACAGTGTAAATGTGTTCCTGTCCTCAGAGTCCACTAAGACGGTTCAGGCTCTGCAGTACTCCAGTGGAGATGGGACTGTGTCTACCAACCGAGAGTTTGAGACTTTAAGGAAACAGATTGCAGGTGATTCTTTATTTCTCACACCTTGCACTCAGTCATACATCATGCAAGGACTGGGTAAAATCCCAAGATCGATCTTTTACTCTTTGTGATATGATACGAATTCACTCACATTTGGAACCAAATGTTGCAATTTGTGACCTAAAATGTCTATGATTAGCCACTGGCTGGTAAATGTTCAAATTTCACTCACCAGTGATTGTGTAATATAGTAAAAGTTAAAGGTAAAAGTTTAGGTTTGACTTATTCTGTGTGTTTAAAGATGAGATCCACAGAATCCATATGCCATTTTCTTCACGGTCAATTGTTGATAAAACAACAAAACATATGTCTAATCACGAATAGTACGGAAGAGGTAAAGGAGCATTTTTAGTCCTCATTAAAATGTGCTAATTTAAAGACTCTCTTTACAGAACAGCTAGTTTTCTTAAAGGGACGGTACCAATTTTTAGCATGCATTCAACAATTAATGTATATACTTGTAAAGATATATGTAATCTAATATTTTTTGATTGAATACATGGATTTATACATTTTTTAAAAAGCTAAAATGTGACCAAAATGATCAAAAATGAATAAAATATAATTGTACGTACTTAGAAAGTGCCCTGTATAATTAACAGCATTAGCTGGGAGAGAATAACATTCATATGCATGCAAAATGGACATTATAACTGAAATAGACACATACGAATCAAGTAAAATCAGAATCGAATCGAGAACTTGTGAATCAGGAATCGAATTGGGAAACATGTATCAATACCCATCCCTACGTCACACAGTTTTATAAAGTCTGGTGCAAATTGCAGCTTATTCTGGAAAAGAACCGCACACATAGACTGGAAGAGACTGTCTTTCCAACATGTAAATTAACCAGCCACACTTTATTTTACATGACAGCTAGGGGCGGGTAAATCAGAAATCTGTTATCACTTTGAGAACAAAGTGGAATATACATTTATACTCAAGCACATATTTTTCACGACAAAGTATCCCTAACAGATATTTGAGGGAGCTCTCTGAGGGATCATTTTTATATTTTCATCTCTCTCATCCTTTTCTACTAATTTTTAGACATAGGACAGGTGGAGCAGCAGTTAGAACAGGCCGGTGCCGCCCGCAGAGATCTGGAAGAGTCCGCCAAACAGATCCGATCTCTGGAGAAACAGCTCAAGAGCATGAAGCATGAGAGAGATGACCTGCAGAAGGTAGAACTTCCTAAACAATTTACAAACATCTGCTTTCCAACAACAGCACTTGGGAGAACAATAATGATCCAGTATCTTGTAAGGGATTTCAAAAATACTATCTATTTTGACTTTGTCTCATTGTTTCATGATGAACTAATGCTGGCACCTGGAAAAACAAAAACAAATATTATGTTTGTACTCCTCTGTTTACCTGCTTAACCTGTTAAATAATTTGTCTGTTACTGAATTACATGATGTCTTAACCCTGTGCTATAATGTCCTACTACAGGGCCTTCAGGAGTCCACTGAGAAGCTGAAAACTCAAGGGAAGGAGTTGAAGGAAGCAGACAGCCAGAGGAAATTGGCCATGCAAGAGTTCAGCGAGGTGAGTGAAAGAGTGACGGAGCTACGATCACAAAAGCAACGTCTCACCAGACAGCTCAGGGACAAGGAGGAGGAGATGGACACTCTCAACCAGAAGGTGGAGGCACTACGACTAGATGTGCGCAAATCTGAGAGGGCCAAGAAAGAGGTATGATAGAGAACTTCTGCTTTCAAGTGTCTGTACAGTAGCTTGGGCTGCAGAATGATGATCATACATTATATATGTGCAAACTCTGTGCGCGTGTGTGTGTGTGTAGATGGAGGCCCAGGCTGAAGAGTGGTCTGCTAAGGCTCAGAAGGAGAAGAAGGTGAGAGAACGCAGTGAGCAGTATAGCAGACAGCTGGAAGAGGAGCTGGAGGGAATGAAGGTTTGCGTAAAAACACACAACAGGATTAATTACATCCACACTGAAATTTCATGACACACAACTGGCTGTCAAAAACATAAGCTACACATATGTATTTTCTTAGACAATTTTTGAATTAAATAGATGCAAAACGTACATAATTTCAGTAGTACACCCAAATGACAATAGCCAAATCATACCGTTCATGTGTTACACTTTCTACAGTTAACTTTAATGAATGAATAGAAACCAGCCGGCATATTGTATTACTAACAAACTAAAAGCTGTTGAATTGTATACAGCATAGAGTTACATAGTTTAGAGATGTTTAGATCCTGAGGTAAGGATCTTCACAGAGCTAGTATTGACATCTGAGCGGCTGAAGGGAAGTCAGGCGGTTGCTCCTGGGATCTAATGCCTGCCTCATGCAACCTCTTTCAGTGCAACTTACACAAAGATGTGACTTTTTTTCTCTCAACATCGCTGTTTTGACTAGGTGTGATTTATCAGGGATGCAAATCCCTCACCTTTTGGCAAAGTTCACTATTTTGAAACCAAAATTGGTCACTGTGATTCATGCACATCCGAAGAGGGCGGGGGGAGGCTCAGAAGAAGCAGCACTAGTGAAATATCTGATTTCAGAAACAATCTGACGGTGCATGTTGTTCGTTTACTTCGTCATCGACAATAAGGAGAAAAGCGGCAGAAGAGCTATTAATGAGTGAAAGTGACTGATGTTCATACACATTAAGGGGCTTTTAGCTTATTCTTTAAAAACATATCCCTGGAAAACATGTTTGTGGAGCAGGGATTGTCTCAACTTTTTTTGCACTTCATGAGTTTGCATCTCTGCTTTTTTTCTGGAAATTAAAGTATGTGTACACGCCTATGGAATACTTCTCCTAATTCCCTTTTGTCATGCTGTTATAAAAATGTTTTAACACTAATCAGAAGAGAAAGGTTAAGGAATACTAAAGAGCAGTGGGCATAACTCCAAAAAACTATTATGAGGCACAGGGGGTGGAATGAGGTCCTCTCTAAAGACCCGAGGTATGCAATAAAGGGTTAAATTGTAAAATACAACTGTATATATACATAATGGTTGTATTTGATGTACTGGCTTTATGATTATTTCAATAATAATAAGAAAAACATTATGTCTGGACCGGATGATTCTCATTTGTGTATAACAGTAGCAAGAAACAAGTCTTTAATAGTCTCCTTCTCTTTTTTTCCCTGTATCGTGGAGCAGCAGAAGCAGGTGGGTCGTTCTCCAAGTGTTTGCTCCTCTGAGCAGAACCAAGAGCTCAGTAAACTACGAGCAGAACTGGAGAAGAAGGCTGTGTTCTATGAAGAGGAACTGTCCCGCAGAGAACTTCAGCACACCAATGAACTAAAGAGCCTGAAGAAAGACTTAAGAGAGGCTGAGGGCCAGCAGCTCACCCTGAAGAAAGAGATCATGATGCTCAAAGATAAGCTAGAGAAGACCCGCAGAGAGAGGTACTGATGTTACTACAAGAATTTTGGATTTGTTGGGCCATGTGTTATTGTACAATACATATCCTACACTTTTAAAGTCTGGCATTTTAAGCCAGGGTAACTGAATATCTATATTAAAAGTGTCCTATCATGTATGGTATGTATGCATACTATATCGTTCACAACTTAAACATTAATTGAAGCTGAAAACGTCTCGTTTTGAAATCTTAATGGTTATGATGTCAAAATTATGGGCACATTTATATATTTACCTTCCATATTTACATACGCAGAAATGTATTTAGTTTTTTAGTAGTCAGCAGCTTGGTTTTCATGTCCTTGTTTCATATGCAAAAAGGATAGCCATATCATAACTGAGCTCATTAACATTTCTTTATGGCCATGTAGCAAACCTGCTTTTTACTGCACTTAGCACCCGATATACTACCAACAAACTGACAGAAGCCAAACTTCATAGCTTATTTTAAAGGGGCCACATTCTACACAGAACTTTTTTTTTTTTTCCCAACAATGTTGGTCAAGGTTTCTTGCAACATAAATTATCATAATTTAGTATTACATTGAACATTTTACACTCTCTCTCTGACCCAAGAATTTAAACCCTGATGTTCAATAAATCATTTTACTTTCACAGTCAGAGCGAACGAGAAGAGTTTGAGACTGAGTACAAACAGAAGTATGAGAGAGAGCGAGTTCTGCTGATAGAGGACAACAAGAAACTCTCCAGTGAACTCGACAAGGTGAACACACACACACCACCCATCTCTCATATTTCTGAGGCCTGAAACCAAAGACTCCAATTCCTTTTGATGTGGTCTTTACAGAAGACTTCACTTCTTAGGGATCAGACTTTATAGTCATTGTTAAAATGATGAGTTAAAAAGTTTACCCGAGTATGTGGACAAACTGACTGCTAGAATGTCCAGGATCTGCAAAGCTGTTATTGCTGCAAGTGGTAGATTTTTTTTTGATGAGAACTCAGTTACTAAGTAACTTAAGAAGTTCTGATTTTTTATTTTTATTTTTGTATTTTTTTTAATTGTAATAGTAATTTATCACATTATTAATGTCCTTATTATACATTGTGATCAGTTGAATGCCACTTTGGTTTTTTATTTATTTAATTAAATGCATTTCTTTCTATAAGACCATAATCTGCACATTATTCCTTTTGGCCACCAGTGTATATTCCTTTAACATGTTGATACGCAATCCACCCCGCATGCGGTGGTGACATCACTCTGCTTACATTTTAATATATAATTTACCGTCTATAAATGTAATTAATGTTAACAAATTATACATCTTTTCAAAGGTCTAAGGGTTGAACATTGATATCATATCATCTCTGTTTCTTGATAGCAATGCTCCAGAAACAGCAATTTAGTTATTTGTGCAGGAGTACAAATGAAAACATGCAATATAAAAACGGCACTTCATTCCTTTATTATGAAAACGCGTTCGCCAGATGAATCCGATTCAACACACTTGGGTCAATTGTCCATGACAAGCGGTCATTGAAAAACATCCAATAGCACTTTTTGTCCATAAAAGTGATAAATCTGAGAAATATTGATATTTTCTCCATTGTTTACATGAGATCTCACCTGGAAGAATTACCCTTCATCATCGTTCTTCAACAAACTGCAATCTGAGTAGCATTCATGTTGTAAAACTGTATATGATCTTATATATTAGAGTCTCATAAACAAAACGAGCTGTCTCAAGTCTATTTTAAAAAATGCGGCGTAGTTTTATCAGTCAGATTTTGTGTCATCTTGAATGGCGGAGCCTTAATTTTACTCTGTACACTTCCAGCAATTTCACTGAGAATAAAGCTGCAGGAACCTCATTTTTTGTTAATCATCTTCAAATTTGAAACGTAACTTCTTTAGACTTGTGGCTTTGAGAACATTGTATTTCTGGGTTGTCTTGCACTTTTATTGTTGTTGTTTTTTTTATTTATTATAAAAACATGTTCAGCACAAAATATTTCCATTACTATAAACTTCAGCTTCTCTAACTTAAATAACAACATATATTAATTCTGAAACTTGGGAAATAAAGCCCAAAGTGTCAACTGTGTCCATTCTCCAAAGGGTCCCGTACAACCATTTAAGTTCAATTATGTCATGTCCATGGTTTGTGGTCAAAAAACGGGTGCGTATCAAGAGATTAATCCTTTAAAAGAGTGATAAAAAGAGAGCCATTGTTTGTGTGTGTAGCATTTTCTGACTTCTCTAGGTGTCAGAGAACAGTCAGGCAGTGCTATTCGAGAAATCTTTCAGAGCAACTCTCACTTTAGAAAGAAGAAAAGCATGGTGTAGTCGTTTGTGGACTTTTCCATGGGTCCATTGAACTGCAGATATGCTCCATCATGCCAATATTTTCCTGGGAAGTCGCTCAATATCCTCCCCCTGTTTAAGCACATGGAAATATGCTGATCAACAGACAGGAATTTGGAAAACGCGCCCGCAATTTTCCCGAGGACCACTGTGAAGGTTCAGCGCTTCGGGTCAGAACCCAATATTAACTGAAAATGTCAGATAATGTTACTGTAATTATGGGGGGGGGGGGGTAAACCTTTTTTAAATTTTAAATAGAAATGAGTGATGCATGTTTACTAACAGCCGTGTGAACTGAGCTGTTGCGGACGGAGGGAGCATGCTTAATTATGAGCGCTTGGAGCATGCATAAGGGAAGATCTGGTTGTTTAGGGGTGGATATATGGAGAGTATTAGTGACACTGGTAGATTTGTATGTTGGTCTTTCCTGCAGGCTCTGACAGCCATCTTTTGGCTGTATAATTATGTTTTCCCCATCAATATGCAGTATTGGCCTTATTATGATTGACTGAGGTGACGATTTGCCTGTTTTCGAGCCTATGGTGTTATTTAGGTTGTTTACCATATCTAGAGACCAAAAACCCAAAATAATAACCTGCTGAGCATAAAAAAAGGATTATTTTCAGTATACTAACTAAAATGTATGACTGCTGGGCTGGTCATTGTACCAGTGACTTCAGTAATGCTGTGTGTGAGGCGTTTCAACGTGTGTGCATTTTATGTGGCTTGTTGTACATATTGCAGCAGTTTCTTGAGGTGCTACAACAACAATGACTTATTTCCATATACACAAATCACAAGTAAAAGGGCAGATTATCAGTTCATAAACACTTTTCGCCTTGTTCCTCACACAATGTGATCTTATGACATCAAAACACTTTTACAGTAGCGAATGACTTGTTAGGCACATTAGTGCAGTTTAATGTTTGATTTACATAACCAATATTTACAAGCACGTTTGAGCATGATAAAATTGTGCACTAGATCAACTGATAGAGCGTAGCGCTTGCGATGCAAAGGACTGAGGAACTAGTCCTGAAGAGCACGTGAGTTGACACGTAAGCCATAAGTGTCATACAAGTACCACAAAATGATAGTTTCTTTGGCAATTGCATTTTTCATCTCACTTTTGTTTTTAATGACACTATTGGCTAGGTTTATGTTTTAGGTTTAGGGTAGGAATGTATGTTTTTATTAAAAATGTTAATCTATTTGATGAACATTTAACTCACTTTTAGCACCACACAGTGGACATTTCACCTCAGAAATGCTTTTGATACATGTAATGAACCACATAGAATTTTGCAGAAATGTTGCTACAGTCATGAGATCAGGCTTGATTATTTACTTATGGCCACAGTTTGATTATTTTGGTACAATTCAGAATTGATTCATAATTTATGCATATGCAGTAAATATACTGTACATGTACAGGCAGATAAGGCACTGCATATTACACACTCCCAGACATTGGACAACAGATAATTACACATTCTCAATGTCCTGCGCAAATGATAGTCTCTGTCTTAATTTGCCTTGATATTAGGCCAAACACAGAACTTTGTTTGTATTCCATTAGTGTAGATTGTATCTAATGCATGACAAAGCAGAGATTATAGATAACATGTTTTATTTTGTGTGTTTGTAGATAACATCCTCGTTTGAGAAGCTGAGTTGCAGTAACAGACAACTAGACGACGAGATGAGGGAGCTGGCTGATAAGAAAGAGAGTGTGGCACACTGGGAGGCCCAGATCACAGAAATAATTCAATGGTAAGACTCACACACGTTTACTTAGAAATATGGATATCTAAATGGCAACATACTATAGACATTTGCTTTTATGTCAAGCTAAATTGAATTACTCTCTAACCCTATCCTATCCTATCCCTAAGAGGATTGGATTTTTTAGTAGGGGTGTAACTTTTCATTTGTTTTCTCAATGCATCGAGTACTAATCCTGCCGATTCATATGCATCGATTTAGAAATATGATTTTTTTGAGAATCATTTGTGTTGGTCAATAACCGGTATAAAATGCTTAAAATCGAATTAATCATGAAAACATTGATGCAGCTGCAAGTCATTGCGTGGCCACATCTGAAATAAAATGCTTTCATTGTGGGGAAAACTGCTGTTATTCTCTATAAGATGAAATAGTGCTATTTAACTGCTATCATTGTTTAGTTGGGGACTTGCCCTGCACAAAACATTTAACATGGTTCCCACGCCTCCTGGAAAAGCCGGAATTTTGCAATGCAGTTTTCCAGTCATGGAAAATTCACGGAAAATTTTAATATTTCCTAAATGTCCTGGAAAAAATGATTTGTCCTGGAAAATATTTTTGTAAAATAAAACTGTTTGACTGTGTTGTTAACAAGATTTTGTGCAAAAGTACGAGTTTCCTTTCATTAAAGCACTTTAATAAGGTGCTCTGTGAAAATCCACATGCCGCAAGATTTTAAAAACTCTGCAGCGACTCTGCTAGTTAGAAGGTCCCCTGTAGGGCTGGGCGATAAAGATAATCTTTTTCGTATTGTTCGATATCGATATTTCTCATGATATACATTTACACATTGCATTTTCTTTTTTTTTTTTATTTCAAAGTTGATGGAAGAAAAGAAGAAAAAATTAATTCTAAACAGTCAAAATAGTCTCTACAAAACTGCACAGCGGATCCAGAGACGGCCAAAGCAGTGGGGCCTGCGGGATCTTTTACCGTTTATCAATTGAAAATGAATGTTAAAAGATCATCTGTTTGTTCTGAAGCATAGTGACAGCAGTTTTACATAAAAATGAAATATTTTTTATATTTCTTTAGATTCAGATACTGTGGAATGATGCCGAATGTGGGTTCAGGGGTGTCACGAGAGAAAATTTTGAATTTTTTTTTTTTTTTAAATGTAAAATACATTTGTATATTTTCATTAAAGTGAGAGACAAGTTTAGCAACTAATAATTTTAGTCTTTCCTTATCCATTCCAGACATCTAATTCATTTTCACAAAATTAGAACAGAAATCGATTTGTTTATTATTAAAGGTTCGTAACATGCTGATTAATAAAGATACATTTAGAAGGGAAAAACGTTATGATCTAAAAGGTGCTTTGAAACCACGTTAACTCATGCGGCGCTTCATGTCTGCACACATGCAGGGAAAAGAGGCAACGCGTGCGGAGCGGGACAGGGCAGAAATGATGCATGTTTGGTGCTAGAGAACAATATTCAAGATTACGGCGCAAAGATCAGAGCTGTAATCCACATCACTGTTGTTCTGCCACGCTCTTCACTAGAGACGATGAGAAAGCGCAACAGTTGTCATGAAGTCTTGCGGTGCGGATGGAATCAATCCGGTGTCCGACGTAACCTAATTATTTACAAGGCAGCTAGCATTAGCAAGTTCAACCAGTCTGACCCTACGTTACCACTGGCGCGTTGTGAGCGAAGCTGAGAGCGTTTTCAATTCATTCCTCAAAAAAAAACTTAATCGAAAATCTATGAATCGTGAAACGAATTGATTCGCTTTCAACCCAAAGATTCCCATATATTTGGGGGATTTTTTTTTAAAAATTTGTTTTAATTAAAAAGGTGAAGCTAACATTGTTATCAGTTTGGTGAGTTCCCATTGACTTGGGAACTGTTATTTGGAAACTAAGCTAATTATTTACTGTAAACCTATTCAAATCCTGACATGCAACCTTTGACATTTTTAGAATTTAATAAAAAAATGTATAACTTTGTTATATAAACTTTGATTTATATAACTTGCTGGGCTGTTTTAGAGTCATTTTTCCCTCTGAAAATAAAGCTAGGTCAAACACACAAAGCAGTCTTTGCAAAGCCTCTTTTAGAATAGTTCTTGATAAATTATTTCATGGCGACTGAGTCCATAAGTTAATTTAGAAATAAATACACAAGTTTGAAGCTTAATTTTGGGTCCATCTAGTGGTGATGTCTAGTAAGTGCAGTGCTGAGTATCTGCGTTTCCCTCCTAGGGTCAGTGATGAGAAGGATGCACGGGGGTATCTTCAGGCTTTGGCCACTAAGATGACAGAGGAACTTGAGGGTTTGAGGTACACCAGCCTGGGTGCTCAAGCTACTGTAAGAATCAGCTTATTAGACCCTGTTCAGAACTGCAATCTTTTCTATCCAATTGTATTAGATTTTAAAGAGACCGTTCACTGAAATTGAAACTCTGTCATCATTTACTCACTTAAAAGATGTCAGGCAAAATATTAGCCTCAGTCGCCTTTAACTTTCATTGCATCTTTTTGACCATACAAATGAATGGTGGATGAGACTGTCATTGAGACTGCCTAATATCTCTTTTTTCTGTTGCACAGAAGAAAGAAATTCAAGCAGGTTTGGAATGACATGAGGGCGAGTAAATGATTACATAATTTTGTGTTAACGCTTAAACCCTCCTAGGCTGTTCAGTCATTTTTTACAGATTTTATTTTTGTTTAAAAAGAACAAATACTTCATCAATCTGAGTGGATCAAAAAATTAAGGTAATTCGATGAGTCTAAGTGGTCATAAAAAAGTTACACCTTTTGTTATTCATTGTCAAAATTGACAAACCAAATGAAATTAATGGGAAAATTATTATTATTATTTTTTTTTTAAATATAAGTGTCTGTTTCAATCTAAATATCAGCTACAATGCTTAACAAACACACATAGAAATGAAATGAAAACTATAAAATATACAGAGTGAAAAACTTTACCCACACATACACAGCCAAGGTGTTGACCATTTTTGAACAGCTTAGGAGGGTTAAAATCAGTAAACCGTCACTAAATCGTACTGTATGTTGTTTCCCTCTTTTCCTTTCTCCTGGTTGTCCAGGACATGCCATGGAAGAGGAGACGTTTGGCTAAGCTGGACATGTCTGCACGTCTGGAGCTGCAGTCTGCACTGGACGCTGAGATCAGAGCTAAACAAACAATCCAAGATGAGCTCAACAAAGTCAAGGCGTCCCTTATGGCCTCTGATTGGTAAAGAAATACTTCTGTCATCTGAGACTTGCAGTAGGTCATAACAGTGGGTAAATCAGGAAATAAATTGCACTTCTTAGGTTGCACTCTTTTTAGAACGTTTTGGCGCATCTCACGCCATGAGCCCTGCACTTTGAAAATGCTGTCTCGTAAAAAGATGTTCATCTTCTAAAAACGCATCTCGAGTCACTTGCATTCTGTTTTCCCCTGTCATTTAATTCAGTATAAACTGTTTTTGAACACTTGAATGTGTCCAGTGTGAACAGCCCCTTATACCTTTCATTTTAGTTAAAGAGATGTTAGGAACTTAAGTGGGTTTTGCAATGGCTGATGCTGCTATCTAGAGAACTGTATGGCAATGATCTTAATATAATCTTAATTACAGTAGCAAAAAAAAGTATGTGAACCCTTTGGAATTACCCACATTTCTGCATTAATTATTCATAAAATGTTGTTTGATGTTCATCTAAGTCCTAATAATAGACAACCACAATCTGCTTTAAAAAATGACAAACAAATAACTGAAGTTTTTATATATTTATTGAACATGTTTAATTATTTACAGTCCATGCTGGAAAAAGTATGTGAACCCTTGAATTTAATAACTGGCAGAACCTCCTTCTGCTGCAGTAACTCCACCAAATGTTTCCTGTAGCTGTTACTCAGCCTTGTATGTCACGGAGAACGGATTTTACACCATTCCTCTCTACAAATTTGTTTCAGTTCATTAATATATCTGGAACTCTTCAGGTCATGCAGCACCACCTCAGTTGAGTCAATGTCTGGACTGTGCCATTCAAAAAACACATTTTCTTCCTCTTTAACCATTCTTTTGTTGATTTGCTTTTGTGTTTTGGATCATTGTGATATTGAATCATCCAACTAATAGCTGACAGACTGCTACCCTGACATTCTCCTGTAAAATCTATTGATACACTTGAATTCATTGTTCCCTCAATGACTGCAAGCTGTCCAGGCCCTTATGTAGCAAAGCAGCTCCAAACCATAGCGCTTCCTCCACCATGCTTCGCAGTTGGGATGAGGTTTTGGTGTTGGTGTGTAGTGCCCTTTTACCTCTAAATATAGTGCTGTGTTTTTCTGCCAAAAAGCTCAGTTTTGTTCCATCTGTTCACAGAACATTATTCCAGGAGCTTTGTGGTGCATCAAGGTGGTCTTTTGTAAACTTGAGGTGTGCAGAAATGTTTTGTTTGGAGAGCAGTGGTTTCCTCTGTGGTGTCCTACCATGAACACAATTCTTGTTCAGTGTTTTTCTTATAGTTTACACATGAACAGACACTTAAGCAAGTTCAAGAGATTCCTGCAGATCTTTTGCTGTTACCTTGGGGTTCTTTTTCACTTCCTTCAGCATTGCATGTTGTGCTCTTGGGGTGAACTGTGCAGGATGCTCACTCCTAGGCAATCCAGCAACAGAGCTGAATTTCCTCCATTTGTAAAGACAATTTTTCTGTAGTTTTGTGCTGTGGTTTGGTGAACATTCAGGTCTTATAGAAATGTTTTGTAGCCTTTTCCAGCTCGGTCCTCTGACATTTGCTTTGATCAGGGCGCTGTTCACAGGCTTCTTGGGAAGCCAGACTCTGTCAGTACCCAGACTGTACTGTTTTTTGTTTTTACAGAAGGGCACCTCTAAAGCCCAAACCTACAATCTCAGCTCATTGATTAGAACACCTGCTTCCAATTAGCTTTTTTAGAAGTCAGAAGCCCAGAGGTTCACATACTTTTCCAGCATGGACTGTAAATAATTAAAACATGTTCAATAAAGACATGAAAACTACAATTATTTGTTTTTCATTGCTTTAAACCGATTGTGTTTATTATTAGAACAGACCACATTTTATGAATAATTAATGCAGAAATGCGGCTAATTCCAAAGGGTTCACATAATTTTTCTTGCCACTGTATTTTATTATAGCTTATGTGATGTCTGTAAAATTGTACTGAAAGTTCACTCAAAAAAAAGTAGTTAACCAAACAGTTGATTATTGAATAAATATGTGTGGAGTAAGTGATGATTGACCATTTAATTGTTTAAAAATAATGCATTCCCAAGGTAGTAATGCGGTCACAATGCGCAGCGGAGTGTGTGTACGTGTGCGTGCGCATGCTTGAGTAAGTGTGTAAGTGTGGGGAGACAAGGGAGCACGAGAGCTCTTAATTAAAATTAGAATTTTGTTTTTACATTCTTGACTGATTTACTTTAACCAATGACTTCGTTTTAATTTGTTATTTTGTTTTGGTAGCCTTTAGAGCTCTTTGAAATTACTGAATTAATTTGGCGAAGTGATATGGAAACGTTATGCGGTCAAGACGTGGAACTACTTTATAGCCGTGCGTTTCCTTGAAAAATTATTTCACACCTTAGAACGTCCATGAGCCAATCAGAATCAAGCATTCAACAGACCTGTGGTATGATTTGAAAAGAATTGTCAGACTTTTGATCAATTAATTCAGCAAATCTAATATATATCGGCCTATAATTAATCTCAATGACACTAGGTTTGTTCTTTGCTGTGTTACAGCAAGCTGGTGGATTCTGAGAAGATGAACCAGGACCTGCAGGCAGAGATCCAGAGACTTACACAGGAAACTGAGAGTCTGCGCATGTCTAAAGGTAAATGTAAATACATGCTCTTCTTTATATAAGAATTAACCAGGTAAATTCAATCAAGCATGTTTTTGTATTTTACATAATTGCATGTTATTTGTTCCAGGTGTCAAGCACCAAGACTCTCAGAATTCCTTCCTGGCATTCCTCAATGCTCCGACCTCTGCCCTGGATCAGTTTGATGTAGGTATCTGGCAGCAATGCCTCTGCATGTGGCTTTGTTTTAGGATGTGTCCCCGGCAGTAGTAGCAGAAGTGATGGACTGCTTGATTTTTGTGCTTTTATTTTGTTTTAATTAAGAAAATTCAGGCCGTATTTAACTTTTATTAGTCTTTATTTAATTTATTTTCCCATTTTATTTCTTTAACACATTCACACTAAATGATTTAGCGGTGTCTTCAAAAAAGTGCCTGAAGCTTGAAACAGTTTAGATTCCCCCCTCCCGATTATTACTTTTGGGCTTTGCGAACATTTATTATAATAAATGTGAGTGTGTTTGTGAAAATCTTCGTGTCTATTATGTTCATCTCTGTCGTTCTGTCTCTCTCTCTCTCTCTCTCTCTCCTCGTCTACCTCTGTTTTTTTTTTTTTGTCTGTGTTAAAGCGTTCCACTGCCAGTGGCCCTGCCGGAAAATGCAGACGTGTAAGCCCCTCTTTTGTGGTGTTTGGTGGAGTGGTCTTTCTCTCATTACCAATGTGATTCCTCGTTCATTGCGTGTCATTAATGCATGTTACTGCATGGCATTGGTGTCATATCCACATGTCCAGTACGCCAAAAAAAACATTCTCACTCCATCTGATTCAAAGTCTTTTCCTTCTGTCCCTCTTGCCTTTTAACCACCAATTGAAGTTTTATTCAATGGCAGAAGTGGCGAGACTATTTCAAACTTACTTATGCATATCAACAGTCATCTGGTATTTGCGCTCAGCGGTGTTCTCCAGTTTACTCTTTGCTCTTTATTGCGTGCGCAAACTTGCATATGAAAAATATTTTTTATTGATTCTGCTGTACATTTGTTTTTTGTCCTGTCAGGAATCAGTAATTTGTTGTTTGGGTCTTGAAGAGGTTTTTTAATATCTGACAAGTCAAAATGCTGCTAATGTGCATGATGTTTTCAAACAGCAAAGTGTATTATCACCCATTTTGTTGCATCCTATTTAATTGCATTTTAGCAGGCATGCCTTGGGTCTAAATGCTGCCATTTGTTTGGTGCAATTTCACAAGCATGGTTCATGCAACCGCTGGATTACTACACATTTCCATTCCCTAACCATCTCTCAATACTTCCAATAGATCGACTCCATTGATAACTTCAGCCTGTCTAACGCACCTTCCGGGGAGGATGAAGGAAAATCCCAAGTCACATCCCACTCTCGATCGGCCTCGACCACCAGCGACATGGAGCCCCATGAGGTGACCTCAACCCCTGACCTCTACAGGGATGATAAATCTCTGTTTCAAAACTTCTTTGGTGTCTGCTAGCTGATAGGCATCTACCGTCTAAGACAGAGAATCCCAAACCTAGGGGTCGCCAGAGCTTCACTGGAGGCCGCAAAGCTTTCTCTATTTCGAGGGTTACAAGAAAAAAAAATGCAATGCGTGAAAAAGTAAAAAATATTTGTGTAATAAAGCACAGTTAAATAGGGCAATTTTAACTATTTTAATCATCATTGTTTATGAGATATATGAAAAGACAAGACATATAGTATGTCGAACATTAGTTTGGTGTGCATCTCGCAAGAGTGGTAAGGATGCAGGTTTTTAAAACATGGCAAACCTGTTTGATCTAATTGTACAGTACTGAGCAACAATCAAAACAACAGGTTAGATAGCCAAACCAAATCTGCGACTATGGCAAAGCGTTAGGTAGAAGAGAAAAACGTGGTAAAAAGAAAATTAGGATTTATTTGGTTTTATTCATTTTATTTATTAGAATTTATGTGGGTTTATTATGATTTAATTATTTGTATAGTGCGAATTGATTGTGTGATTTGTGGTGAGAGACTTGCGTATGAAACATGAACAGACTGTGTGTGCCATTGTCACTTGGTGTCACTTGAGCTCAAACAGAAAAGAATGAGATATTCTCCATGTTATTTCAACATTAACAGATTGGCCGAATGCATGAGATATGATACATTTCAGTAAGTTGTATTGTATCGTTCAACTTGACCTCTGATATTCATTCATGTTTTTTTCATGCTATAAGTCAGAGAGTGAGAGCGTTCGCCCAGCTCCTTTTGAATGGGCAGCTGCCCTGATCTGTCGCATGCAGCATTAAAAAAACAGAACTTCTGGTTCAAATGATAGTTTGTCACATTTGTGGAAGTGTAGCTAATGGCAAAACCATATATATTATACATAGTCTTTATGCAATTTGTAACAAAAACAATTCTGTTTGTGTTCTGTGGAATAGACTGTCCTTTTTTCTCCGAACAAAATTCAGTAAGCTATATTTGGGCGGTGGGGCTGCCGATGTTCCACATGCTCTGATGACGTCATGATAGGATTATCGCTGGGTAATATCGCATTATACAACAACTAAATGCATATTGTTTTTTCATCCATACTGTTCAACTGAGATTCGTCCTCCACCACCTGGATTGAGGCGAGTCACTACACCACTATGAGGATTTCGAGTCCATCGGAAATTGGGCATTTCAATATCGGAGGGGGGGAAAATAAATATAAAAAAATTTGATACATAATACAAAATAAATAATCTATCTTTAATATATAGGATATTATCTTATTTCAATATGCATCATAACTGATTATGCAGCAAGATTCTCTTTAATTATTTAATTTGTTAACATTTTCAGTTCATTTTTCCAACACTAAACTGTCATTTTTAATGTTACTGGTGAGTATTGACTTCTACTATTGACAGTTCACTCAAAAATGAAAATGGTCATCACCTACTCATCTTAATGCTGCTGCCTGTATGACTTAATTTTTTCACTGGAACTCAAAAGGAGCTTGTAGTATGGCAAAACCATACGTCAAAATAAAAGCACGATTCAAAATAAAAGCTAGATGCCAGAAATGTAAGAAATTGCAACATAAATATACTACAACTGTATAGTAAAATGTAATCCTCACTGTAGTAATATTAATAAAAATTTAGCAATATATCAC
Source organism: Moxostoma hubbsi (assembly GCA_032164185.1). Classification (NCBI taxonomy): domain Eukaryota; kingdom Metazoa; phylum Chordata; class Actinopteri; order Cypriniformes; family Catostomidae; genus Moxostoma; species Moxostoma hubbsi. The sequence continues at coordinate 41,483,525 of JAVLUX010000013.1, read as the reverse complement.
AAGCAACAGTGCTGTTGTACTGAAGAACATTTTGTTAAAATGCAATGTTGTGTATTAGCATATTTTTGCAGTGGTATCAAAATTGGTATCAAATACCATTAAATTTCACTGGTATCGGTACCGACTACTGAAATGTTGGTATTGTGACAACACTACACTCGACTAACGCACCAATTGCAATGGATTCCAATAGAGTTTGCCTTTATATTACTCTAATTAGTGCAGAAATACAGAACTTGTCCGAATATTGTGTGAAAACGTGCATTTTTATTTTGTGGTCTAATTTTTTTTAATTGGTTATTTTAAGTCTTGAGAGTATTTCTAATCTGCATTTCTCTCGAAATTGCTTAATCTTTTGAGCTTGTTGCATTGCATTCTGGAATTGCCTTTTCCATAAATGGTAAATGAACTGCCTTAAACTGCTGTCTAAGTTGGCAGCTCACTAGGTTTTGGAACAGAGCTTAAATTCACTCATATAAGAAAGAATGATAAAGCGGACATTGATATAATTTTAAGATTTGTGTTGTTTAGGGGCAAATATATTGTGACAAAAAACTGTTTATTTTTTCAGCAAATGGATCAACCAGAGCAAGGTGCACAAGCTCCCATACGCTCGGGATACAGCAGCTCTGGTCACAGCACACCTAAAGTAATTCATTAACTAATTAATAATTCTCCATGTTCAAGCAGTTTTCATATCAGCAATCAATAGTTCATTTTCAAATAGATCTTTAACATGTCTGTAGTGTGGTGGAAGTAATAGTTTTAGCATTTGACCTTTTTTTTTAAAGCCTAAAGCCCATCAGTTTGTGGTGAAGTCCTTCACTACAGCAACTAAGTGTAACCAGTGCACGTCTCTGATGGTGGGAATAATCCGACAGGGCTGTACGTGTGAAGGTGAGCGGTCACTACCTTAACAGCTGAGGTTGACAAGTAAATGGTCACTGATGTTAGGAATGGCTTTCACCTTGTTTTCCTCTTCCTGCAGTGTGTAACTTCTCCTGTCATGTGACGTGTGCTGACAAAGCCCCTGCTGTGTGTCCGATTCCACCAGATCAAACCAAAGGACCGCTGGGTATCGACCCCCAGAAGGGAATTGGTACGGCCTATGAGGGTCACGTCAAGGTAAATCGTCTAAAGGCCCAATGAAATCAAAATGGATGTTTTGTTACTTTTAGTCTATGTTTGTTAGTCTGGAGAGGCCATGCATATGCTTGTGTAGTTGACAAACCTTTAAAAGATATATGCATTTAAAATATACAACCTTTCTCTTCCTGGAAAATATACAGTATATGGCAACAGAGGACAGAAATTTGTTTTTTTTGTGTTATATTTTAAAGGCCTGTTTACTTCAAATCCAATGTGAATAAATGACACAATCAATTTATTATTTATAAAACACTATAAAAAACAACTACTGTTGACCAAAGTTCTGTACAATAAAACACAAATTACAATAAAATACAATCACAAAAATGGCGCATATACAGTAAAGCATCACTTCACAAGTTGTAGGCCAGATCAATTAGGTTTTTAGCTTAGATTTAAAAATGGGTAGTGTGGGGACAGTTCTAATTTGATTTGATAGGCTGTTCCAAAGTTTGGGAGTGGCTACGGCGAATGCCCGATCACCCCTAGACTTTAACCTAGATTTTGGAACAAATAAAAGGCTTTGATCGACAGACCTAAGAGCTCTCACTGGGTGGTAATCTATAAGCACGTCAGAGTGGTATGTGGGTGCTAAACCGTTGCGAGTCTTAAAAACCAATAAGCGCTTTAAAATCCATTCTATAGCGAACAGGTAGCCAATGTAAAGACAGTAGAATAGGGTAATATGCTCGTGCTTTCGAGCCCCTGTTAAAATTCTAGCAGCTGAACCATCTGAATGCGATCTAAAGAAGAATGGCTAATCCCCAGCTACAGAGAGTTACAGTAATCAAGCCTAGTGAAAATAAAAGCATGGATCACCCTTTCAAAGTTCTCAAAAGAGAGAAAAGACTTCATTTTCACCAAGGCTCGGAGCTGATAAAAACTAGCCATTACAACCTGATTAACTTGTCTATCCAGTTTTAGTGCACTGTCCAAAAGGACTCCCAGATTTTTCACTTATGGCTTAACATAGGGTGTTAATACATCAAAATTTAAATTGGCTATACTATTGGTGTCAGAAGGGGTAAATACAACAATCTCTGTTTTAGACTCGTTTAAACATAAAAATGTAAGACATCCATGCCTTAACATCCATAAGGTAAGCAACCAACCTTGTTGGTTATTAACCAAGGTAAATTTGTGTGCATCTGCATAACAGTGGTAAGATATACCATATTTCATAAAAAATAGATCCAAGTGGCAGCATATAGAGAGAGAACAGGATGGGAGCTAGAGTAGAACCTTGGGGGACACCGCAAGTCAAAGGGAACAGCACAGAACATCAAAGTATAAGGCAAATTTAAACAGTTTATTCACATTTAAGTTTTCTGAATTGTTATTTGTGTTGGCATCCATACATTAAAAATGTATCCATCACATTACAGTGTTTCAGACTTGTTATGAGGAGTTTGTAGAGCAACTTTGTTTCATTTTCAAATGTTTTCGTCCATGTTTGTCATGCCGAATATTTGGACACACTTTCACTGAGTTTACAAAAAAAATAAAAAATTATTTGAAAAATGGCTTCTATAAATCTTGGTTGCTTTGCTTTGTTCATTCCATGTTTAATTGTGAGATGTTTCCTCTTAGGTGCCTAAGCCACTAGGTGTAAAGAAGGGCTGGCAGAGAGCCATAGCTGTGGTCTGTGACTTCAAGCTCTTCTTATATGATCTTCCTGAAGGCAAAGCTGCTCAGCCTGGTGTCGTGGTGAACCAGGTCATTGACATGAGGTCAGTCAGGACTTCAGAACTTGAGCCGGTCCATGATGCTGATGGGTCAGTTTGTGTGTGTCATCTCGGGGTTTCTCAATCTCTCTTTTGTTGTAGGGATGAGGACTTCTCTGTTAGCTCAGTTCTGGCATCAGATGTCATACATGCAAACAGGAGAGACATTCCTTGTATTTTTAGGGTAAGTTAAACATGAGTGTACTGTGTCTGTGTGTGTGTGTTTAAATTCATAGCAGTATGTATAAAATGCATGTTTCTGTCATAGCGAATACAAAACACAATGTATTTAGGTTAAAGCTAAAGTCTTTCATTTCTGCGACACTAGCACCTCCAAACAGAATTGCAAAAATAAACATGGTTTTCAAACAGCCTTCCTAATGTTGCATGTTGCCTAGAGTTTTGATGTTCATTTCTATATTGTAATACTTATTGACTGTAAAGTTGTGTATATGTTAATATTATGCAGTATATTAATTCGTAAGACATTTAGTGTTTTAATATTACATTATATTATATTATATCATTTATAAAAAGAAAACACATGTAAACTTTTACAGATACATCCAAGTAGCCTCAGTGGTTTTGTATTGACCTGCTAATTAATTATTAAATGTGTTTTTTAAATGTTTTTTGGAATTGCAAAAGTGGTATTAATTATTTTTGTTTTATTTGGCCTTAAAAAGTCCTTAAAAATAAACATACAAATGACTTGTTGTCTCTGCATGTTAAGCTACGGATACGAATAAAGTATTTTAACGCCAAAAAAGTTGCACTCTTAAGTAATTTATATTATTATATTTGTATATATTTGTTTTATTAAATTTTGAGTAATTAATCATCCATATTTTTTTTATAACAGCAGTAATAACGAATATAATATAACCATTATAATGTATAACTGATGACTTAAGTTTTTATTTAAATTATAAATATTTGTATTATAATGACATTTTAAATATAACTAATTATAAATGTATATTTTAGTTATAAGCTAATATAATTAGATTTAAAGTATAACTAATAATAAAGTATTTTATTTAAATGATTAATTAGTGTCATTTTTATTATTGTTATATTTATAAATGAAATGTATTTAACAATTATCATTGAATGTATTATAAATCATTTATAATTAAATCTTTAAGATTAAAAGAACATTTAATTTGATATCATCAGAATTAATCTTTGAAGTTGTTCCGATCTTCTCCTGCAGGTGACAGCGTCTCAGCTCGCTTCCTCCAGCTGTAAGAAATGTTCCATCTTGATCCTGGCAGACAGCGATCAGGATAGAACCAAGTGGGTCGGCCTTCTGAACGAACTGCATCGTCTCTTAAAGAAGAGCAAACTGAAAGAACGCAGTGTTTATATCCCTAAAGAAGCGTATGACAGCGCCCTGCCTCTCATCAAAACCACACAATCTGCTGCTATAATAGGTTACATCCACATCGCCAACATTTCAAATTCAATAATATCTGTTGACATCAATCGCTGCTTTGTTTATTTAACATCCACTCCTATTTATCTGTAGATCATGAGAGGATAGCTCTAGGAAATGAGGAGGGATTGTACGTTATTCATATTACCAAAGATGGTAAGTGTTATTAAAAGCTTTATAAATGTATCGATGTATTATGTGTTAATCCAGTCAATGAACACAATGTGTATACCTTATATATATATATACACACACACTGTATTAAGGTGTCTTACTGCATTCTCTAATAGTTATACAAAACACAAGCCTCTTAATGTTCACATATTACCTGTTTGCAGATATTATCAAGGTAGGAGACAATAAGAAGGTCCATCAGATTGAGCTGATCCCATCTGAGCAGCTGATTGCCGTGATATCAGGTCGAAACGGTCATGTGCGACTTTACCCCATGGTGGCCCTGAACGACCGCGAGGCCGACTTCTACAAGATAGCCGAGACCAAAGGCTGCCAAACCCTGGTTTCAGGCACAATCAGACACGGATCTCTTACCTGCCTCTTCGTGGCCATGAGAAAACCTGACAAGGTGATCATTTACGAGCTCAACAAGAGTAAAACACGACATCGGAAGCTGCGGGACATCCTGATCCCAGGAACCGTGCAGTGGATGGGGCTACAGGGCGAGAAACTTTGCGTGGGCTTCCAGTCTGGTTTCCTGCGCTACAGTCTTCAGGGCGATGGAGCTCCCAATAGCCTCCTCCATCCAGACGACCACACGCTGGCCTTCATCGAGCAGTTGAGTCTGGATGCGCTCTGTGCTGTGGAGATCTCTAGTAAAGAGCTGCTCTTGTGCTTTAGCAGTATCGGCGTGTATGTGGACTACCAGGGCAGACGATCACGACAACAGGAGCTGATGTGGCCGGCCACGCCCACAGCCTGCCGTGAGTTACTGCTCTGATCACCGTACTGACCAATGATGGACCATTTTTACATTATCAGCATCAACAGATAGCTGCGTCCTTTTGGCTGATTAATAAAAGCGTTATGGGCCATTCAGATAGAACATTTTCTTGCATTAAAAGAAGCTGGACACAGCTGATTAAACAGAATGCAGGTGTTTCAAGATTCCTTTTTAAAAGTTATTTTAACTTGCTATTGCATCTTAAAAATGCAGCACTCACACGCGAGTCAAACTTGTCCATGTTTATGTAGAAAATTAGCGAGATATTCAAAAATATGCATTCAGTGTAAACAGCACCTTAATTCTTCCTTTTGTTAGTTCCAAAATCTACCAACTGCCTAATAAGTGTATAAAGCAAATTTGGAAATGTTTATAAATTTGAGTCAATATTGCACAAAAGGTTTGTTTAAAATTAGCGAATACTGTATGTGTACTTCTCAATTACTATAATTAAATTGTATTAGCCAATAGGGGTGTGTAAAAATATAGATTTTCCTATGAATCGCAATCGTCATTTGAACGATCTCGATTTAGATTCTTAAATCCCAAGACCAATATTTACTCTCTGCAGCCCTCTGCTACAATGAGAGGAAATCACTCTCATTTGCAACCAAATATTGCGCTATGTGTCTAGAAATGGATATATTTGGCAACTGGCTGGTAATTGTATAAATTTCACTCACCATTAATTATCTAGTATAGTGGTAGAGTAGTCAGCAGCAAGGTCTTTTCACTTCGTGATGAGGGTAAACGTTGTTTGTGTGTGTGTCCAAAGACAAGATCCGTCACCCATTTGTATCTGAATAATGTCCCTTTTATTAACTTTTCTGTTGTTTACAGTCAGTTGTTGATAAAAACCAACAAAAAGAAGAAACATTATTTCAGTGCATAGCATAGATGAGATAAAGCCATTCGAGTGTCTCTCGCTAACATGCACTCGTTTACAGAAATGCCGGTTTTCTTAAAGGGACAGTAGCAGTTTTTATGACAAAAAATATGAGTCTATTTTTAAGATTTACACAATTCTGTTTATAAAAAAAATCCATCAAACTAAATTGAGTAATCTTTAAAAAAAAAAAATTACATATTTATATAAATATAATTTAAACCCTTTTTAAATCGGACTTTTGCCAGGAATCTTTATATTCAGTGGTTTATTTACAGGAAACCCCATTTTCTGATCTGTATCAGCATCAGGCAGCCATTAAAAAAATCGATATGGGTTAACTACTAGAACTGACTCAGAGAAACTTTGCTTGTTTACGTCTAGTCTCCAAAAGAACAGTTGTTTCAATAGTGTTTTTGTTGTATGATGGTACTGTGACTAAGTATTCTTGAATTTACCAATTTGAAATCTTAAGAACTCAAGATTTGATTTCTGAAAGCGATTTGCACTGAAATATTATAGCAAAGATAATATTCAAATGTTTTAATGTTTCATGCTATTGTTAAGGAAGTAAATCTGATGTTAATATGCCTCATTCTCTTTATTGTGATGTATTTTATATATTATTTTTATTGGTAAAATTGCCAATAAGTTCCCTCTTTCTGAAACTTTTGTCTTGCAGGTTACAATGCACCGTATCTGTCCGTGTACAGTGAGAATGCAGTTGATGTGTTTGATGTCAACACTATGGAGTGGATTCAAACAATGCTTTTGAAAAAGGTACATTTTCATATTACTATTGTTAAACACAGCTGTGAAATATAGATGCCAGATATTTCAATGATAAGATATCAGCTCAGTGTTTTATGGAGTAAACTGTGGTGCAGGCAGGTGGTAACTGAAAGTGGAGTGTGTTAATGAGCTGTGTGTCTCCTGCATGCCAGGTTCACCCTCTGAATGCTGACGGCTCGCTCAACCTGCTGGGACTGGAAACCGTCCGGCTCATCTTCTTTAAAAACAAGACAGCAGGTGAGCGCTTCATCTGTAGACACACTCCTCCCCCTCATCTGTGTGTGTGTCCGTCAATTTCAGGCTTTGCATCTCCAGACTCATGAATGTAATACATTATTAGAAAATATTCTACTTATTACATCATTGCATAGGCATTATAGACAACATTAAACTAACATTTTCATCCATATTTGCTTCATTAATCAATGTTTGGTTTTATTTTGCACAGTTCATCAGTGCATGTTGATTAAATGCAATAACTTTCTTTGCCTCTGAAACAACTTTACAATTCTGATTATGTAAGCAAGATAATGTGGGCAGAGAAAAGTAATATTAACAAACCGTATTCATGATCCAATCAAATGCCAATGAATAAAGTCCTGTCCTACATTAATTCCACTGCATATTGTTCACTTAGAAATTGGTTGCATTACAGAAGTTAAATGCATTACAAATGCATTTTGTCGTTAATATAAAAAAAAAAGTGAACTCGTTTGATTTGCATCACAATGCTTGCTAATGTAAGAATGTAGTACATCATAATGGATGTTTGTTGCTGCATCATTTCAAATTTGTAGTTTATTGTATAATGTGTTTTATGTGTAATGATATGCAGAGGGAGATGAGCTGGTGGTCCCAGAGACAACTGACAACAGCCGCAAACAGATGGTGCGCAGTATGACCAGCAAACGGCGCTTTTCTTTCCGTGTGCCGGAGGAGGAGAGAATTCTGCAGAGGAGGTGATGTTCAGTAATACAAAGCCTGGTGACACAAAATGTGTTTTATAGCAATAGTTCACCCAAATATGAAAATTCCTTGATTATTTACTCCCCAAACAGAAGAGAACATTATTCCATTATCTGCATCCATTATTTTAGTCTCACTGAATGTGTTGTGTTCTTCAGGGAGATGCTGAGAGATCCAGAAATGAGGAATAAGTTGATATCAAACCCAACAAACTTCAACCATGTGGTTCATATGGGCCCTGGAGATGGAATCCAAATACTGAAGGATCTGCCAATGGTAAGAGCAGCTAACTGCAGGGAGAACGTCACCTCTTATATTTTTCCTCCTGCATCTCTTCGCCTCCATCCATCTGCTCTAAATGGCATTGTTCTGTAAGCATGCAACTGGGGATCATTATTTTCTCACCCTTATGTTGTTCCAAACTCATATGACTGTCTTTGTTGTGCGACCACAAAAGGAGTTATTTTAAAGAATGTGGAAAATGACAGTTGATAGTGACTCACTTTAAAGCTTACAAAGTATCCTGAATGTAGTCCATGCGACACATGTATGATATTACAAGTCTTCTGACGGCATACGATAGTTTTGGTGAGAAACAACCCTATATACAAGTTATTTTACAGTAAAAATCTTGACTTCTGCCATGCTTATAGTGGTATGATTAATGGTCTGCACTTTAACCTTACGAAAGTCAAGTTTTTCATTGTAAGTGAACTTAAATTTAAGGTTGTTTCTCACCAAAACTTATCATTAAGTTTAATAGATTTTGATTTAAAGACAAAATAAAACAGTATTCTCGATAGGGCTGTCATGAATATTCTATTTAGTTCGAATACTCAATTACAAAATTTCCGAATCAACAAATCGTTAATGAGGTGGAAGTGACGCAGTCACATACAACAAGAGGTGTCAGCTGTGTGAGAGCACTTCACTTTAGATTTGAAAAGCATAAGTTAAGTTCACTAGGTAGACTGCATGCAGTTTGTAGTGCTAGATGTGGAAGAGAAGTTGAGCCCTTCGTTGCCACGTGGGACTCGCAAAACACCGAAATGCACTCTAAACCTTTTTTTTCTACACAATAGTTTGCAATATAGGCTTTAATGAAGAAACATTAAATAAAGTAATGAAAAACATCTGTCAGACTTGACTAAAGTTACACATGAAGTGAAAGATGCTCAAACACTTTGTTTAATAAATCTGACTGAATCTAGTCAATCTAGTAAGGTTATTTTAAGCAAATTGTGGTTTCGAGTTCTGTTGTCTGTAAATTATTTACAATTTGAATGTAAATACGATCTTCCTCCTGAGTAAATTCTATTTCATGACGATTAAGTAATAGTTCACAATGCCACACTTTAGATAAATATTTTGTAATTTATCGCCATTATCACAGCTAAAACGCAATGTAGAGAACTTTATTTACTGAATGAAACCACAGCTCTGTATGCTGTCAGTCAATGCTCAACTTGAACTTGCCTGTAAAGCCATACGGATTCGTGTCACAATGATGCAATATGAAGCAGGCTTACCTGAAGGAGTAATGGCTAGTTTTACATGTGAAATTATTAACAATATTTACTCTGGAAGGAACTGAATGTCCAGATGCTTAATTTTACATGGTACGTGGAAAGCGACAAGCTTTTGCAATCTGAGCAGAATGTAGCTCAAGCACAACAATGCCCACAACTGCTGCAGCTCAATGCAAGAGAGTATAAACATGCATTTCTCAATGACGTGATTACTGTAAATATTTTACTCTGGGATGTAACAACCAAATAAAATGACTTTTTTTTTTTTTTTTATCTCAAAAGAATAATTTAACAGTGACTATAACTCATACTCTATTAACAAGATTGGTTGGCAGATATTGTTTCAGAAAAGATAAATAATTTTATTTCTGTCCCGTTTTACCATTTTTGAGTTCTAAATTAAAATGGGTAGATTGTGTTAAACTAGTTAATGAAAAAAAAAAATAAAGATATTGAAATAAAAAATCGTTGGGCCAATGTCTGTCAGCTTGAATTTGATATATTTTTATATTATAGATTATAGAACCTTCTGTTTTGGTGTCTGTTGACATTAGATATTGTTTGCACAACTGTTCTGTTGTTGTTATTTAATCATAGAGTACATCATAACTTTGGCCAATCAGAGCATTTTAACCAAATGCAATGAATAATTTTTTACGATTACTCGAATAATCGTTAGATTTCTCTATTAAAAAATAATCGATAGTGGCAGCCATAATTGGCGACACATTTCACTTTTATGATTCATTTCTGACTGAAATATCACCAGAAAAGTCAATTCAAAGACAATAAGGTCAGTTTTGCTTTTTTTGTTGTCTTTTAATTTACTTTAGCTCATGATGATTTTTCACATTCATATCCCTTTTATTACTTATTCCATGTGCATGCATCTATATTATTTATTTTCTTTTCCTCTATCTGTCCCCTTTTATCTCTGCTCCTCCTGGGTTTCTCACTGTAGCCCGGTTCTACTCTCCCCTCTCCCCGTCTGTGCCTCATCTCCACTCCAACCAGCTTTGAGCATGTCTATCACATGACTGTCACCTCTGCTGACAACTTCCTGTCTCTGGACTCCTCCCCTCTCTCCTCCCACTCCCCATCCCTCAGCTCTGCCCCCGGGACCCCTGCTTCCATCTGCTCTCTGGTAGGACCAGAGAATGACACACACACACACACACACCCTCCCTCATTCTGTTCTCTAGAGGGTAGAAATATATGGCCACATGCATTCTCACTTTCACACGACACAAGCCATCAATCTGCCTGCATCACAATTCCCTCTGTGGGTTTGATTATTTTTGCCTTACAATCTTTCTAATTCTCTGCATGCCAACTCATGTCTCCCTTTCTGTTCATCACTAAGTTCCAGGGTTTGAAAGTTTCCAAATACTTTTTTAGGTTTAAGCACATCAAAAACCAGATCTGATTGCTGTTAAGAAATAAATTCTTTAAACAGCCTATAAAATTGCTCGACGAGGGTATGTCTCTTTCCTTTGTTGGTGTATTTCCTTTTTAAACAGTTGTGGGGGGATATGTCAAAGGGCATTAGATTGAGAGACAGCAATGAACATGATTTACCACTTGCTATTGTTTGTCAAAACTATCCAGCATGTATTAAGGCCCTGATTTGCTGCCGGAGAAATTGTTCTTCATTCTTTGTTCAGGGGTAAAAAGAAGTTTGAAAGAGTCAAGTAACAGTATAGTGTTTGCAAACATTCAGACTCCTGCTACAATGCTGTGGGAGGCGTTTATATGTAAATTTAAATACGAGGACGCTCAAGACCACATGTAAAACCTTCACTAATGTGACATTTAAAATGTGTTATCAATTATGCCTCATTCTATGTGTAGATTTCACAGGAGGTCTGGAAATGAAGCTGTTTTAACCACTCAATAATTGAAAGTAATATATATGCAGTAAATAACGTTTAATTTGTCGTCTTGTTTACATTCTGAATTAAGTGAGCCATTGATCTAAAATGCTTTACACAGCCATAATATGCAATCTTATTGTAATTTATGCTGACACTGATACTACTGCAAAGATAGGTGTATAAAAGAGTGTTCATGGGCAGAATACAGACAAAATAATGAAGATTAGAGGCATATCATTCTTTAGGCAGATATGTGAATGGCTTCAGCTGCATGAATGGGCAGTTTTTGAGTAGATTTGATTCCTTTTGTTGACTAATAAAAAAAAATCGCACAACTTGGAAAATGTCTCTATACGAACGATTGTACAGATGTAGGTAAAATTGCACCAGCTTGCTTATTACTCTGCACAGCGGTGTGTTCATGTTGAATGAACAACATAACCGGAATTAGCTGTTGGCCTCAAGGTAGGTGGAGCTTCATGTCATACCTACTGATGACGTGGATCAATGGCAGTAAGGTGTTTAGCAGCAGGTTAGAAGTTTTCCTAAATGTTCGCCCCAGCGAGCTGTTACTAACCACCGAAACTGACTCAAACAAACCTTCTTTTTGGCCTGATTTTGTTCTAAATGTGTCACACCCATTCATCCTTCGATTTCGTACAAAGTATATCTGGGCCTTTAGGGGGAGAGACATTCTCAGGTTCTCATTTCTCTTCTAATCCTAGAAGTTTTTCGTGAGTATATCAGCTAAAAGTTAATATTCTCAACTTTTAGGAGATTAATGGATCTGATGATGATTCTTGCCATAATAATCTTAATACTTTACCTAGCAAGATTTGTCTTAGTGAATTTACTTGTTTATGTTCTAATTTGAACATTATATAGTGCAAGATTTATTTTATGATTTTATGTTTTGTGCAATGGTCAGAACGTGCGTCCTCAGGAGAGTCGTGGTGTCCTGGGAGCATCAGTCAGCATCCCCTCCATCAGCAAAGCCAGACCTGAACCAGGTCGATCGATGAGCGCCAGCAGCGGACTTGGCACACGTGAGTAATTAAATAACTGTACTCACAGACAGATATATGGATAAAAATGAGTCACGAAAGTGTCGTAGAAGAAATTGGAAATTTAAGTAAAAAAAATAATACAAGAAATTGAAAAAAATAAAAAAAAAATTCCCCCAGGTTCAATACAAGTTAAGCTCAATCGACAGCATTATGTTGATTACCAAAAACAATATTTCTACTTGTACCTCGTAAAAAAAAAAAAAAAGTAATCGCAGTAACGTTATGGCACTTGCAATGGAAGTGAATGGCCAATCTAAAAACAATAAAATGCACACAGTTTCAAAAGTATCCACAAGATTTAAACATTATTTGTTAACTTGATTTTAGTGTGTTTAATTCAAGAATTTACTGGCGGTTTACCAGATTACAGGGTTTACCGGCGTTACATCATCAAAGTTAAATTGGATTTAAGAACACTAAAATTACGTTATAAAATCATGACAATAATTATTTATTAGTAATTATTTATTTGGAGGTCTTAATGATCTGGTGATGGGTGTGTCTTATATTCCAGGCTCCACCTCTCAAAATGGCAGCGCACTGAGACGGGACCTTTCCATTGGAAATTACAGTTCCACCGAAAGGCAGATGACATCACCCTCTGATGGCTCACTCTCATGTGGAGGGGGCGTGGACTGCGCAAGTGACACCCCCCTCTCCCAGTTCGACAGAGAGGTCAGTGCCAGCACACTTTTGCTGCAGCATTGGTTCAAAAAGCATTATACCCATTCATTTTCTTCTTAGGCATTTAAAAAAACCTTCAATAAAGAGTTTTGACAATCAAACCAACAAGATCCGAGTTAAATCACATAATCAATGTGATTTGATTCGAAATGCTTTGGAGAAAAATACTCAACTCTTCATCCTTTAAATAATTGCAAATGATATAATTAAATCAGTTTCAGCTTTTGTGTAGGTTATGCATTTGGTTTTTTTAGAAAACTTTTTGAACATTGCAAAATGGGGGAATTTCAGTTCTTCACAGGGAATCACACTGATGTGAGGCTTCTACATGAGCATATATACTTAGAATTTCCTTTCTGCCTTTGAAGGGTTTATAAGTTTTCTCTGTGGAGATTTTGAATGGGTATTCTACTTTGCCACTACTGAGCTCTGTAATCATGTCAGAATATTTTGAGAAGAACACTAGGGTGTATTTGAACCTTTATTGTGCATTCGTTTTGTGAATATTGATTTAATATGTCAAAGTTGACTTTCAGATTGCTGTTAACAGGTAAAGGATTCAACCCTGAAGCTCTAAAATGCACTTGTCTAAATAGCTGCAGATCCACAGTGATGCTGATTACAGCTAAATCATACTCAATTAAGAGCACCGAAAGTGTGTTATACAATCCCTAAAATGAATACACGGGCCAAATCTTCCATTTCACCTGCCAAAATGTGCTTGGAGGGTCTCCATCCTCTCTTTCTCACGCCAAATGCATGTTGAGTGTGCAGTGGCACCAATATCCACAGATTGAAAGCTTTTGACCTTCTAACACTCCACCTACACACACATTATGCACCTCGGCCACATGCTTGAGTGTGTGCACATCGACTCTATAATGACGTGTGGGTGCTGTGTATCACTCTCTTTAGTGGAGGTCAGCGTCACCCACAGAGAAGACCCCTGAGCTGAAAAGGGCTCTAAGGACCCTACTTAGTAAGATAAAGGTAACATGCAGCAGCAAATATATGATCCCCAGATCTGACCCCTCTAGAATCCTGCTAGGTTTGCCCTTTTAACCGGCTTCAAACAGAGTAAATAGGTTAGTTGAGTTGTTTCCACATTAGTTCTGTAGCTCTTTATGTGAGACTGGTGTGTAGTTAGTCATAGTGTACAGAGTTTGTTAGCTTCAGTATTTATTTCGATGTGTGATGTAAAACCATTTGTCTATCTTCTTTAAGATGTTAGATGTGGATTCCTGTGACGGTGGTTCCAGCTAGTGATAGACTGATTAATCTGCTGATTTTAAGATAATCGGTGTCATATTAACCGAAGTTGTAGTATCAAACCAAATATCTACAGTCTTGTGAGTGGATAATAAAACATTTCTGGTACATTCAAATCTTCTTTGTTTTATCTAAATGTTATGCAAAAATATTAACGCAAAAAAGCCATTGTCAGCAATTGCTTTTTTCAGCAATTTTGTAAACCTCTCATTTGCTTTATTCTAATTGGTCAATTGTGGCATTCTACTGTTAAGTATGTTTTTTGAACGACAATTAAACAGTTTAATTTAGGGATGTCCTGAGTCCTATACTGATCTCATGTACAGTACTTGATCTCGTGCTCATTAAAGTTCTCCGATACCAAAAACCGATACCATCTGATGTACGATTGTTATTCCGTAAACATTCAGTGCACAAATTAAAAACAAATCCTAGTGTGATGATTAAACCACAAAGGCTGCAATTTAATAAGATAAATACAGTATATAGTTTGCGTGTGCAGCATGCTATAAATGTGTTTGTGAATGTGTGGAGCCGAAAGTCCTAATTCACTTTGTAGCATGCAGCACATACAGACTACATATTTATTTAATTAAATAGCATCCTTTTGCAGTTTAATAATCACATTGGGTCACCTGCTTTTCCAGAGTTGAGAAGCTACATCAAAAACACACAGTTCAACAGAAAAATATCAGTTATATAATATTCAATATATTACTTGCGATAATAAATCAATAATATTTAAGCAATATCTCACATCTTTGATGCTCTTGTTACGAAGCACTTTGTTTGACAATAATAACTCCCATGTTGTATTTTGGATTGTGCTGTGAGGTTCTGTATAAAAGCACTTTATTTGATAAAACATAATACAATATTATGTTAAAAAATTAATTGTTCTATTTTTATTTCATTACAATTTGAATGAATTCATTTATTTAGACAGCATTTTGATGACAAAATTGAAAATGGGATCGGAAATTCCTATGTAGGGCTGGATATAAATATCGGGGATCTTCCTTTGAACAATCCCGATATTGATTCTTAAAATCCCAAGATCGATCTTTTACTTTTTCTTTAATGTTTACTTGCGTTTTGGTTGCATTGATTATTTTATCTGTTAAATAAATAGCAATTGAACTGCATATGGGCGCTGTTGTTAATTTTATAATATATATTTTTGTAATACACCAAGTTGAAAGTTTCACTATACAGAATTTACAGCATTGGCTTAGAAGTTATTTCATAGCCAAATAGAAAGGACATTATAACTGAATCAGCTCAAATCAGGAAGTCTACATTGATACGCAGCCCAGGCAACCGAATCCCTACATAACAATACTAGTTTTATATCTCTCATATCACTTCATGGGCTCTTTCTTTTCATGTAATGAACTCATTACTATATCATTATTACTGTCATTAATACCATATCATTATTTCATGTGCATTTATTTATGTTTTGTAAAGTGGTTATGGAATAAGTAATTGAAAAACTCATATTGGTTGGCCACTCGTTCTAGCTTCTAATTTTAAATCAGTTTATAACGTTATGCTATGTGTGCTTTAACATGCTCTCTAAAACATCCAGATTGGCTAGTTTTGACCGGAGAAAATGTATGTATTTAACCAGTGGAGGACAAGAGGGTAGAGCTCTGTGCAAGAATGAAAGGAAATGACTCAACAATGTAAGGAAATAAGATAAAATTAGAGTCCTGTCATAATGAAGTCCTAACTTTATTTTTTGTCCTGTGTCTTTTAGAGTTCGGACTCACCGCATCACTCCACAGCCTCCAATAGCTCCAACCTGAGCAGTCCGCCCAGCCCCTCTTCCCCACACAAGAGCAAGACTCGATCTCTAGAGCGCGGCGAACACCTCGGATGGGAGACATGAGCGGGTCCCCTGCCCGGTGTATCCTGATGTCCTTTGGGGCCCGGGTCCCCCCATTGACCTGATGAACTGCTATGGAGAGTCCCAAATTAAACAAAGACCTAAAGACGATGACTCCTTTGACATATACCAAACATGTCCCTGGGGCCAGGTGTGTGTTTGCACGTATAGATGTGGATGTGCATTACACGTGTGCGATGACCTATGGAGGTTTATGTTATTACACGCACATTACAGTGCACCATAAATACCCTTTGTGTGCACCAAAAAGCTACTTTATTCTCTTCCTGTGATGGAACGGGGAACAGACCACTAAGTTTAGCTTATGTTCGCAATCACCTACAGATAAACGCAAAGCTTTAACGTGAGTTTTCCTCAGTGTTTGTTGAAAACCACATCAAGTGTGCCTCATACAAAACCAAAAGAAAATATTAATGCGTTCAAAAGTTTTTTATTGACGGATGGTATTATTATAAACGCAAATAAACGCATAACATCATGGAAACTTTCATCAAGGATCATGTATTCCACCTAAAGAACACTAACAAATACTTTTTCATTTTTAGCATGCAGATTTCAGTGAGATCAAAAGTCATATTTTTTCTATAAACCTGACAGATAGAGCAACCCCCCACCCTCCAGCTGTGGCACTACACAACTTAACATCTGCACTCCAGTGCCATGATGACCTTCACATTCAAAGGTCAGAGTTCAAGAACAGATTCTGAGTTTAATAATGTAAATAGAGTTAGAGTATAATATATATATATAATGAAATCATAAATCATCGTGTGACTTGGGTTTGAGAGAGTATTCTTTGCTTTTTATTTTCCATGTCAAGTTTCTAGACATTTATGCACATCTTGATTTGTCAATTTAAGCATTGTTTGATGTAAAATAAGCTAGTTTTTCGTATAATCGGCAAGAGAGCAAAAAAACCCCCACTGGGCCTCATTCGATGAAATTGAAGCAGATTTCATTTTTATGTAAATAGTTTCAATTTCAAAAGTGTTGCATCGTTTGTGTCATTCACAACGGCTGCAGTGAAATTGTTTGTAAAACAAATATGTAAATAGTCAAAATCAATTGATTGCAGCAATTTATGCAAGAATGACTTTACCAGAAATTCGTTCCACTCATGCTTCATGAATGATGCCCATTGTGTGCAAAAAACAACTTGCGTACTATTCTAAATGTGGATTAAACGCACCCAAAAACACATACATCTACACATGATCATAAATAAGCTGTTGTGCTGAATGTAACAGAAATTCCCTGCAGTCTTGTTCTATATTCCTCTTGCCTACATCTGTGCTTTATGATTCTGTTACCGAAGCTGTTTCCAAAGAGTTTTGTTTTAATTATTAATGTTCTGTAATATTCTTATAGCATTTTGTTTTTATTTCAGTTTTTTAAAAAGGAAAAAAAAAAAATATATATTTTTTTTTTTTTTTTTCTTCTCCAAACTCACAAGAACCAAATGTTTGCCTATGGTGTACATGTGAATATTACATTTCGTGTATGTAGCCTATGCCACAAGTTTCAGAATATTGTTACTTTTGTGTGGCATGGGGAACACTAAGGGGCCATTCACATCGAACGCATTTATGCTACAAAAAAGAAAAAAAAGCTATATGCATTGCAACAAATATAACAGAATGCAGGTTTCTCAATCCATTAAAAAAGTTGAAGTTCTTTAAACTTGACACGGCATTTACAAATATGTGGTCAAAGATGCCTGTCTAGAGCAGGTTTGCAGAGAAAACATGTTCTGTGTGAACGGCCCCTTACTCTTCAGGTGAAGCCACGGAGTGATTCTCTCCAGCGGAGAGCGTTCAGAAGGCTTCAACACAGCTGTTGCCTCTTCCTTTATCACTTCTGCAGCTTATAATGACACGACAGGGACCGCGAGGAGCAGCTGGAGATTAGGTAATTCAATATTGAAATGAATTCAGCGAGGACATACAGTAAAGCTGCTGTAGTGATGTTTAAAGATGCAGGGAAGATATAGAAGTCTAGAGTAGGACTATCAAACATCCCTGAATCTGAAGATACCTCAAATTAAAGAGCCAAGCCATTATGACTTCAACATAACCTCATCAGATCGACAATTTTGCTTTTCATTTGTCTGATTTTAAGACACTACATTAATTGGCGGTTATGTATTAGACTCAGTGCTTCTTGCTTTTACAATAGTAATGTTTATCTTGTTAAGTGCATATTTATCCCAGCCATTCCTGTAAAGAACATTTAGCAAATCCATTGATACCAAATAGACACTTGTTTAAACTCCAAAATGATCCAGGTTGTTTGTTAAAAATAATAGGTCACCCAAAAAGGAAAATGTAATCATCATTTACTCAACTGTCATTCCTAACACGTGTGACTTTCTTTTTTTCTGTGTAACACAAAATAAGAAATATTGCAGAATGTGCAGCATGCTCATTTCCATACAACAATAATAAATGGGGACTGGGGCTGTGAAACTCCACAAATGACGAAAAAGCACCATTAATGCAGTCCATACAACTACTTCCGAAGTGGTCTTCCAAAGCCATATGTTAGCTTTTTATAAAGAAAAGACAAATTTGGGTGAATGAGAAGAAAAGAGCGGTTCAGAACTTTTTGCTTAACTACTTTTGTGCTCCTTGGAAGATGGTCATACAGATTGGAACAACAAAAGGTTGAGTAAATAATGACAGAATTTTCATATATGGGTGAACTATCGCTTTAAGACCTCATTTGTAATCCGTGTGGTATTGTTTGCGACCTTAGATATATGTTTGAGGTATTAGTCCATAATCACGTTTATCCACTAAACAGAAATGATGATTGATAATGCAACATTAGATAATGCAGGTTGCTTTTTTCTTAGTGTCATTTAAGCTGTAACAGGTTAGAATGAATTTGACAGGGTTATGGTATTAACATGAACAGGGAACCTGTTTAAAATGTTTCTCAGGTATGTCAGAACCAATGATTATTTTATTGCATGGAGGAATTGCAAAAAAAAAGTAGAAGTGACATTTGAGGATATATATTTGATATCCAAGTCTGTTTTTTTATCTTTACGACTGTTACTTGGCAATGGATATAGATCAGTTGACTAGAGAGAGAGGTGCCTTAGTTTTTTTAGGTCAGTGTAGGTAGAACTGACTAGAATGAGAGAAGACAATTGGGGGGAGATTTTGTTAAAAAGACACAGATTCACGCTTGCATTTCACGTGAGGATTTTGTTTGCCTTGTTGGTGAATTGCTCTTTTATATCGTTCTGTTTCACTTTTTTGATTTTGATATTTGTTAGACTATGTACAGATTTGCATGTCATTGGTGTAATCACTCGTTTTGAAGATTTTAAGGCTGGATTTATTTTATATTTTTCAGTTTTTATTGTATTTTATTGAGCTGTGTGGCGTGAGTGTTTGGAATGTGAAAAGGAATTACCCCATACTACAATTTAGACCATTTTTTTTTTCGTCGCACAGACATATTTAAGGTGAAATACTGTGGAGTTTATTTGTAATGTTTTGACACCACTTCTCACACACAGAGTGCATTACCTGACTGATGTATATCAATAAAATGGGGAGCTTTTCTGAAAATTCAAAGAATTTGTTTTATACAAAAGCTTTATTTGAATTCTTGCATAATGCTATAACTGGATTTAATGTCTTTACAGATTCAACATTCAACAGATAGCCATGGTTAAAGTGCTGTATTGTTCCTCGAAATTCTGCAATCTGTACAAAGTGGACAGAGGAATTCAGCATTATCCAATGTACTTGTGATACCAAAGGCAAAGGTACAGCAAAGCAGGAATAGCATAAAAAAAAAGCTTCACAAAGCTCAGGTCCAAAGTCACATATTCAGGCACCAAGTACCACAAAAATATTTTTCAACAAGTAAACAAAAACACTCAGGACTTAAAGTTTGTAAATAAGTTGCTCTTCCACGTTCAGGCTTTACTACAGTTTAACATTAAATGTTTAGCGATGCCACCACCTATTTTTATCAAAACATTTGAAAACATGTCTTCTGTTACATATACGTATTTCTGATAAATGTGAAGGACCTCGTGTATTAAACGCAAGCAGAACGAATATCTGATAAATGGTTTGTAAAACTATTCTTAGCTAAATTGTTACATTAAACTGAATGCAGCAATTTACAAACAAATAGTTTAAATGAAAAGACTATTTCAATTTGACCGCCTTTATTGCCCGTCCACTTTTTCATCCATCTCGTTTACGGAAGTATTTTTCCCGTAGGGATTTTGTAAAATCCTTCATGAAAGAGTATTTGAAAATATGACAAAATCCATTTTTAAATGAGGATATTAGGAATTTAGGATCGTGGGTAGTTTAGTTCCTTACTAGAAATTCTACTAAAAATATTTTTTATTATTTACTTGAAATAAATGTGGATTGATGGCTTCAAAAGAAGCATGTACAATTGATTAACAACCTTGTAAATCACAGTAGGTTTTTACATTTTTATAAATTATTATTAAAAATCAATTCCTCTATGGAAAACAATCAGGGCTGGATTGGTAATCTGGCATACCGGAAATTTTCCCGGTGGGCCGATGCACTTTGGTGCCGATCGGGGCAGACTGACCATCGGGAGAACCGGGCCTGAAATGAGCCAGTGCGATATGCCGAAAGGGGGCAGCGATACGCCCCCCCACCCCCACCCCCCCCCCAACAGTTTTTGGGCCATTTACTATGTAAAATCCCAGTCCACCCCTGATAACAATGAATGTGAGTTTTACTTCAGGAACCAGATTGTTGCGTTCTAATGCGACCGTTTTCACTCAGTTTTGTCCTCTTTCATCTGAATTGGACTTCGCTACTTTAAGGTTATATTATTTGCTGGACTTCGGTCAAATAGACATTATTGTGTGCAATGGTACTCAATCTTTTTATTATGATAAATATCCATGTGGATAATATACTTATAAAAAAAAAGATTCTTGGCGTGAAAAAAATCAATACAGTAAAGCAAGATAAAATGTTGAAATATTTTTAATTACCTATATTCTTTTCCTTCCACCCCCGATTTACACACATTCGTTCTGCACGTTTCATGAATGAGGCCCTTATTGTTGAAGCAAGTTTTATGCATTTTCATGAACTAACAGAAATATTTATGGGGCAACATCAGACATAAGCACCATTTAGAAAGCTTTTTGAGCAAGACTCCTGTACATATGCTAGCTAATCTATAACAATGTTCTTAAGTGTGTGTTTAGGCAAGGTGAGGAAATGCAGGCATGAGGGTTCTGATCTGATGAGGTAGGCAGCCATCCAAAGTCTTAAAGCACATCAGGTGTTGTGAGGATTCAGAAACATCATTTCTGAGAGCCATTCCTCTATGGGACCATTCCAAAGTATGTCTGATTGTTCAACATTTGCCCAAAGTCTCTGGTTTTTGACGAAACATTAAAGACACTGCGAGAGCCATGTAACCGCTAAGAATTTTAGGGTTGTAAATCAGGGTCATTCCGTGTCAACTCAACCAAAAATATTAAGAAATTAGTACAAATAGTATACAGCTTCAACACCTTTAGTGTTGGAACTCCTAATGATGCATTCCAGAGTTTTGCAGATTTACAGATCAAAAATCTGAAGAGCCACGTGTGGTTTATTCTTGATAATAGTGTATTTTGACATTGTTTTTATATGAATAAGTAAAGGTACGTTTTACTGCATATCTTTGTTTTGTTGAACAAGAAAAGCTAGCTTGAGACCATGCGACCCACATTTGGTTTTCAACCATTAAAAATGTGTAATAGTTCGCAAATTTACGCACGGAGCTAGTGTTAATTTTGTCACCTATTTTTAATTTAGTCTTAGTCTTAGTCTTGTGCGAAATGTCCTTGTTAGTTTTAGTCATATTTAGTCATTCACATATCTTTTTTTGTTAGTCAAGTTTTAGTCGACTAAAAGTCTCGTCATTTTAGTCAAAAGAAAACTCAATATATCTTAGTCAAGTTTCAAAACATTTTAGTCTTTTTTTAAATAAATTATTTCTGAGATTAATTCTAAGATAACCATTTCAGTCAAATAATGTTTCACACATCTCAAATATTGGTTAAATGTCATAATTACCTGACAAAATACACTTGTTTAATTCACTTTGTTAAACGTGTCTGGTTTTCTGATTTAAGAGACACATTCACAAATGATGAACTTGTTCTGAAGAGTATTTTATTAAGCAAATAAGTTACATAAAATATATATAACCTGCATAATGTATGTGCCACAACACCATAGCTAACTGGTTAATTTACAGCCTAGATGCCTAAAATCAGCATTAGCTTATGAGACGTATATTTAAGTTAACTTCCCTGAATGTGTGGGTGGTTAGCCTTTAGATGTCGCTTAAGGTTGGTGGTGTTTTTCCCCGATATTTTTTGTCTGCAGTGCTTCCTGTCAGTTATAATGACACATTCTGACTTTTTGTAAATATCATTGTACCTAAAATGCGACCAAATATCGAGCCTCTTCCTTCTACCTAGCATGTCGTCGGCGCTTGTCGCGTGTTCGCCACTGTCTATGATTGTTGTGTTCTTGCTCCATGTAGTTTCGTGTTGCAGCCACAGGAGTATGAGACCTGTTGTAACCGTTAGTAGAGCAACAGCGCGAACTCATTCGGAATATTTTGAAGGCGTAACAGCTGAATATTCAATCTCATGATGAAAAAGTAGAGACGATTGTATACGAAAATGAAGAGAGATTATATCTTAGTTTTTATTTTATGCAAAACATTTTAGTCTCGTCTTTTTTCGTCAACAATAATGCATGTTAATTTAGTCTTAGTCAGCGTTTTTGGACATTGGCGCAGTCTCGTTATCGTCTCGTCTTAGTCATGGAAAAAAAGGTCGTTGACGAACATATTTAGTCTCGTCTGACAAAATTAACACTACACGGAGCCTCATATCTCAGGGATTTAACCATATAGGGTCTAAAATATGTAGATGCTAAAAAAAGCTTTTTTTCTTAACTAAAAGAATATAAATATCTTTAATATTTCTGATTTTTAAATTTGTGGACACTGTTTTTCACCCTCAGTTTTGCTCCAAAATTATAGGTGGAAATTAACATTTTGACACCCTTCTACAAAACAATGGATTACTCAGCAAGTATTGATCCATGACATTTAATATTTTGGATTTCATTAATGTTTATCTTACTTCAGGAAAAGTACTAAAAAAATTTCAGCAGGGGAAGTTTTGGTTGATTTGACATGGAAAAACACATCATTCTTTAAGATACAACGATCTGTAACAGGTTAAACAGGGTTTGCTAAATTGTATGATGGATGTAATGGGACAGGTCTATGATCAGCGACATTCCGATTATGAACCAACGAACAGCTGTGGCCATTCCCGTTTAATCCTCCTCTTCTCCAAGACACTGTTGTTCTGACACAGCTACCACAGGAGCAGAGGCCGTGCAGTGCTACTGTATCACTTTACCCACCACCAGTCAGTCTGAATTCACAGTATCAAAGAAAACATATCATGTTACTCAGGTGTTAGGTGCGCCGCTAACGGGCCAAATCCTGAAGAGAGATCTGTCAACACACATGCATCAAGTCTCTGGTTTCTCTGCTGCTGCCAAACTGCCCCTCTGTCGTGTGAGGATTTGCAAAATCTTCTGTTCAATGCCTTCTTGGGCTTCCAAGGTAGGGACTCTCCCATGCCAACAGATTAGCCTCAGTCACACAGGACAGTGGCCAAGATAGAGTTCCTTGCATCTCATACTTAAGCACTGGCACCGTCCTCCTCCACCACACGGTTCATACTGGATCCATGTGTGATGTTAGTGGGCAGGGCATTGCTCAAGTCCCGCACACTGCTGTGTCGTGATTGGCTGTCGAGTCGATGAAGGCTTCCGTGATGGGACAGCTGCTCATTGAGTCGTGGCATGCTCCCGTAAGCAGGACGTTCTTCTAAGCCTCTGTGACTAGAGGGTGTGCACCTGTGTTCGGAGGGGAAATTAGTAGGTTATTTCAGTTCAAGGCGTCTCTTAACCACGTAGTTGAACATGTCTGTACATGCACAATTATTATGTAGTATCTTGGAATAAGCTCAACTGACATGTTTGCAATTAATGTTGGGAACCGGTTTCATTTTTTTAAACAAATACCAGAACCGAATGATTTTCAGTTTTGTGAACGGTTCTTAAGTGCATTCTTCCACCATACGCCCAGTGTAATTGGATTCCTAAACGAATGACACTTATGAGCCAGTTACAGTATTTTAAGAGAATCAAAAACATGCAGTGCACCTAATGTAATCCGATTCCCGAATTAATGACTTTAAAGAGCCGCTTCCTTTAAGTGAATCAATAAAATACAGTGGCACCTGTACAGTGTAATCTGATTCCTGAACAAATTACTCTTATGAGCCGGTTATTTTAACCTAGTGAGACCCCCGCGTACACGTGGGTGGATGTAGTATTTTGGCTTCGCTATACGCAAAGCATAATTTAAACTGACTTATCTCAGTTCAGGGTTAAACTTTCGACTCACGGAGTCATGTGACAAAACAACATGGCACAACCACAGAATGGTTAAATTCCTCTATGATTACGATAATTGATTTTAAGTTGTTCAACTCACCTGCCGTCTTTCGAGCGGTGCAGGCTGCCGTGATAGCTGCTCATTTTGCTGTGGACGCTGCTGGCTTTACTGCGCACGTCATCCAGCATGGCCAGGTGTGTGGATGAGGCGTGGGTAGACGTACCCTGTGTGGAGGTACCACGAGACTTCCGGATGATAGGTGTGTTGGGGTCACGCAGCAGAGACTGAGCAAAGTCTGGCTCTTGAAGAACCTGACGGCTTTCATTCACTGCACCGCTGCTAGATACATTGAAGAGAATACGACAAGACTTGAGGACATTACAAGGAAGAAAGCACGAATATACCATCTAGCTAACTTTGAATTCAACTATACACTCACAGAATAATGAGGCTACTCACTCTTTACGCCTGCGACCGTGGAAGAAACTGGCCCACTCGAAACAGGTCTTCTTACTGCCCACCCAGAACACAGATGGGATCCCAACCACAAGCACCATGAGATACTTCATCAGAAAGAGGACCAGGTCAGGCCGACTGGTTTGCTCCACCTACACACACAAAATATGAACAAAGATTCATTAGCACTCTTGTAAGAGCATGTCTCTCTCAGAGTGCTTCTACTGCATGGATCACTGATCTCCTTCATCCCCTCCAGGCTCTCAGATCCTCTACAGTTTGGCTGTATTTGTTTTACCCAGTGTTAGCCAGACTACTGAGCACTGCTTTGAATAAGGTGTGGCTGAATACGGTTGTCACTCTTTGGAGTTCATTCTGTAAAAAATGATGGCCTTCTACAACCGATTTAATTCTGAAAATAATAACAGCATTTACAGTTAATGTATGTATTAGGGAAAGTGTGCATCCTATAGATGATATAACTGATGGGGCCAGATTCAAGAAAATCTTTTTTTTTATCTTGAGAATTTTTTTTCTCAAGTTAGAAAATAGTTGTTGAGGATGTTTTGTGAATTCATCCCCTTGTCACCATTTAAAAAAAATACATTTAGCCTTCACTGGTTATTTTTAAACTGTCGTTATAGAAAGTACAAATATTCCACGTAGTCTCAATAAATATGTGGGCATAAATGTTGCATACACAATTATAGTTTTAGATGCATGCATACAGTAGACACTGCAGGACTTCACAAAACATCTTGCCTCTGTCAACGGTGATTTACGCATCTTTGGTTAATCAAAAATAGCTTATACCTCTGAATTAGAAGACAGGGAGGAAATGTAATTTACGAAATAGCCTAGTTTTGTGTTCTCTCGCAATAGCTTTATCCATCCCTTATGAAAATTAACAATGATTTCACAGTAAACAAAGTTAAACTATGGTATTTGTAGTTATAACATAGTCACTACAAAAAGTATAATGGTTTTATTACAGTAACCATATTAATCAAGATATTTGTTTTAAAACCTTAGTAATACGGAAGAATCAGAATAATTCTGCCAAAAAACAGCATGGGTAATTTGTGGTGCAAGTACAACGGTTTCTAAAATGATTGTTTCCACCAAATACCATGCACTTGCGAAATTAACCATGGTTTCAATATAGTAAAACTACAGTAACCATGACTGCAGTTTTTAACCATTTTTGTGGTAAGAACAATAGTTTTAAAACCTGAGGTACATATAACCCAAGTTAACGATGGTGTTACTTTGATTTGTATAACCATAAATTTGGTTTTCTTGTATTATTACCAGGGCTGGACTGGTAATCTAGCATACCGGGCATTTTCCCAGTGGGCCGACGCACTTTGAGGCTGATCAGGGGTGGACTGGCCATTGGGAGAACCAAACCGGCCAGTGGGTCAGCCGCGAAACATGCCGAATGGGCCATGATAAGCTAAAATGTCCCGCCGCGTTATGCAAAATGCACCACAAAACGGCACCGTGATATGCATTAAAGGACAGCAAATTTTTTTACCAGTTACCATGTAAAATCTCGTGCCGATTTCTCTTCACAGTCCAGCCCCATTATATTACTATGGTTTTACCAATATGCTTACCAAATATGGTTACTCTAGTAAAACCATGGTTAATTTTTGTATGGGACGGATAAAGCTATTGCAAGGGAACGCAAAATTGCTACGAGACAACTGAAAACAAATTCCCTCACTGTCCTCCGCAAATACCAAACAATTAAAACGGTTGGCATCGATGTTTTTCGTTTATAGCTGTGAGGTGCCAAAACAATGCTATTATGACCCTCAACCATCACAATATTGTGAGTGACTCCTGTATTTTCGTACATTTCTTAAATGTGGTTGTCACACTGTGGGCAGGGCGGGGCCGTGATTCCGCACACCCGGCCCCTAATTGGGCTGATTAGCCCGAGAGGGATAAGGACCGACTGGAGACGGCAGTGCGACAAAGAGAGATTTATGGGCAGCTGTCCGACACCTGTGTGTGTGTGTGTGTGTGTGTGTTTGGTTCGTCTTTTTGGTTCAGTTTTATATTAAACTATTATATTATCAGGCTGTTTCTCACCACCTCCTTTCCCTTTAACCCCTTTACACACACCCAAAAGTGTGTACATGGCCATATTAATTCTGTTCATTGTATTTTATTTCTTGTTAGTTTTACAGATTAGCTTCTGTGTGCTCAAGTGTGTATCCATTGGCTTTTTCAGACTGCACAGCTCACTGCTCGCAGACAATACCGCTTTCTCTACAGAGTACAAATGCAGCACAAGCCGTAATAATGACCTCTTCTCCATCTCTTCCCCTCTGCCAGGGGCCAGTGATAAAAGTATGTGGACACTCAACTAGTCATGCGAACGTGACACTGTCACAGCAAACGCACACGGGAAGAAACTTCTATTGGTGTAGAATCCTTAGAGGGTTTTGTAAGATTACTTGGGATGAAATTGTTAGTCCTTAGGGCTTTGAGACAAATTAACATACACTTTAAAATTGCACTGATACATATTCAATGAAAAGTGCAAACATATTATACTGCCTCAAGTCATGTCGCAATGATCATATTTATGAGATGAGCACATGAGTTGCAGAACAATGTATTAACCAGTAGGAAACTTTTAAGATATTGGGGCATGTTAATTAATGAAATCATGGCATAAGCTATGGGTACACTATTGTTGACCATAAAATGGTATTGGTCATAATTTAAATTTAACTGTGAATGCTGACTGTACAATTTCATTCGTAAAGCATTTTATGTACTGTTGATGAAGAATAGCTGTAACACTTCCTGGAAAATACTACACACTTAGCCTGACGTCACCCATTCAAGTCGGAAACTAAAAGAAATACTTGATGAACAATGGTAAAAGCTCTTTTTTTCCCTGTTGTACCAGTGAATAATTTCCTTTACATTTAATGCATTGTATTTAGCAAATTATTAATTTGCATAAAACAAATCATGTTAAAGTAATTAGCTTTTACATTAAAGGAATATTCCAGGTTCAATACAAGTTAAGCTCAATGGACCGCATGTTGATGACACCACAAAAAATTACTTTGACTCATACCTACTTTAAAAAAAAAAAAAAAATCTCATCCCTTAGAGGTTACCAAAGCACTTTACAATGTGTCTCATTCATCCATTCACACACACTCATACACCAATGGCGGCAGAGCTGCCATGCAAGGCGCTAGCCTGCCATTGGGAGTTCAGTGTCTTGCCCAAGGACACTTCGCCATGTGGAGTCGTGTGTGCAGGGAATCGAACCACCAACCCTACGATTAGCAACCGACCCGGTCTACCACCTGAGCCACAGCTGCCCCCAAAATGTGTTTTTAAAGATTTCCTGTTTCAGTGGCATACCCAAAATTAAAAAGGCTTATAACTTAACCCCATTTATCATAAATAAATTCTGAATTTCTCACCCAAAAAACTGCCAAATATAAAATCAATAAGGTGATTCCGAAAAACTGCTTTGGTTTTGTTCCCAATTATGTCAACTATAAATGAGAAATATTTTATGTTGATACAACAAAGCAAAAAAAAAAAAAGTTATAGCATTATATATATATATATTATAAATATAATTAATCCTAGTGTACAAAAACATCTCCAAACAAATAAAAACATAATATTTGAGCATAAAAACTAATTGCGTCATGGCAACCTTTACACATTGGCCCCAATTTCCTGTAACCCAGTGCCCTTTTTATTTTTACTTTATTAAAAACAATAATAAGAATTTGTGGTAATAAACATTATGCCAAACATTCTTGTGCAAATATAATTTCAAAAAAGCACTGAAATTAAAATGATTTCTCACTTGTACATATGACTTTGCATGGTCATTCATGTGCTCGGATCTCATAATTACGTTATTTCCGACTCCACTTATAGGTCGCATTAGTCTTGTTATTGCCCACGCCTCCGATAGCCAGCTACTGTCACTAGCTAAATAAAAGGAAAAAACAGAAAGATATATGAAATTGCTCAACGGATCTATTTTGTTCTGAACAGAACAGATTGCATTGAGCAATAACGTAATTAAGACTTCCAAAATTTCCCAGGAGAAATTAAAGCTAGTGTTGATTCAGCCTAATTGAGAGTTCATTAGCCTTTCCATTATGTGGAAAAAACGATGCAATGGAAGTGAATGTTGACTGAAGATAACATTAACCCCAACATCTCCTTTTTTGCTCCACAGAAGAAAGTCATATGGATTTGTAACAACAAGGTGGTGAGTAAATGCTGACAGAATTTTCATTGTTTTGGCTGAACTATCCCTTTAAGTGCTTACTTCACTGCCCTGAAATTAGAAAGCACATACTGCGATACAGCCCTGTTTCTCATGAAGACCCAATGAAAGCTCTGATACTGCGTCAGACCAGCCACTGTGCTTTTACGACTCAGTATCTATACCTCCTTTAATCACCATCAGGAGGGGATCTCTCCATCGTAATGGGACACAGTTGAAAGCCCAGCATCAAACAGCTCTCCCCCCTCGCTATTTATTGTTCTGCAAAACGCTACAAGGGCTGACCACAATACAGACAGCAAAGCGTGACTTAACAAGCACGATGATGAAAGAGACCAAGAGAAGTAAATATAGAAAGAGCAGGATGACAACCTCAGTGACCACTCACTTTCATTGTATGGAGAAAAAGACGTGTGCAATGAAAGTGAATGGTGACTGAGGCTAACATGCTGTCTAACATCAAATTTTAGTTACGGAGAAGAAAGTCATATAGGTTTGGAACAAGATAAGGGGGAGTAAATGATGACAGAATTTAAATTTTTTGGGTGAACTATCCCTTTAAATGCAGAAGATCAGCGTAAGCACAAAAAAAAAAAAAAAACAGCATGTGGAGATGAAGACAGGGAGGTGCGTGCTGGAGGGGAGAGTATTACTACGTCACGTGACACTCGGATCCATTTATTATTGTGTGGAGGGAGAGGCCGAGCATCTACTGTTACACTGTAATAAAAATGCCTAATGCATCACTGTGTTGGATCATATCTCACAATCCATTCACTCCCCCACACAAAAGAGCCGTTAATATTTTCAACAAATGTGGGTCTTGCAGCAGCTTGCGATTACTAAACACTCTTCGTTCAGTCAAGTCAAATTAATTGTACAGTAATCACAATTTGACCTGGTGAAAAGACTTGAAATATACTGTGAAAATGATCAGTCATTTGACCTACCGTGAGCTTTGAGGTGGTTAATTGATGGTATATGCTTTTGTTGAAGCCTTCATTTAAATTTTTTTTAATTGTGTTTAACACTTTAAGATCGGACTGGGCCACCGGCGGCCCTGCGAGAAAATAAAAGTCAAAATATGAATAACTACAGTATACCAACACAAAATAGGTATGGGTTGAATGCTTAGAAGCTCAAGTGGTTTGAAATTTGCAGACAAATCAGAAGTGGTCCACTTTGATAACTTGTATTAAAAAAATTGCACTGTACATATTATTGCAATCAGTAACATCAAACTGATCACAGTGTCATATGTTGTTGGAAAGCTCACTATGATATATGTGTATTTTACATTTATGTTTCATGTGAACAGGTGTTACTTATAACTTGACAAAAAATAAACTTGTATTTTCACCTGGGAAGCTGCTACGTTCGATTTGGCATTGATTATAACGATGTGTCATGCATTCAAGTCGGAAACAAAAAACTGAAAAAGCCAAACTAAAGCAAACACAATATACGACAGAAAAAGCTCTTTTTTTTCTATTGTACAAGTGAATAAGCAGTAGTGAATACACCCGCATCACTTTCATATGACTTATTAATGCATGGTATTTAACAAATTATTCATTAGTTTGCATAAAACAAATTGTGAAGGGTGAGCCTTTAGCTTTATATTAGTTGACTGTCCTGAAAAAAAATCATTGCTTTCAATCCTCTAGAATTATGAGTTTCCCACTGGTAAATACGACTTGGTCATTCATGTGCTCGGAACTCACAATTACAATATTTCCAACTCTACTTGAAGGCCGAAACAGTCTTGTATTTTTGTATGTTTTTTTGTTCGATTCTTTTGCATCAAAACCAAGTTTGTAATGTTGTGATTCACCTCAGAGCTGGTTGGTTTGGTTCATGCTTTAGATCACTTTTATGAAGGATTTGATGAAATCCCATGGAAGAAAAAGTGGGCAGGCACAGTCGTGCTGATTAGTGATTTAAAAGTAGATATAATGGTTGTTATGCCCATTATCATTTACTCTTACCCTCATGTTGCTCCAAACTTGTATGACTTTCTATTGCAGAACACAAAAGGAAATACATCTTTTCTCAACTCAATAAACATTTTTGACACTACGGGAATAGATCTTAATTGCAACAGTTGTAATTGTAATCTCGATTATTTTTTACATTATTGTGCACCCCTACTATCCGGCTGCACAATAATGTAAAAAATAATTGAGATAACAACCTTCAATTTTGATCTGTTCCCGTAGAGTCAAACTGTTTTGGACCATTGTGTGCAGTAGACAAATGCAGTTGTTTTTTTATGCAATAAAGCAATTCAGGAACAATTCTCAGCTTGTTTTGGATGCACCTACATAAAGAATATGGCATGCAGTTGCCCCACAAAAAGTATTTTTACAATATCAAGCGATATAAGTCAATTATGATGTCATAATTGTGCAGCCTTACTTCAAAGCTCAAACAAGAACCCAAAAGTATCATAAAGAAGTCCATATGTCTCCCACGTCATATTCCAAGTCTTCTGAATACATACAATTTGTTGCATTGTAAATACAACACAAGGTTGGAACAACATCAGGGTGAGTAAACTATGACAGAATTTCATTTGAGTAAACTGTCCCTTTATGAAAACAGAAAGGGCGGTAACTTCAGAGAAGTGTTACTGTGGTCATTTTACCTTGAAAGGGCAGGGGATGTGGTACTCTCTACAGCGCTCCTGTACCCAGGTAGTTTCCCAGATTGAGCGGTAGTTCTGTTCATACAGGTAACACCCCACAACAGTGAGCAGCGGAACCAGGTACAGCACTGAGAACACTCCGATCCGGATCATAAATTTCACCAGCTTGTCTTGATTCTCCTTCTCCAACGGAATCTCCATCCGGACTCTGTTGAGGGCCACAATCCCTGCGAGAAGCAGCGACACACCGACCAGAACATCCAAACACAGCGGTGCCAACACGAACCAGCGAAGAGTGTGAACATCGTAGAGACCCACGAAACACACACCACTGATGTTATCACCCTCGATTTTATTCAAAGCCAGCAGGGTTACGGTAAGCATGCCAGGTATTCCCCATGCGCTGGCATGGAAGAGCAGCGCCTTCTTCTCAATAGCTTCACTGCCCCATTTGGGCACTGCAGCCAGAAACCAGGTGATGGTAAGAATGACCCACCAGACACTACCTGCCATAGTGAAGAAGTAGAGGACCATAAAAAGCATTGTACAGGCCTTGTTATGAGAGCCTTGAGTCACCGTCGAAGTTTTGAACTGAGCGGTGTTCGCTGCGTTACAAGCCACACGGTCTTCCAGCAGGAAACCTAGGAAGAAGACAAGCGACACCATCATGTAGCAGACAGCGTAGAAGATGATTGGCCGCTCTGGGTAGCGGAAGCGGGTGACGTTGATGAGGAAGGTGAGAAAGGTGAAGAGTGTGGCGGAGAGGCAAACGATGGAAACAATGCCAATGAAGTAGCGGGCGAAGGTGAGCTCCTCGCGGCGGAAGTACATGTTGGGGCAGGGAGCGGAGCAGTCGCGCACACCCAGGAAGGTGTAGCCGAGCTCGGGTTCGACTTTGAGCTCACGGGGGCACCAGAAACCGTAGTCGCGCTGCACTGACATGGGTGACTGGTCGGTGGGGTCTTTGTTCATGAGCAGATCTTCAGCGCGAGGGTACGACTCATCGCAGTCTGGGAACCTGCAGTGGAGAGCCAAACAAAGACATTACAACTAGCAGAAATACGATAATAATACATTTACAAAGTTCTAGGCTGGATTTACTTTGCTGTTACGGTAATAAAAAAGCAATAAAATAAAATTTTAAAGAAATGTAATATTATTTTATAAGTAAGAAGAGAACATATTTTTGCACTTTTTTGTTTTTTGAATAGTTGGGGGGGGTGGGGGGGTGGTGTATGTTTTTTTGGCAACTTTGTTCATTTTAACTACCATTTTAGTCTGAAAGTCTAAAAAATATCTATTTTAAACATGCTCGACCATCATGGTGCAATTGGAATGCCAAGCAATTCTGTCGCAATTATATCTGCCACCTAGCAAAATGTACTCGTAAATCTCCAACAATTTCCATCAATTTAAAAACAATTAATTCAAGCTTGAGTCATTACTTGCTGCACTCCATCTCCTCCGGCCAGGTGACTCCGAACATATCCATGAGCTTCTGACAGTCTCTTTTGGCGTGGGTACAGAGGCTCCGGCAGGGCAGTGTCACACGGCCGTATTCCATACATACAGGAGCATACAGGGCGCACAGGAAGGGCCTTATGTCTGCAGAGCACTGCAGGTTCACCATGGGGTGGAAGGGCTGTTGGAAAAGGGAGATTGGAGTGTTAGTTTATGCCAAGTGCTTGGAGAGTTTGTGACGGGTCTTGTAAAAACCCAGCAGCTTGGCAGCATTTTATCAGAACTGACTCCAGTGGTCTGCTTGGCAAGTGTTAAGATTATGCACTTAATGGGATTTTGGTAGAAGTGTGCAATGGTGCAACAAACCTTCTCAGCTGTGACTAATGCAAGTTGTATGCTTGAAATCAGCATTCAAGCCATAGACTTTCTTTAAAGGATAGTTCACCCAAAAATGAAAATTTTCATCATTTACCCATATGAATTTCTTTAGTGGAACACAAAGGGTGATATTAAGCAGAATGTTAGCCTCAGTCGCTATTCACTTACATTGTATGGAAAAAGGATGCAGTGAATGGGGACTGAGGCTGTCATTCTGATTAACATTTTCTTTTTTGTGTTATAAAAGTGAGACAGACAGGTTTGAAACAACATGAGGGTGAGTAAATGATGATAGGTTTTTTATTTTTGCACTTAATGGGATTTTGGCCGTTCTCTATTGACCTCTCTCATCAACCAGGCATTTCCATCTACAGAACTGCCACCCACTGGATGTTTTTTTGTACCATTCAGAGTAAATTCTAGAGACTTGTGTGTGAAAATCCCAGGAGATCAGCAGTTACAGAAAAAATTATTCACAATCATCAAAATGATGAAAAATGTGATCTCCGTGATTTAGACCGGGGCATGATTATTGGTGTCAGATGGGCTGGTTTGAGTATTTCTGTAACTGCTGATCTCCTGGGATCACACACAACAGTCTCTAGAATTTACTCAGAATGGGGCCAAGAAACATCCAGTGAGCGGCAGTTACTAACGCGTTGGCGCTGCGCTTCCTATATATTTCTTATTAAACAGCATTTTGTGATTCACAGAGCTATCGCACGTCTTCAAGTGGCTTTGAATAAAATGCACGAGTCATATGAACTGCTTTAATGGTGTTTTTATGGTTCTTTAGTGTCATTTTTGGAGCTTGACAGTAATGAACATGATTTGCACACCGTATCGGATTTGAATTGGGTTTGTTGGACCGATACCCGATCTAAAAGCTTTGGTGTCGGAGCCGATACCGATCCGTAAATCCCTAACTCAGATAACCGCTCTGTACAGTTGTGGTGAGAAGAATATCATCACAGAATGCTATTTTGAGATGGGGGTTGGCACCGTTTTGGCGGCATGAGCGGGACAGGTGGTTTTAATGCTGTGGCTGATCTGTATCTATTATAGCACTCGAAAATATGCAACATTATGAAGTAAAATTAGTTCCTCCGCCATGTCATTTTGACTTTAAAAATGAGTTTGTGAATTTGGCTGGCCCCTAAATTTAAAATAAATTTAGGCCACATAAACACTAATCCGTTATCAGTTCCCTAACATCTCGGAGTTCTCATCTGGTAATTACAGCATCTCCAACACGATGTGAATGCAGCATTATTTCCAAGACTATGTTCTTCAAGTTCAGTTAGAAAACAGCACCATGTCTCCCAAAACCCCAAGGTGCAAAAAGACAAGCAGGAAGTTGTGTGGGTACAGTAACTTGATGCCCCTTCAGCAGGATAACAGGCCAGTTTGGCAGCTCCAAATGCGCTTTTGTGCCCTGAAGGGGCCTTGTGCATACTAGAAGAGAGACCAGCTGCAGAGACGGGTATTTAAATTCAAATTTTTGGAGGAACAGACAATGAGCCTCCACCTGGGGCCAGCCAATACATATGCTCTTGCTGCTGGGGTCTGGCCCTTTGTGAGTGATGTGTTTCTCTAGAGAAGTAGGAGATTCCTTCATGGAATGAGCTGCTTGATAAACTTAATCCCCAAGTAGGACAATATTTACAGATAATTTGCATGAATTACATTAAAGTTTCCCACCAAGAAATAGACAATAGCTTACTTTTAGGAAAATCAAAAAGCTACAGCCAATCTTAAAGGAACAGTTCAATAAAAAATTAAAATTCGGTCATTATTTACTTACTCATGCAGTTATTTTGTCCATGGAACACAAAAGATGACATTTTGAAATATGTTCACACAGCTCCTTTGCATACAACAACAGTTCACAGGGACCATAGCTACATAAATGCTAAAATACACTGTTTCAAAAGTATAGCCACAAGACGTAAATATGTAAAAATCCTCCTAATTTGTTCCTTGTTATTAAAAAAAATAAAAAAAAGATGATAAAATCGTGGTTACAGTAAGACACTTACAATGCAAGTCAATGGGGCCAGTCCATAAACACACTAAAATACACACTGTTTCAAAAGTATAGCCACAAGATGTAAACAACATACATGTTAACATGGTTTTAGTGCAATAAAATCACTTCCTAAACTTATCTGTGTAAAGTTATGACCAATACCAGGATTAAGGGGTTTCACTCTCATTGCAACAAAGTTGTAGCTTAATAATGGATGGGACTTGACAAATATTGGATATATCTTGACACTTAATAAGGTTAGTAAGCAATTTTTATCATGCTAATACTATGTTAACATGTATGTTGTTTACATCCTGTGGCTATACTTTTGAAACCGTGTGTATTTTAGCGTTTATGGACTGGCCCCATTGACTTGCATTGTAAGTGCCTTACTGTAACCTCGATTTTATCTTTTTATGAATAAGGAGGGTAAAAATATTTTTGGTGGAAATCAACATTATGCTACAAAAGCTGTTCATTGAGCTTAACTTGTAATGAACCCAAAATATTCCTTTAAGCACCCAAATGGGCAAAAAATAAAAAACACATTAAAGTAGTCAGTATAACTTGCACTATATTTTAAGTCTTCTAAAGCCTTATGATTGCTTTATGTGGAGGTACAGAACAAAATTTACATAACTTTTTTCAATATTTCAACTTCCATGACACTTCCAAATGTTTTCAGTGAATAATGACTGAAATTTGTGGGAATACTTTTATTATCGTTTTAAGGCATTTTTTTTTTTTTTTTTTTTTTTTTGGAGCTTGACAACCATCATGTTATGGAAAAGTTGTTGTGTATCGATTCCTCACAAATTCTCCTTTTGTGTTCCACAGACAAAATAAGTAAATAATTGCAGAGCTATTCCATTAAAAGCTTCCAAAATAACTTCTAAATTCAAAGGATGCAAATGAGGCATGAATAAAAGCTTTATCAATATTTAATAAAGGTTATGAAATATTTACTCAGTCTCTGGAGCGGGTGAATTAAAGTCACATCAAAAGAAACATGAGCAGCTTATATTGGCCTCCCGTATGGAAACCACAGACAGCTTCGGTAATGGAGCTGTATGAGCAGAATTTGAATCGTGCTGACATGTTTCCCCCCTGTAGATGCCGAGCCAAAAGCTCTATTGATTTTGAGTGTCCTCTCCATCACTCCCTGCTCTACTGTTACATGTTGACATGTTACAGGAGGAGATAACAGGCTCGTCTTATGGGTGCAGGGCTTAAAAGAGGAACTGAAGTACAACTGCAGTCTTCATTATGTACAGTTGGAGTCAGAAGTTTACATACACTTAAGTCAATAAAACTCATTTAATAACCACTCCACAGATTTCATATTAGCAAACTATAGTTGTGGCAATTAGTTTATGACATCATCTTTGTGCATGACATGAGTAATATTTCCAACAATTGTTTATAGACAGATTGTATCATTTTTAATTGACTATATCACAATTCCAGTGGGTCAGAAGTTTACATACATTAAGATAGCTGTGCCTTTAAGCAGCTTGGAAAATTACAGAAATTGATGTCAAGCCTTTAGACCTGTTCAAACTCAGTGCCTCTTTGCTTGACATCATGGGAAAATCAAAAGAAATCAGCCATTACCTCAGAAAAAAATGTGGACCTCTACAATTCTGGTTCATCCTTGGGAGCAATTTCTAAATGTCTGAAGGTACCTCGTTCATCTGTACAAACAATAGTAAGCAAATATAAACACCATGGGACCACGCAGCCATCAAACCGCTGAGGAAGGAGTCGCATTCTGTCTCAGAGATGAACATAGTTTGGTGCGAAATGTGCAAATCAATCCCAGAACAACAGCAAAGGACCTTGTGAAGATGCTGGAGGAAACCGGTAGAAAAGTATCTATATCCACAGTAAAACGAGTCCTATAATCTGAAAGGCTGCTCAGCAAGGAAGAAGCCAATGCTCAAACCGCCATAAAAAAAGCCAGACTACAGTTTGGCCACAATGCCCATCGTTATGTTTGGAGGAAAAAGGGTGAGGTGGCAAACTGAAGAACACCATCCCAACCGTGAATCATGGGGTGGCAGCATCATGTAGTGGGGGTGCTTTGCTGCAGGAGGGACTGGTGCACTTCTCAAAATAGATGGCATCATGAGGAAGGAAATTTATGTGAATATATTAAAGCAACATCTCAAGACATCAGCCAGGAAGTTAAAACTTGGCCACAAATGGGTCTTCCAAATGGACAGTGACCCCAAGCATCCCTCCAAAGTTGTGGCAAAATGGCTTAAGCACAACAAAGTCAAGGTATTGGAGTGGACATCACAAAGCCCTGACCTCAATCGGCTTTGTGATGGCCACTCCAATACCTTGACTTTGTTGAAAAAGCATGTGCAAGCAAGGGGGTCTACAAACCTGACCCAGTTACACCAGTTCTGTCTGGAGGAATGGGACAAAATTCCAGCAAATTATTGTGAAAAGCTTGTGGAAGGCTACCCAAAAAGTCTGACCCAAGTTAAACAATTTAAAGGCAATGATGCCAAATACTAACAAATTGTATGTAAACTTCTGACCCACTGGGAATGTGATGAAAGAAATAAAAGCTGAAATAAATATTCTCTCTACTATTATTCTGACATTTCACATTCTTAAAATAAAGCCGTGATCCTAACTGACCAAAGACAGTGAAGGTTTTCTACAATAAAACCACTTGACTTGACCGCTATAATGTGGTTCACTCTCGGTGGGGTGCGTGGTGAGTTGTGCGCGGATGCCGAGGAGAATAGCGTGAAGACTCCACATGCGCTACGTCGCTGCGGTAACGCGCTCAACAAGCCACGTGATAAGATGCACTGATTGACTGTCGCAGACGCTGAGGCAAATGAGATTTCTCATCTTTATCATTCCGGACAACCTCATTGGTCAACGACCCAAAGGCATGTGAATGACAGAATTTCAGAGGTAAAAATAATCGATTTTACAGTTCAGACCGTCTAAGCAACACAAAACACCACAATCTCCAGAGCTGCCAGACAGATAGAGTCGCCACTCCATGGCATGAATCTTCTCCTTGTCGGAGCGTGAAATGCCACTTTGCAGCATTACTCTGAAGACCAGACGCCAGATCACAGCCTTTTATTTCGTGAGTAAGATTTAAAGGCCCTGAAGAATGCACACTGACAAAAAAAGTTGCATTGCCAAATTTAGACAGACGAGCTAGAGGGTGGATGCGCTCTCAAGTAGAGAAGAAAAGCATTAAAAGAGCGTTACACATCCATCAAGTGAGAGACATTTGGGAGACAATGAACTACTTTAAAATGAATAGCGAGTGATCTAGATTAAATGCCACACGGCTCGAGGAGATTTTATAAAGGGAATTTTTCAGGCGGGTGATATTTTACATATTTATTTGCAAAGATTGCTTGCAATATAAATTTAAGCAACATGAATATCGCAAAGATTTTAACCCACTGTTTAAGTTCCCTAAATAACATTTTAATAGACTAACGTGATCCTTCCTCATGACAGTGTTAAAGTATTAAATCATGTTTGAATAGCATCGCCAATTTAAACTTTAGAAGCAAAAACAGCATTAAGAGTTCGATTCATTCCCGTCAATCAGTTCAAACTGATTGTTTCCATTAATTGTTTCAAAACTTATAGAAAAGTTTCTGTCATTACTCAAAAGTGTTCACAGACATTTGCACATGGAATTTCATGCATTTTATATTTTTGCATATACATAAAATGGATTAAATAGTATTTTAGTTAGTGAAAATGCTTGTGGTAAACATGCTTTGATTACTTTAAAGTAGGGCTGTCAATCAATTAAAAATTTTAAATCGAATTAATTACATGATGTCCGACTAATTAATCGCATACAAATATTTGCTGAAAAAGCCCCTCTTATAACAATAATTCAATATATAATGATGAAATAATTATACATATTTATCTTTAAATATTTTAAAATTATATATATATATATATATATATATATATATATATATATATATATATATATATATATATATATATAAATAAAAAATATTCAGATAATTAAAATGCATTACATTCTTGTGGCCGAAGAGTTAATCATTGTTAAGACGATACAAAAAGCGGCTTTAGAATACAATGTATTGTTTACTACCATATTATTGATCATAAGTCAATCATTGACACACAGTTCACAGCAATCCATTTCACAAGTGAATTTATCAATCAGTTGGAGATTTATTATGAGGGCTTGTTTAAGGACCCGTCAATTTCAACAAGCGTCAGACATGCTTGTGTAGCGTCTCGGGAGCGTTGCGTCATAAATATAAAATATTTAGGTCACTGTGTCAAGTTAAATATAGTTTAATACTCAATCTTTAAACGCATCTTGAGATCTCTTAGTTTGAATTTGAGCTCCATCAAGTGTTTTGAACGGAAGAACGTAACGAATGTCTGTTTTGTGCTGTCTGGTTGTTTACTTCACTGTATAAACTGCTCGTTGCCACACATCTGAAATTTAATTTACTGCCCTCTGGAGTAAACAGGTGGTACTACAAGCTTGCATTTCTCAGGAATCTTCCTTATTACAATCCGGGGGCATTGCGATTAATTGCATACATTTTTTGTTAAATCGAGAGCCCTACTTTAAACTATTAATTTATGTATTTATATTATGATTAAAGAAAATAAAGCCTACATTTAGGACCTTTTGCATTGTGACATTCTTTTCAGGACACTTAAGAACATTTTATCCCCCAGTTATCATTACCGTAACTCGTCTGGACATTTTACTTTTACTATTCCCATTGAGTGATGATTTTCAATACCGAAATTTGTATTACAGTAAAAATATGCTGTTTGACAATTCTTTTTTTCATTAAAATCAACAAAAATTAAAAGCAGTACCAAGAGAGTACTACTATCGTATATAAATAGTAGATAATAGTAATATTTTTTATGCTGCGGTAATGATCATGACCACCTTTTTTCCATTGCGGTAATGAGAATGGTGGGTACAATGTGCGTAACTGTCATGAAAATATTGTCAAAATTGTAAAAGATGTACTTCCTCTAAACGTAGGCCTCATTTTCTATATGCAAAATATTATTTTGTTTGTTTCTTCTCATTTTGGAGTAAAACAGGAGGTTTCATGAGATACACCCATTTATTTATTTACTATATTTTACTTCCTGTATTAATCATTTTTAATCTACCTGGCAACAATGGCTGTTTGGTTCAAATGATTCTTACACCACTTTTAAGCCATTTCAGAGCAAAAACATAAATATCATGATTTATTGAATATAGTCAAAAGGATTAAAAATAGAGGTCCTATCCTGTTCCACCTACATTAACTTCACTGAAGCGTGCTCACACGATTGCTCAATATTTCAACAGGCATGCACATATGTACATTAACACGCATGTGTTGTCAACACTTAGATAGTGTGTGTTTTCAAGCAAGTGCACTTAGAATTGAGGGCCAAAGCTTGCAGCGGAGGATGCCGAATGTAAACCGTACCAGTGGGAAGAGCATTTGGATCTCTCTCCATCTCTGTCTCTCTCTCTCCCGGAGGGTCTCGACCTCTCTGACCTCACTCTCAGAGACGATTCCTCCTATAACAGCCTCTCGTAGTTTTCCACACTACAACGATCACAATATAAGTGCTGCAGGGCACACTTAACAAATCAGCGTCCCCTTCACTTCCATCCTATATTTTATGGTCTTAAAATACACATCACATTCTGCACAAACAGGCTAAAAAAATTCAGCTCATCAGAGTATATAACTTATTCTGCACGACAGTGTTTTGAAATATGTAAATCATGCTGCATAACTGTATTGGGTCATATTTCGCTTGTGTAGATGTAGAGCACTCCATCACAACATTAATAAAAAGATATATATATATATATATATATATATATATATATATATATATATATATATATATATATATATATATATATATATATATATATATAAAGCCTGTTTATCATCAGATCACCGTTTTACTTAAGTATGCTTAAACATTTTACAAAGAGCTACAAATTTTTTTTTACTGTTCTAACGATAAATAATTTCTATTGAACATGGATTGGATCTGTTGAACACATGACAGGCCAAAAATTAAAAGAGACCCACAGTGAGAGATACATACAAGATAAAAAAAAAATCTAAAAATGACTAAATATGATGATATGGTAATTGCTATGAAAAAAGCAGTTTAAAAAGCAACATTTTAAGGTTTAGTAATCGTGCAAGGCGATATTGCTATTTCAATCTTAATTCAATCAATCGTGCAGCATTAATGGATATCACATAATGGATATCACTCTGCTGGTTTCAAAGCGTTTTAATGGTTTCCCTCATCATGTAGCCCATAGGTAAGTGCCACTTTCCCAACTGTCACGTCCGTTTATGGTAGTTTTACTGCATTAATGTGAGAATGAGACTGAATAAAAATGTAATATTACATGTTATGTAATGTGTTATGCATGCATGCATGCATGTATATACATACATACATGCATACATACATAGCATTTTTATCCCTTTTATCTCTCAATTTGGAATGCCCAATTTCCACTACTTACTAGGTCCTCGTGGTGGCGCGGTTACTCACCTCAATCCGTGTGGCGGAGGACAAGTTTCAGTTGCCTGTCAATCCGTGCATCTTATCACGTGGCTCATTGTGCATGACACCGTGGAGACTCACAGCATGTGGAGGCTCATGCTACTCTCTGTGATCCATGCACAATTTACTAATTTAAAGCCACGAAAACCAATGACATTTTAGTTTACAATCAAAAGAGCAAAGCCCACCCCACGACTGCCAAAAATAAAAGTGTTTGAGTGAGCAAAAGCAGCAGATGAGATTGGATAGAGTTGGAGACTTTGGGGAATTGTCTTGCGCGTGCTGTC
Source organism: Moxostoma hubbsi (assembly GCA_032164185.1). NCBI lineage: Eukaryota > Metazoa > Chordata > Actinopteri > Cypriniformes > Catostomidae > Moxostoma > Moxostoma hubbsi. Next base: position 41,440,608 of record JAVLUX010000013.1, on the reverse strand, counting down.
AGGCATGTCCTCGCATGCGAGATCTTGTATTGCGCACACAGGAGATCTTCCCGTTTCCTCGTGCAGCATTGAACTACTGTGCGCAAGTGTCAATAATGCGCACGGGGGTTCTTCCTTTTTCCTCGAGTGGCTTTAATCGATCACGTGATAAATGCAGTTGAAATGCCTTCATAATATGCCCCATTTAGAGCGAGAAACCCTAAAAGCAAAGCATTGCACATCTTAAAGGTGCAAGCGTTATAATGTAATAGAAATGCATTTAACCACAGTTCTATGTGTATTATTATTAAGACTGATGAATGGCTTAATTTTGTTTTGATTTTGGGGTGAAATATGAAAAAGTGATCTAAGTTATTTGGACTGGTAAATGATCTGCACTTATATAGCGCTTTTTTTTTTAACCTTAGAGGTTACCAAAGCCCTTTATCACCCATTCACACACCAATGATGGCAGAGCTGCCATGCAAAGCACTAGCCTGCCATTGGGAGCAACTTGGGGTTCAGTGTCTTGCCCAAGGACACTTCGGCATGTGGAGTCGTTTGGCCCGGGAATCGAACCACCAACCCTGCGATTAGCAACCGACCCGCTCTACCACCTGAGCCACAGTCGGCATGTTTGTTGGTGCCAGATGGGCTGGATTGAGTATTTCTGTAACTGCTGATCTCCTGAGATTTTCACACACAACAGTCTCTAGAGTTTACTCAGAATGGTGCCAAAAACAAAAAAACATTCAGTGAGTGACAGTTCTGCAGATGGAAACACCTTGTTGATGAGAGAGGTCAACAGAGAATGGCCAGACTGTTTCGATCTGACAAAGTCTACAGTAACTCAGATAACCACTCTGTACAATTGTGGTGAGAAGAATATCCGCTCTGTGATGCGGGTTGGTGCTGTTTTGGCAGCACGAGGGGGACCTACACAATATTTAGGCAGGTGGTTTTCATGTTGTGGCTGATCTGTGTATATTTACTACATTTTTTTATATTATACTTTGTAAAAAAAAGTAGATAGCAGTTTCTTCTGATTTCTGTTTAGTCATCAAATATTAATAATTAATTTTCTCATGAAGAAACTGTTAATATATTAACATTAAAAAAACTAAACTTTAAAAAAAATGTACCGGCCGATAATGAAAAAAGTCAGAATATCAGCCAATTTATCGGCCTCGGCGATATGCATGTCGACCACTATTAAGTATACGTGTTTAGCGCATTATGCTGAATATAGGCTTTAAAAAAATCTTACACTTCTTTTCTCTGTATTTCACTCCAAACCTTTCAGTTTCATTTGAAAGAAATAAGACAAAATATAAAGCAAGACTAAATCAAACGAGAATAGAATTTTCTGCAAAAAGACGTTTAGTTCAGTGAGATGTGAAGGTGTCATTAATCACGGCCGCTCACACATTCTCCTAGAATTTCCAAAGGCAAATTCATACATATTATTTAGCTTAATCTCCATGTCTAAGACTGTAATGGGTAATTAAAACATTGCACGGTTGATGTGAATGCCATACTGCTGTGCCAGCGAGACCAGACTGTGAAGGAGGAGCCACCCGAGGAACGGGGAGGGTTTCTGGCAGTGTTGCAAAAGAATACATTTGTCTCTCACAGTTGCCAAGTGCCACTCCTCCACCACTTCAATGGACGGATTAAGTTTCTGCCTGTTTTTCTTTTGTCGAACTCATGATTCATTTAAAGAATCGATGAATAGAGGTTACCTTTGAAAGACTGCAAGCTTTCAGAGTATGGCTGCATGCTTTTACAGCTTCCTGGGCTACCTAAGAAGTTTTCGGTGAGAAAAATAACACATAAAGACGTCTACTTACTGTATGTCACTGTGGATTAGATTGAAAAGGGGGCACGATGTCTAGAAAGGGGGTTGGCACAATTTTAAGATGTGCATTAAGAAAGTGTGAACATTTTTTACGAATAAACGTACAAAAAAGTACTGTGGTGGGATAAGATGGTAATACCATGGTACCTTTTTTTAAATGCATTTGGTGGAGGTATCATGGAGAACAATTGCAGGGTAATGCAGGTGTCTGGAATGCCGCTTTTTCTGTCAGTGTAAGACATGGATGAAGGGTGAAATTGGATCTATACAGCAAACCCAGTTAGCCAACTCTATAGAGTCTTAGTTTGTGGAAGAAATGCAGGATTAGCAAGTCTGAGGACTGGAGTGTTTATAATGTGAGAATGAATCACCTTTTTCCTACTAGGCCGTGTGCATGCCACGCAGGGTTCTGATTCGTTTTGAATAACTGCATTATACTCAATAATCTTCCCAAAACTATCATTAGCCATTTAATTACCTCCAAGCTTACTTTACACTTACCTTACCTTAAGCACCAAAGCCAGGTCAGATGACAGATCTTATATTCATTTAATCCCTGGTATTAGACGATGGTATACACCATTGTGCGAAATAATTTCAGGATTTAGCAGTAGTTATTAGGCCATCAGACCTCAAGGGTTTGAAATGAAATTGGCTTTTGCACAATGTATAATTTTGTTCTGTTGAAATTAGAGCAGTCAAAATGAACTTGTTAATGCATGTGATACATTTTAAAGGTTTAACGCATAAATTCTTCTTAAATGCGATTAACGCGTTTACAGTTATGGTAAATGGTCTGCACTTATATAGTGCACTTTTTTAACCTTCGAGGTTACCAAAGCACTTTACACTGCGTCACTCATTCACGCATACATTCACACTCATACACCAATGGCGGCAGAGCTAGCCTGCCATTGGGAACAACTTGGGGTTCAGTGTCTTGCCCAAGGACACTTCGGCATGTGCAGTCGTGTGGGCCGGGAATCAAACCTCCAACCCTGCAGCCGACCGCTCTACCACCAGAGCCAAAGCCAACCCAGTTAATACAGCGTTGGAAGGGAGGAATCTTTGTAATGTGTCGATGTGTCCACCACAAACAAACAACAGCCATGTCAGTGATCAATTGATGGAGATTTTGATGCCATTTGTTGTACAAAACTATTCCAGATAGGACTAATGATAGAAGTATTTTTCAGCCTATGTACGTAAGGCACATTTTAATTACCACAAAAGCACGCCAAGTCTTAACTATCACCAAAATGCAGAATGAGATGTTTGCTGTAGCAAAATGGATACCCACAGTCTACCATCTGATTAATATTAGATTAGATTCAACTTTATTGTCATTGTGCAAAATACAAGTACAGAGCCAAAGAAATGCAGTTAACATCTAATCAGAAGTGCAAATAGCATTATGTATATATAGTATGTATATATAAAAATATGTAAGTATATACAATATGGGTTTTTGAGTGCAAAGTTATGATGTAGAGAAGCAGAGAACAGCTCAATGCAAATGTCTATAATACAGTACAGGGTGCAAATTAAGAAGCATAAACTGAAGGTGCATTGTACAGAATGAGGTATAAATATGTAAATGTGTAAATATATGTATATAACATAACAGTGCAAGCAGCATCTGGAGGTTGAAGTTATGTGCAAGACCCAAAATATTGTGAAGGATGAAAGATAAAGAGATTTAATGCCGATTGCAATCAATATGCAACCTATGTGGGGACTATTCCTTTCAATTTGTCAAACTCCCATTTTGAATTTGTGCTATTTTGGTGCATTTTTATCTTTATACTGTGGAAGGCTTTGTTTTGCAAATGTTAATAAAGTATTATATTGTTACATATTGTTTTGTTTCCTAAGGAAATAAATGCATTTTGACAGGAAAAAGTAGTATATTTTGAGTCAAATTTTAGCACTTTCAAAAATCTGCAATTAATTGCGATTAAGAATTTTTCTTCATCATCTCACAGCACTTGTTGAAATATAATTAGAAGTAAAAAAGAATCATTTTAAGATTTACGCATTTCAATTTCACAACAAAATTCCCTAAAATTACATTGAGTAATCTTTAACAAAAAAAAATAAATAAACATTTAAAAAACAAATCCATGTTAGTTTTGTTAAAAATTTAAAAGTTCAAATTGCTGAAATTGAAATGTGTAAAAATAAATAAGGCTGAAATTATGACAGCCCCACATTTGTGGCATCATTTCCACCACACTAAACAATTTTATCCCTTATATTAGCAAAAGTTTGTGTACTTATATACCAAGTGCTTGAGATGAAATATGAGACAAGTGACATTTGAAGAAAACAGAATTCAAGGTAAATATCACCTAAATATTTGTATTAGACATCGGTCAAGATGTAATTTTGCCACAAAAAAAAAAAAAAGTGTAAATATATTATTTAATTGTGTGTATTTAGGATCCATAAACTTTTAGCTATGGAATTAACCAAAGCAAGACAAAAGAGCAATTTTATTTAAAAAATGTAATCAGCATAATTTCCAGTACAGAGTTCTATTAAACACAATACAGAATTTGAGATGTGCTGGAAATGACACACTGATGGGCATTTTTATGACTTCCAGAGAATACAAAAGACAAAAATCACCCAAGTTATAAGTACATACATTGTTGGACATTGTTAATAGACAAATGTTTAAAATGATGTGAAAAATGCTTTAACGAGACTTTATTTTCTAAAAGTCCACTGTGCCAAATCCCGGAAGTTGACGAAAAACCAAATTGTGCACAGAAAAATACCCCTCACATTTTATTCAGTAAACAAAAAACAAAAAAAACCACATTGTAATGCGTCAATAAAATAGTTTATTTGAACTTCTGAAAACCATCGTTTTCAACACATTGTATAATGACCCATATGCATTCAAAATATTGTCCAGTCTGTACTTGGCTGTATTTTTTCAGGAATTATTTGCAGAAACACTGATTGAGTGATTCTAAAGGAGGCCACTGAACAAGGAGTGAATCATCCATGTGAGTGACAAGGCAACATGCTGGTCGCTCTGAACGGGGTAAATAAGATGTGGCGTGCAGGGACACACACAGAATAAAACACATCCTGTCTCTCCATAAAACAACAACTAAGATAAACTCCTTCTGCCGGCATCAATTGGCTCCAGCCTGCCCTCCACTTTCACACAGACGTGAAAGATTCAGTGGCCCTGAATGGGGAAAAACTGGCCAAATGCAAAGTTATTCCCTTAATCTTGGGGGGAAAAAAAAAGAAAGGACAGCGCGCTCCCACACTACTTCTTTCCTGTCATTCAACCATCCTTGAATCGAGATCAGTCACTTGTCGTCCTGGCTGAGTCTTTGCCAATATTACGTTCTTTCCCGTCGCTTTTAATGGCAGAACCATAGTAACCCTGATGCAGAAACAGGCCCATCTAAAAAGAGGAGGGCTTTTGACAACTCTTCATCCTCAGAGGTCAAAGGTCAGTGAAAAAGACCACCTCTTGGGAACACTAAAGCTTGTCCTTTTGAGGCTGTACAATTAATGTTTGTTACCATGGTTACACCTCTACCCACTTAAGGAGGGCAAGACTTGGAAGAGAATTGGAGATTGTAAAAATAGAGTCCATCTAAAAGAGCATTTCTGTAGGACTACACGCAATTATTCCACTCTGAATGGACTCAGAAACCTACAGAATTATACCTGCCTTTGAAATCTTTTGTCAGCATGTCGGCACCAGTGGAAAACAATACTTGTAAAAATAGCTAGCTACTTGATTTCCTTCCCAGAATCATGTTTTTCTGCCTAACTGTGGAAAATTTTTCAGGCTGTGTTCAATATGCCATACTACTTGTACTATTTTTGCACTATGCAGTACATGCAGTATGTTTAGGGATGTCCCGTTACCATTTTTTTTTTTGAGAACCGTGTACCGATACTTCCTTTTCCCAAGTGCAATGCCCCTTTTTTGTTTTATTTGTTCTTAAATTCCATCATCAAAATGATGTTTAAATAAATACATTTACAATTTAAATCAAATTAAAATAATTATTTTAAATATAATTTTTTATTATTTTTATCAAAGTGCTTTTATACAGAACCTCACAACACATTCCAAAATACAACATTGGAGTAAAAAAAAGTGCTGCATAACAGAGCATCACAGACATGAGATATTGCTTAAATATAACAAAATTAATATTGATTTATGATTATTATTATTATTAGTAGTACTATAACAGTGAATGTCACAGAACTATACAGTAGTGACATATTTCTGTTGTATGTGTTTCCCATTTAAATTGAGCTTTTATTTTGGCCGAGCTTTTATTTTGATGATTTTGTGTGTTATGACGGTAGCTTCTCAATCTGGAAAAGCGGGTCTCTATGTGACTCAAAGTGATTATTAATCTGCAAAAGGCTTCCATTTAATAAAATAAATATATAGTGTGCATGTGCCTCACGCTACAAAGTGAATTAGCACTCTGCCTGCTGTCATCTGCTACAAACAGAGCATGCCATGTAAATGGTGGCGTTTTCCGTGTATGAGTCAAGGATCTCTTAAAGGCTCCATACACCGGCTCCATACTTTCAAAATCACTCACATTTAAAGCACGTAGCACATGCAAACTACATATTTATCTAAATAAATCATAGCTTTTGCGGTTAAATAATCGCACCTGAATATAACATGATTTTAATTAGTGCACTGAATGTTTTCGTCATGACATTCGTATGTCAGATCGTTTTTTTGTATCTGAGCATTTTTACAAGCACGAGTACAAGCGCGGCAGTTCTACAGATGGAAACACCTTGTTGATGAGAGAGGTTAACAGAGAATGGCCAGACTGGTTCGAGCTGACAGACCGGCTACGGTAACTCAGATAACCACGCTGTATAAATGTGGCGAGCGGAACAGCATCTCACAAACATGAATGAACTCAGAGGGAAGGTTGAAAGATACGGTACAGTACTAAAATGTGTCAACTCTCATCTAATTGTCCAAGCACTGCACGCACACACCAAGTGTCAATCGCGCTTCCAGTATATTTTCGCCAATCCGTGTAGCCATAAAGTTACTTTTTATAGTATTATCGCAAGTTCTTGTGATAGGCATATCACAATATGTAAATCTGTGATATTTCGATAAATGCGACATATCGTGCAGCCCTAGTGGCTACATTGTCTAATCAGCTGCAGGATAAGCAATATAACAGAACAAAAAATGTCCTAAAAATTAATATTAATATTTTCTGGTATGCAAAACAGTGAATCACATCCTTAAAAATAAAAATTGGGCAGTATGTAGCATATCATGCGCAGTATGCATTAAGCAGTGTGCTAGAACTCATAGCGCCAGTCTTTCATTTGAGTCAAGGGCAAAAGACCTGTCATTGCCGTCCAGTCAGAACACATCACAGACTTGTGACATCACTGCTCGCATCACACTGAGGGCATCTAGACCCCAAAATGAACCAGACAGTCAACTCCCCATGCAATCTTTAATCAGCAGAGGGCAGAATGGTTTTGGTACAACATCAGAGAAATCCTTGCTTTAAAGTACTCCCAAAATGAACTCACTTTATGTTCTGGTTAATTTGTAATTACTCAATCACTCAATGGTTGGAGCAGTTGAATGGTTGGGTAAAGAGTTAAAGGGTGAAATTATTTCAGAGGTTCAAAACATTTTTAGTAACCCCTTTTAAGGTCAAATAAAGCTAATGTCAGTGTTGACTGTAAGAAGAGTAATGTTTTGATGTCAAGAGCAGAAAATAAACCGATGATGTCAAATCTTATGTTAACATGTTTCTTACGTTGCCGTTTTATTAATAAGCTGATTTTGATGGTAAACGGCATATTGCTGAGCATGTTCACAGACTCACTGACAACTGATATGCTAATGAATCGTGCTTTTTATGACTGATTCAAAAAGTGTTTGTAGTGATGAATATTAGAAGTTTTAAATCTGTGAAGTTGGAACAATATTGTTAAAAATATTGGGAATAATAAATAACAATATTAACAATAATGTTGGAACAATAACACAATATTTGATACAATCCACTTAAAAACTGTGATAAACAGCAATTATGAAACTCTTCTGATTGGTTAACCCCTATAAAATATAGATAAACACACTTTGATCTCACATTCTAGATTAAGGAATATTCTGGGTTCAATACAAGTTAAACTCAATCGACAGTATTTGTGGCATAAATTTGATTACCACACATTAATTTCGACTTTTTTTAAAGCAAAAATTGAGGTTACTGTGAGACGCTAACAATGGAAGTGAATGGGCCAATCAGTAAATGTTAAAATACTGTTTAAAAGTACAGTACAGCCACAAGTAAACAATATACATGATTTTAATGTGACTAAATTGCTTACTAACCTTTTCTATGGTAATCTATAAAATAGTAGTTATATTCAATTTTACAACTTTGTTGCCATGATGATAACCCATAAACCATAAAACAACCATAAAAATGGAAAGATTTAAACAACGTTACAGCACAATTAATACACAAGTTTTAACAAAAGAATTCATATAAAAGTGCTTTTATAAAATTATAAGCTTCACATTTCTGCATTTAAACCCTCCAAAAATTGGCTCCATTCACTTCCATTGTAAGTGCCTCACTGTAACCTCCATTGTTCCTTTTTTTAAAGAAAGGTATTCAAAATAATTTTTGCGATAATTAAAATTATGCCACAAATGATGTTTGATTCAGTTTAACTATGGTTTATATGTGCTAAAGAAATAAAAGTGATTGATTGATTGATTGATTGACTTGTATTGAACCCGGAATACTCCTTTAATGCACCACATTGCTTTGAAACCGAAACCTACCTGCAGTACAGTTAGGCTATTGAATGATATTACTGGGCAGAAGAATTGTTTAGTCCGATGATTATTAATAATAAATGTAACTAGGGGGGTCTGGGTAGCTCAGCGAGTATTGACGATGACTATCACCCCTGGAGTCGCGAGTTCGAATCCAGGGTGTGCTGAGTGACTCCAGCCAGGTCTCCTAAAAAACCAAATTGGCCCGGTTGATAGGGAGGGTAGAGTCACATGGGGTAACCTCATCGTGGTCGTGATTAGTGGTTCTCACTCTCAATGGGACGTTGTGTGTGGATCGTGGACAGTAGCATGAGCCTCCACATGCTGCGAGTCTCTGCGGTGTCATACACAACGAGCCACGCGATAAAATGCAGAAGCGGAGACTTGTCCTCAGTCACCCGGATTGAGGCGAGTAACCGCGCCACCACGAGGACCCACTAAGTAGTGGGAATTGGGCATTCCAAATTGTGGAAAAAAGGTGATAAAAATAATAATAATAAAACATGTAACTATTTATTAATGAAAATTTCATGTTTTAATTTAACCATTTACAATTTAAACATTTTCATATTTGTTATTCGAACATATAAATATACATTTATATACAATATAAATGTTTTTGTATTTATTCTATTGCCACTATTATATATAAAGCAATAAGTCACTCGTAACCGCATGTTAAAGTGATTTTACCACAGTTAAGCAGGTCCAAGAACACGCCTTCGTCCGTAAATCAGTTTTTTGAATCAGTTCACTTTAATGTCTGAAGAAGCCAATTCAGTAGTAAAATGAACTAGTTTCCCTAATGCTATTTTGCACACAAAATACGTTAATAATACACTTCAAAAACAAGCCAAATAGCTTTAAGACTCAAAATGAAACAGGTGTACAAAATTACAGTTTTACTGCCTTTGTTTTAAGTAACAGAACTCGAGTGGGGCGTTGGATAAACAATTCCCAAAGTTTTATCTGAAGGTCACTCAACCCAGATACGGAGGGGGGGCAAGGGTTGTTTTCACCATCTCAGGCTCTGGTTCACTTACAGGGGATCTGAGGGTGATGTACTACACATCCACAGGGGATACTGCACACCCTTAACAGATGGACCAGTAAGCACCTCACTGCCTCAACACTGCAGCCCGGGTCAAGTGACCCCTGAGATCTACAGCATCCATCTGACACTGGCTGCTCTGTTGTGATGGCAGAGAGTAGTAACGCTTATGCTCCTTACTGGGTTTAATCGAGTGAAACAATGAGAGAGAGAGAGCGAGAGAGAGAGAGAGAGAGAGAGAGAGAGCGAGAGAGAGCGAGAGAGAGAGAGAGAGAGAGAGCGCATTAGTTCAGCTTCAAATCAATCCATTTATTGTGTGTCTCGATCATGAGACCATTAGCACTGGGTTGGCACCATTAATGCCCTCGACAAATGGAACGAACATTGCATTCTTGAGTCGGCCTAGAGTGCAGTATGTAAGATATGTAAGGCTGTTTGACATTCCTTGGAAAGATTATAGCGACAGATTAACTTTTACAGAAATATACATGTGGCACATTCTCAATTAATATACTTATCAAATAGGTTTTCTAGTACTGCATCAACTAATCGATAAAATCGATAATGAAAATCACTGACAATGAACTTCACTATCGATTAGTTGGATACGTGCAGCGTGCACGAGAAGCTTCTTCAGTGACGTCACTTTACAGTAGTGAAAAATGTGTTTGCATGTAAAAGGACAGCGGCAAGAATGTTTATATAAGGATGAGATTCATATTTATTTCTCATGATTTAATATAATTGTGATTATATTAATATATAACAAAATATCAATATTTAAAATAAAATAGGTTTGAATTCTGTATTGTTTTTGTAGATTTTTAGAGGTACAAAGCATCATTTTAAATTAAATACATGACATAAAACATACTTTTCCAACTTGTATTTGACATTATTTGACTTTTTAAAATGTTTCACAAAATTAAGTGAATAATATTAAACAAATTGTTATTATTTGTTATTTTAATTGTTTATGCAAAAAAAATTATGCAATAAAATGAAAATACTGTAGTTTAAATCTAGTTTAAATAACAGTTTTTATACATTTATTTTTTAACAAATATCATTATTTTTATTTTTTTTATTTTTTTACAATATTTTAATTATTGTTTTCTTAGCAGCCCTCAACATGAATATTTTTTATGTTTATAATTATCTCATAATAAAATCAATCATCGTAAATAACAAATCAATTATATAAATATTTATTTACATTTACATAACTTTATTTAAATATTAATATTATATTCATAATTTGTATAAATATTTATCAAATTGATTTTTATTCCTTCTAAAGCCTTAGCCAAAATACATAACTTAAATTTGTATAATTATTGTACTATTTAGCAATTCATTTATTATCTTTTTTCATAAAACTGGAGACAATATTTTACTGTTCTTGTAAGCAGACGTAACTTTGAAATGTTTTTCCCCGAATGATGAATAATGGATCCATTACACAAAAATCCTGTGGGCAAATAAAGGATCTCATTGCATTTCATACGGACAGTGATTCATCAAAACGTCTATGGCAGCCATTAAAACTCTGAGAAAGTCCTGAACAAGCACTACCTGCATTACACAAACGTGCTTTCACGAAGGAAAAGAGATAATTACTACGTTTGGGTATTGAACGTAACTATTAGCTGTTCAAAACTATCACAATTTGTCCATTACGATTTAACGATTTATCTTTATTTGCATAGACGCTTTCAAATTTATTTCACCTACAAATGTAGAAATAGACACACAAATTGAATGTCTAAATTATGGGAACTAAAAAATGAAATGACAGAAATTCCTTAAGCACAACGACTGCATTGAGGATATTATTATTAAGAATAAACATATTCGGCATATCAACATACATATAAAATCTAAGGAGATCAATGGACACCACAGATGCAGATATGAACAAGTTGTAGCCACTAGGAAGGGCCGACATTATCTAGGAAAGCATCCACGCAGCATGCAACAACCCTGTGTCACTTAGCATCAATACACCATAAACATACACATCACACCGAGTTTCACTCATATAAACCCCAAAAATAGCATCTATAATTCTGTGAAGACAATAAATGATCAATACTTCTAAAAAGCTTTTTTCAATCATCAACAGCCACATGCGGTCTAAATAATTCAAGCTTGTCTAGGTAGCAACCGCAAACCACAAGCTACCACGACAACAAGCTCCATGGCAACCCTGTTTCTCTTCCACATAATCCCAGCAGTATACTATAAGACATAAGGAAGTGTTTGGTTACCTCCATGGCCAGAGCGGCGGTCTGCTGGTCATAATGGTTGAGAAGGTTGGGCATGAAGGTGGTATTGTAGGACAGATCCTGGCACATTCGTAGGCCTATCGACTCACAGGTGAACGTACTGTGGCTGCTCACCGAGTCCATCTGGATGCCAAGGCTGGTGTTAAACATGGACAGGACCAGCAGCAAACCAAAGAGCCACATCCCTTGGAAGTGTACAGCTGCTCCAGGAAAAGGCAAATCCAGAGCACGCCCCATGGTTGAATGGCAGAACACAACGGGGGAAGATTGAGGGGTTGTACAACAAAATCAACGGTTTATTCTCTATGCAGATATCCACCACACACCAATGTGTAAAGTATGCCGGTATGATTCGCTGGTCCCATCTCCTTCCTGTTTTTCAGATGGTCGTCATGGATACCCGTCTCTTCACCTGCGTCTTGGGTCAGTGAACGCTTTGATCTGACACCTCAACAGTCATAGACATCATCTCGTGGTTATACAAGACTACAGGATGAATGATAAATTGTGTTTCCTCGGGGTGGTGGTCTTCAATGGAGACTTTAAACACCGCTCTAGGAAGTGGCTCCATCAACTGATACTGGATACCTGTGAAAACATGTCAATATCAAATACATGTGTGTGTGTGTGTGTGTGTGTGTGTGTATGTGTATATATATATATATATATATATATATATATATATCAAACAACATTCCTAACATCCACTTAAACTGGTTAACATCATTAGTTGTGCCGTTTGGCAAAGCAGTCTTATGTGACCCCCCAGCTTGTAAACAGTATTTAGCACATTTGTCTAATTCTCATTACTGCAATGCAAAAAGACATTTAGTTTGTAGAGTATTTATGCATCAAGGTAGTATTTGGGTTAATGACGTGATGCTCATTTTCTATCCCAATCTATTAAATTATTCAAAAACATATTAAAAATGCAATTCAAACAAAACAATTACTTGAATACACCTCTGCTATGATAAATATGTTTTCAAATACTGATTTCAAAGTCATTTTGCTACTCTTTATTTTTTTTTTTTGGACATATATCAAAATATCTTCTGGTGCAACTGTACATAGCAGTGACGGAGCCCATTTGCAATTGCTGTTTTAGTCATCTTTTGGCACAATTTAGCTCTTAAGAGGTGAAATCATCTCTGTACTTTACATGTGCACACACCAAGGTCACCAAACCTCTCCGTCCCTGGTGTCATTGTGTCAGGCAGCACAATTTTGTCACTGATGAGAATTAGAGTGTGAGTGTAAGTGTGTGTGTGTTCAATTTGAATTAATTGGAGCCAGTGTAAACACACACCCCTACACCATAACAACACATTTGTGTTGAGTCTAAATACACAACCTGCCCCAATCTAGGTAAAACATTAACAGGCCACCAAAAATCTAAATAAAGTATCATTTCAGTAACATCAAAACATAACTCAGATCACTATGTTTAATAATTCTAATGCATCTCCACCACCAAACATGTCAAATGCATCCATATTCAAATTATTTCATTATATGTGTAAGCAGATCTGTATATTTGTATACTCATGTCTGAATGTTAACCAATATGCATCCCCAGACAGAAATATTAACATTTTTGTTCATATAAAATATATAAAGCTAATCAAACCATAACTGTGTGCGGGCTAAAACCCCTGAGTAGTACATGCAAAATAATGCATATAAAACTTTACCTTTTCCTGGCACAGAGCCTCTGGTTTTTCTCCAAATGACACAATACAGCGTGTCTCTCGCTCTATCTCCGCGCGCAGACAGATTCACGCAGCAGCAGGTTTGATTTCAGCAGCGAGAATCATAAAACACACTGAAGTCCCTCCTTCAGTTACGTTAAAACACTCGCTCCAGCGGGTTTGAGGATCGAGACGCTGATGCATACAAATAATCGTAAACTACTCGAAACGTGCACATGTAGAGCGTCACGGACGGCTGGTGGCTTTGCATATTCACAGCGAAACTCACTCCCCCCCCTCCCCAATACAGCAGCGTCTCGATTCGCCCCACCTTCAGCTGTTTCCGATGAGACGTTACTGGTGTCTTCCGCCAGGGGGCGCTTGGAGGCTCAAAATCCGAATGTTCCATTGAGACGCATTCAAATCTCATAACGTGTTTGACTCATTGGAGATGCTTGAACATTAAAACATATCATTATTTAATTCTATTACTTTCAAGAATTTGGCTAATTAAGACATTATGCTTAAGAAATTTCTATAAAATAGCTTTAAAATGCCTTATGGGCAGTGTTGGGTAAGTTACTCTAAAAAAAGTAATTAATTACTAACTAATAATTACATTTTCTACAGGGTAATTAGATTACTGTAATAATTACTCTTTCTGAAAAGTAACTGCATTACTTATTACTAATGAATTTTAAACCCCTGATCAACCTCGACCAGATAAAAAATATAAGGATAGACATGAAACTGTTCTTTTAATTCTTTCAAATAAATCTTTCAGAATCAGATAAATTTACATTTACATTTACATTTATGCATTTGGCAGACGCTTTTATCCAAAGCGGCTTACACTGCACTTATTACAGGGACAATCCCCCCGGAGCAACCTGGAGTTAATGCCTTGCTCAAGGACACAATGGTGATGGCTGTGGGGATTGAACCAGCAACCTTCTGATTGCCAGTTTATACCATAAATTATTCATGAATTGAACAAAGAATTTAAGGGGGCTGCATTCATTTAGAAAACATACATTTTAACAATAGGTGTTACATTTTGATTTTAAATTCACAATTTTTTTCTATAGAATATGAGTCTATACAGTATTTAACGAAATTACATCAGAAGTAACTGATGTTCCCTTACTTGAATTTTTTAATTGAAAAGGTATTTTAATTACAGTCATTCGTTACTTTGTAATGCATTACACCCAGCACTGCTTAGGGGTCGTTCAGACCGAAGACGTAGCGCAACAAAAATGACACTGAGAAACTTTAATAGGCATTTAATTGAAAATACACAGTAAGAGTCAACATATGAGAATTATTATAGAGACTCATCATAACTGACCAATCAGAGACAACGCCGGGCCACCAAACACTGCCAAATGTGAGATCATGGTTCCTGTTAATTACATTCTACCCACTACTATTTCTACTGTATGCCCAAGGGACTGTTCATGCCCAGGGGACATTTACTGAACCCTAAAACACAGAACAAGGCTGCATGTTTACTGAGTCAATGTCAGAGGACTTATAAACAATATAGAAATTTCCTTATATATATAACATTTCTAAATGTGGTTGTGCATTTATATTATTATAAAGCTAATAGCTTATTATAAAACATATTATACAGATTATTATATAGGCTTACAAGGTTTTTTAATTGATTTATGGTGAAAAGAAACAGCCTCTTATATAATCTTTGTGAATGCGGTTGCTTCTATAGAGCATAAAAGCATCATTTAACAAAGGGACATTTCTCTCTGACCAACAAAAGTGTCTTGACGAATCCAGGTCATGGAAAAAAGTTATAAAACTTAATGTTTTTATATTATGGGGTCCCTGTGTTGGCTGAGTGACTGGGTGGAGATATCTCCACCTTAAAGAGATAGTTCACCCAAAAATGAAAATTCTCTCATCAATTACTCATCCCAGATGTGACTTTCTTTCTTCTGCTGAACACAAACAAAGATTTTTAGAAGAATATCTCAGCTCTGTAGTTCCATACAATGCAAGTGAATGCTGGCCAGAACTTTGAAGGTCCAAAAAGCACATAAAGGCAGCATGAAAGTAATCCATGAGACTCCAGTTCTTAAATCAATGTCTTAAAAAGCAATGTAAAAGGTGTGGGTGAGAAACAGATCAATATTCAAGTACTGTTTTACTATACATTTTCCTCCCTGCCTAGTGGCTAGGATAGGCACAAAGAATGTGAATCACCAAAAAGACATTGATTAAACCACTGGAGTTGTATGGATTACTTTTATGCTTTCTTTATGTGCTTTTTTTGAGCTTCAAAGGTCTGTCCACCATTCACTTGCATTGAAAGGGCAAATAGAACTGATATATTCTTCTAAAAATCTTAGTTTGTGTTCAGCAGAAGACGGAAAGTTATACACATCTGAAATGGCATGGGGGTGAGTAAATTATATTTGGGTGAACTGTTGCTTTAAGGAACTGATCTTATGTCCATATCTTGATAAAATATTTATGCATTAGCAATAACCATATAGCTATGAGTTTGATCATCTAGGCTGTGGCTATCTAGGGTTTTATCACTGACGAATGCATTTAGTGAACAGCAGATGTAGCATCCAGCAATCCAACAGGTGCAGTGAAGTAAATCAGGTCATCTTTACATTAACACTGAGAGCAGCATCTGCATACTGGGGCCTCAAGCAAACACACCATGACCTTAAATATTAAACAGGGTCAGTGAGGAAACAATGGCACTCCACATGTACTATAGGGTACAACACAGGCTTGAAACTCATAAAACTCTTATAAACACATAAAACAAAAGGTCAGTGAAAAGAGGTGCTTAACCTTCAGACAACGTTATTCGTCCAGATCAGGAGGTCAAACTACCTCTAATTTCTATTTACTTTATATGAGATGAACATTTTAAATACATTTTAAAACTCTGATTTACCGATTATGTTACTTCTAGCAATAAACATTAAAAGGAATATTCCGGATTCAATACAAGTTTAGCAGAATCGACAGCATTTGTGGTATAATTACCACAAAAATGTAATTTAAGCTTTTCTTTAAAAAAAAATAAAATAAATAAAAAACAAATCTGGGTCACAGTGAGACACTTATATTGGAAGTGAATGGGGCAATCCGAAAATGTTAAAATACTCACCGTGTCAGCCACAATGCGTGTGTTAACTTGATTTTAGGGTGATAAAATCGCTTGCTAACCTTACGAGTAAAAATGTCCAATCTTACAACTTCGTTGCCATGGCGATGTAACGGCACAAACCCGTAATCCCAAAAAAATGATATAAATTTTACAACCCACCAAAAATTGGCCCCATTCATTTCCACTGTAACCTCAATTTTTGTCGAAAATTTCTTTTTTGTGGTAGTCAAAATTATGCCACAAACGTTGTTGATTTAAACAATGTCTCACGACAGAGTGTGCTTCCAAAGTGGAGTATAAATTTAAGGTGCTCTATAGTCAAGGATACATAATAGTCTGGATAACCATGGTGGCGCTCTTATTAATTTAAAAGCCTTTATCATCACATGGCTTAATGCAAACGGTAAATCAGGCTCTTTTACTTTTTGTATTAAGCCATTTGACAATAAAGGCTATTTAATTCATAAGAGTGCCATGGTTAACCTGGAAAACTCCTTTCAGAAAATAAAAGTAGATCAGATTATTGTATTAAAAAGTATTTATTCAAATTAATTGCACATTGAGAACAATAACACAATCATAAAAAAAGCACTCAAAAAGTAATACAATGAAATATAGACAGCAAAGATTCACTATTCAGCATTAAAAGGATGAAACTAAATGACATCTCCATTTAAACAAACACACAGGGCAATGAAATTAAATCTAATGTAATGATGAAACGCAAAGTGTCTTATAGAGAGAAATCCCACATTGTTTTGACAGTGTCAGTCACATCTCTCTGTCAATATTTATTTAAAACCTTTCATCACGCTGGATTATCTCGGAGTGTGAGACTCACTCTGCATCATTCATTCCAACCCAGATTAACTTCTCACTCGTCACGCTCTGGCCTGCATACTGACACATTGGAATTTTGATGGCTACAACTAGCTAAACAGAAATTACTTCGGGGCACATTAGGTAGTTCAAACAGTGCGGTTTACATTTAGAGTCGCACACTATATTCAAAAAAGGCATCAACATATTTTTAAAATGACACACAAGTTGTGTGAGCCAGTGGTTTAAAGTTATGATGTAAACAAGAGCTGCAAACATGTCAGCATATAGGAAACAACACAATCAGTATAGACTATGATGATTTTTGGGTTGTTGTTCCAGTGATTAGGGGTGCAAGTTCAAATATGCAGATTTAAATAGATCAATACAAATGTCAAAAGAGTTTAATTGCCTGAATTATTGTATTAACATTAGTGTGCTGGAGTGCTTCAGATCATCTCCAAGCAAAGACTACTAATATCACCATCAGTTAATACAGCAAGTTTAGAAATTATACACATTATTGAAAACTATCTGTATGATTACTTTGAATAAACTTGAATGCAATAATGTCCAAAAAAACTTGTAAATGTTAATTTCATATATAAAATAAATATCCATTCTAAGCACTGGCAGAATGGTGTCCAATGAGATGTTGGCCTCGAGTTGTTTCCTGTTGATGCCAATGCCGCCTCTTCCAGCTGTTATGAAATAAAATGGCAATTTTAAAGATATTTAAGTGGCGTAATTTGTATAGTCAAAAGTCATTTGACTTAGCGCTGGCTTAAAGTCAAAACTCTCATTTGGATGTTCTCACATCCATACTCCAAATGCTATTTTGAAGGGGGGTTTTTTGCCTTATATGGTGGCAAGTTCCATCGTTACAAACACCGTGCAGTGATTTGGTGTTTCCCGTGACCATAGTCCAACCGGACATTTGCAAATAGCAATGCAAAGTCGTGTGGTTTGAACAACAGCTCTCCACCTGTGGGTAGACGCATCGTTTCTTGTTAGTTTGCGGTGTCTGCATCATTTGACTTCTCTGATACTTCTTTATCTTTCTTTCCGAATTATGCGTCAATGTAAATGTACAAGCGGTGTTCTTATATGTTTTCGAAGACAGCGCATGTGTGCTCATTTGCCCGGTGTATTACTCAAGAGGGAAACCACCACTGTTAAATTCACAGTGCATGTAAACGTGAACGGCGATACCTTGTCTTAAGTAGCTATCTTGCAATAAATGGCTCTCTGGTGTCTATATTTTATGTCAAACGATAGTAGATTTTGCCGATACCGATAACTAAGCTGGTGAAACGGCCAATAACCAAATAATCAGCAGACAGTTTTCAAAATCGATTTAAAGAATTATTACCTTACTATGACAGTCACAGACATAGTTAATGAACAAAATCCCACATTTGTACGACCCAAAACATTATGACCACTCACAGGTGAAGTGAATAACATTGATTATCTCCTAACAAGGCCACATGTTAAGGTCTGGGTTGATTAGATGTAAGCGAACATCCAGTGTTGAATGCAGGAGAAATGGGCAGGAGTAAAGACCAGAGCAACTTTGACAAGGGCCAGTTAGTTATGGCCAGTCAACTTGGCCAGAGAATCTCTGAAACGGCAAGTGTGTCAGCAGTGGTGAGTACCTACCGACAGTGGTCCGATGAGGGACAAACCAGCGACAGGGTGTTGGGTGCCCAAGGCTCTTCGATGCACGAGGTCAATGAAGGTTATCCTGTCTGGTCCAAACTGACAGAAGGTCTACTGATTTAATGATGATTACAGGAGGAATGGGTCACAACACACAGCGCACCACTTCCTGATGAGTATGGGGCAGCGTAGTCGCAGACCGGTTGGAGTGCCCATGACGTCCCTTGTCCCCCATCGAAAGCAGCTTCATCTCTAGAGGTCACTGTAAAGGACAAAAAGTTGTCCTTACTCAGTGGTTCTCAAACTGGTCCTGGAGCCCCCCTGCCTAGTGTACTAGGTAGTTGCTAGACATTACTAGGCACTTGATAAGGTGTTCTGGGTGGTTGCTAGCTGTTACTAGACAGTCAGAAAAATAAATAAAGATTTTGGGGACATGAATATTTAGCATTTTACCTGCTCTCTGATGCAAGTATGCGCACAGGGTCCGATTCTTCTTAAATTGAGACCCACAATAAAACACCACACAGACAGTGTGGCCTCTACGGCAGTAAACCAGCACAGAAGAACCATAGCTCCAGAGTTGTGTCCTGAAGACAAAAAAAGGCAGTTCAGTTCATACTTTTTCATTTCACTGTACATTTTAAGTGCCAGTTCAAAAACATATCATAAACACTCATCATAAACTGTGGCAAAAAAAAGTATGTGAACCCTTTGGAATCAGCTGGTTTTCTGCTTTTATTGGTCATAAAAATGTGATTTCATCTTTATCAGTCGCAAATATAGACAAACACAATGTGCTTAAGCTAACACCACACAAACAATTATAATCACATACCATTAAACATTCATTGTGCAGTGGAAAAGTAAGTGAACCCTTGGATTGAATAACTTGTTGATCCTCCTGGGCAGCAATAACCTCAACCAAGCCTTTAAGGTAGCTGCGGTTTAGACATGCACAACGTTCAGGAGGAGTTTTGGACCATTCTTCCATACTGAACTGCTTCAGCTCAGCCATTTTCTTAGGCTGTCTGATGTGAATGGCTCTCTTGAGGTCATTCCACATCATTTCTATTGGGTTAAGGTCTAGTCTCTGAGTTGGCCACTCCAAAAGGTGGATTTTCTTTTTTTGAAGCCATTCTGTAGTGGATTTACTTTAATGTTTAGGGTCATTGTCCTGCTGCATCACCCTACTTCCACCGAGCTGCGGCTGGCGCACAGCCACCCAGATATTATCCTGTAGGAAAGCTTCATTTTTCCCTCAATGATGGCAAGCAATCCAGACCCCAAATCAGCCCCAAATCATGATGTTCCCTCCATCGTTGAGATTATGTTTTCATGTTGTATGAGGTGCCCTTTTTATGCCATACTTTGTGCTGTGTATTCTTCCCAAACAATTCATCCTTAGTTTCATCAATCCACAAAACATTTGACCAGTAGCGTTGTGGTGTCAAGGAGGTCTTTGGCAAACGTAGCACAAATGTAGGGCGTAGCAATGTTTTTGTTGGAAAGCAACAGCTTTATGGTGCCCTGGCATGAACAACATGTCTGTTTAATGTTTTCCGTATAGTAGACTCATGAACAGAGATGTTAACCAGTTCCAATGATTCCCTCAAGTCTTCAGCTGTCAATCAAGGGTTCTTTTTACCTCATTGAGCATTCTGTGGTGTGCCCTTTGAATAGTCTCTGGTGGACGGCCACTTCTGGGGCAGTTGTTGCTCAAGTGGTAGAGCGGGTCGACCACTAATTGCAGGGTTGGCGGTTCGATTCCTGGCCCACACGACTCCACATGCCGAAGTGTCCTTGGGCAAGACATTGAACCTGAAGTTGCTCCCAATGGCAGACTAGCGCCTTGCACAGCAGCTCTGTCGTCATTGGTGTGTGAATGTGTGTGTGAATGGGTTAATGAGTCACAGTGTAAAGTGCTTTGAATACCGTTAAGGTTAAAAAGGCGCTATATAAGTGCAGACCATTTACCATTCTAGGAAGAGTAGCCACAGTCCTAAATCATCTCCATTTATAGACAATTTGTCTAACTGTGGACAGATGAATATCTAAGTTCTTCGAGATAACTTCGTAACCCTTTCCAGCTTTATGAAAAGCACCAATTCTTGATCGTGGGTCTTCTGAGATCACTTTTTTGTGAGGCATGGACCAAGTCATCAGATGCTTCTTGTGAATAGCAAACTCAAATGTTTGAGTGCTTTTTATAAGTCAAAGTAGCTCTAACCCACACTTTCGTTTCATTAATTGGATGCCAGGTAAAAAAACAAAAAAAACAATTGGATGCCAGGTTTGCCAACTCCTGACTCCAATTAGCTTTTGTTGATGTTATTAGCCAAGGGGTTCACATACTTTTTCCAACCTACTCTGTGAATGTTTCAATGCCGTATTCAATATGTACAAGTGTAATTAGTTAAAACAGATTGTGTTTGTTCATTATTGCAACTTAGACGAAGATCAAACCAGATTTTAAGACAAATTTAAGTAATCCAGGTAATTCCAAAGGGTTCATATTCATTTTCTTGCCACTGCAAGCTTCTAGAAGTTAAATATCCTCAACAGTACTTTGGCTGTGATATACTGCAGGAGAAATACTCACATAGATGCGGGTGGCATCGAAAGGGCAGTTGACGATGATCGGAGAACGTGCATTCACGGGCATGTTAGTGGAATTGCATCCTTTCATGAGCATGGACCCGTCGTTTGAAATGGTGAGGCTGATTGCCAAAAGCAAAACATGCCCCACAAAACATGCTGACGAGAGCAGGGCATTCAGGCACGAGCTCAATAACAGACCAATGTGTTACAGGAAACAGAAGAACAGTGCTGTATTAAACACCTCAGGAAAACGATACTGTATTTATTGTAATCTTGAATCAGTTTAAGGCCTGAGTTATGATACTCAATCATAACACCCAAACAGAAACGGTTACTTACTAGCTTCAAGTTGGTAATATTCCTGGACACCAATATGGCGACAATTCCACTCGCAATGCTCTAAGAAAAAGATATGTTTCATTTGGGGAGAAACACCATTTTAATTCATTTACAAGTTATCATTTATTCCTTAAAGTGATAGTTCACACAAAAATATTCTGTCCACTTTTTCTCAACTGATGTTGTTCCAAACCTGCAAAAAAAAAAAAAAAGACGTTAGGCAGAATGTTGTACTCAGTCACCATTCACTTCCATCTCTTTTTCCATACAATGAAAAGTGAGTGGTGACTGAGACTGCACATTCTACCCAACATCTCCTTTTGGTAACACATAAAGAAAGTCATTTGGGTTTCAAACGACATGAGGGTGAGTAAATAATGACAGAACTTTCACTTATGGGAGAACTATCCATTTAATGAAATGTAACACTAAAAATTAAGTGCAATAACTCACCAGTAGTCCTGAGGTGACAGAGATGATGTTTGATACAGTATACTCAGTTGTGATCTCATTGCTGGGTTTGGAAATGTGTCGTAACACACTGCCATGTACTATGGCACTCAGGATGAAATTAACATGACCAACTACAATGAGGGAGAATCCTTTCTTCATCAGCCTACCAGGACCCTTCTGTTTGTCTGGAATAAGGAAGATAAATGCCACATATTGATATATAATATATAGCCAACAGTGGTAATAAAAAGTATAAAAAATAACAAAATATCAAGCCAAGTGGCATCCTGGTGTAGTTCACCACATCAACTACTATGGATATGTTCCACTCTCTCTTGACAACCAGAAAGTGTCACAATATTTTTTGTCTTAATTTTGAACATTGTTCCTAAAAGTCTACACAGCTGCTTAACTACTGTTATACTGTACAGTTGTGCATGTCTGGACTGAAAAATATGTAAATATAACACACAACTGTAAATGAACGGTAATTCTCATACCTGCAATAAAAAGAGGCAAATAATAAATTAAATTCTTACCGGAGCCGCACATATTTGCAACCGTAATCACAGCTTTGAAGGAAAACTTGTATATCAAACGCATTACACTGCCTTCATGCTCGATGACGTCACGCAGGGCTCACCTGTGCAGGAAGTGGGAGGGGCTAGCAAACCAAATCCATTCAATGAAAATTTTTATTTAAGTGTGAAAAAAAAAGAAGAAGAAAAAAATAAAAAAAGAGACAATGTGATTGAACAAATGCAATTCAATGCTGAAGTTAGAAGCGGAAAAAGAAAGAAAATAAAGATTACAATATTTATCTATATTATATTAAGCTAACATTGTTTAACAGACGGTTTCTCATTGCATTGTGTAGTAGTCTTTGTATTGCTTGCGACAAATGACTTTTTTGCACCATTTTATAGTTAAACTTACACCATTGTGTGTGTGTGCATGTATATACACACAATATTAGGCAGGTGGTTTTAATGTTGTGGCTGATCGGTGTATGTATATAAACTCAGCAAAAAACGTCATCTCACTTTCAATTGCTTTTATTTTCAGCAAACTTTACATATGTAAATATTTTTATGAACATAAAACTAAGACATAAACTGAACAAGTTTCACAGACATGTGACTAACAGAAATGGAGGGGGGTCAAAATCAAAAGTAACATTCAGTATCTGGTGTGGCCACCATCTGCATTAAGAACTGCAGAGCATCTCCTCCACATGGACACCACATTTGCCAGTTCTTTCTGTGAGATGTTACCCCACTCTTCCACCAACGCACTTGCAAGTTCCCGGACATTTCTAGGGGAATGGCCCTAGCCCTCACCCTCCGATCAAACAGGACCCAGACGTGCTGAATGGGACTGAGATCTGGGCTCTTCACTAGCCATGGCAGAACACTGACATTCCTGTCTTACAGGAAATCATGCACAGAACAAGCAGTATGGCTGGTGGCATTGTAATGCTGTAGGATCATGTCCGGATGAGCCTGCAGGAAGGGTACCACATGAGGGAGGAGGACGTCTTTCCTGTAATGCACAGCATTGAGATTGCCTGCAATAACAACAAGCTCAGTCCGATGATGCTGTGACGCACCGCCCCAGACCATGACGGACCCTCCACCTCCAAATCGATCCTGCTCCAGAATACAGGCCTCGGTGTAACACTCATTCCTTCGACAATAAACGCAAGTCCGACCATCACCCCTGGTGAGACAAAACCACACAACTCCTCAGTGAAGAGCATGTTTTGCCAGTCCTGTCTGGTCCAGCGAAGGTGGGTTTGTGCCCATAGTCGACGTTGTTGCGGGTGATGTCTGGTAAGGACCTGCCTTAAAACAGGCCCTCAATCCCTCAGTCCAGCCTCTCTCAGGCTATTGCAGACAGTCTGAGCACTGATGAAGGGATTGTGCATTCCTGGTACAGCTCGGGCAGTTGTTGTTGCCATCCTGTACCCATCGCGCAGGTGTGATATTCGGATGTACCGATCATGTGCAGGTGTTGTTACACATGGTCTTCCACTGCGAGGACGATCAGCTGTCCTTCCTATCTCCCAATAGAGCTGTCTTAGGTGTCTCACAGTACTTACATTGCAATTTATTGCCCTGGCCACATCCGCAGTCCTCATGCCTCCATGCCTCATGCCTAAGGCACGTTCACACAGATGAGCAGGGACCCCAGGCATCTTTCTTTTGGTGTTTTTCAGAGTCAGTAGAAAGGTCTCTTTAGTGTCCAAAGTTTTTATAACTGTGACCTTAATTGCCTACTGTCTGAAAGCTGTTAGTGTCTTAAATGACCGTTCCACAGGAGCTTGTTCATTCATTGATTATGGTTCATTGAACGAGCATGGAAAACATTATTTAAACCATTTACAATAAAGATCTGTAAAGTTATTTGTATTTTTACAAAATTATCTTTAAAATACAGTGTCCTGAAAAAGGGATGTTTCTTTTTATGCTGATATATATATATATATATATATATATATATATATATATATATATATATATATATATAAATAATTACACACACACACTCACAGTATATATATTATGCATTCTTTTACTCAAGTTCTTTGTAATATTTGAATAATTTTGTTGAGTTTGCAGAAAAAAAACTTAATAAACTAATAAAGTCCAATTACACAAATGTGATAACTTACCCCATATATAGTGACAACATGCCCCAGTAAGTAAGAGAGAGTGTGTGTGTGTGTGTGTGTATATATATATATATATATATATATATATATATATATATATATATATACACAGGTTGTGCACCTCCTAATGCTCTGCACTGTATTATTCCCTAATGCAAGAATATATATTTAGTTTCATGATGCCAACTGTAGGGTTTAAACTCTGTGTGGCATCCGTCTGTCCATGCTAACGATTCAAGCAGTGGCAGAGGTCTTGGGCAGAGCTAATCTACTGACACGCTTAAACAATGCCAGTATCCAAAGTCCTATCTGTTTAAATGGCACACCTTCAATTAAAGAGCAAATATTAGAATAAAAAGCATGTAAGGATACAGACAAAGTATATCAGCAAATCAAGATAGTTCGAGATAAATCATAACTGAATATTGGAAAATGACTTACTAGGCAAATGTTTTACAACGCATGCAAAACAAAGTTCATTCAAAAAATTTGAAGCCTTTGTTTTAAATTATGTCAAAAGTAGATCAAACGACATTTACTTGGAAATAGGTCACTAAATTATACTTTGCTATATTATACTTCATCATATTATAATGGAGCATGTTCAGCCAGTTAAAAGCTGTAGCAATGAAAATGTGTGTTCTAGATAGAAACAATGGATATTAAACTATAGTTTGAGGTTGTAGAATATACGCTGACCCCAAACATATGTCTGAATGCCACTGCAACAGATAACAAAATATCAAACCAAGTGGCATTCATTTTAAAGATAGCACAAGCTGTCAAGTCATTGCAAGAATGGCTCCTGAGAAAAGGTCTAGCATTGTCAAAATATGTGATGACAGGAAATGTAATATCAAATATGCCTTTGTTATGATCACTTTTTTAAAGTTTAGCCCACTAAGTATTTCTGTACCAAAAACAAGATTTCAAACAATAGCAAACTAGGTACATCCTATACAAACTCTTGGCCACAGCGACACCTGGTGGCCTCCAGAAACATCACTTGCAGATGTTGAAAATTCATTCATAAATGTGTGTAAAATGCATTTAAATGAAAACAAAAACACATCCACAAGTATAGTAAATCAGAATGGTATTTTTTTATTTTATTTGAACTGTACTGTATGCTAAATGTTCACCTTGGTACAATAAACAAATACAAATACTCACACTAAAAACCAAACCTACAGTTCTGGAACCAACCTGACTGGAGTTCGCCGAGGACCTCAGAATACTGTATATAAACAACACAATGAGCTCCTAACTGTGCGTTCCACATAAAGAACCCAAAAATAGGGGAACAGGGAGAAGAACGGGAGAATATGGTTACAAAAACATGAAACAATACAATACAAATCTAATATAATTGCCATACATTCAACAGCAAAAAAACGCACTGGATGTCAGAGCTATAAAAATACCTCAGGAGTGGATAGGCTGATGGAGAGGAGTGAATATATAGACTGGGTTGTCACTGTTTTGCTTGGTTCTAGACTCAAGTGGAGTAACCTGTGAATGTTCTTCCTGAGACGGGCGGTTTTCACTCCAGTCCCTTTTCTGCATGAGCTGCCATCTATCTGTGAGCTTTTCAGCACTCATTTCAACATATACAAAATCAAAATAATGTTCTATGCGGAAAATTGATGATGGTTATTCAAATCCAAATTCCTGTTTTTTAAACTGACAGAGAATGGTTCGTAAATTAAATGGCGACAGCCCATTCTGACAGAGTTGTTGACAAAAGAAAAATGATTTGTATATCAGTAAAATAGTGTGCTCTTGTGTCTTAAATAGGAGTGAATTTCCGAGCTGGTGGTTGTTCAATTTGTGCAATTCTGTAAACAAGAGGTCTGCTAGTCAGAACACTGGAGAAAAGAGCTAAGGGGTGAATCTCACAAAAAACACATTTCACCACAAAATCAAAAGACATTTTCAAAAAAATAAATCAAGATTTTTTTCATGGTAAAAATGGTTATTGTCATGACAATTAAGCAAATTTTTCTCCCAAATTCTCATTATGTAATGCGTCCAGATGCTTTATGGGTCTTATTGTGATTTCCGTTACTGTAATTAAATAATTTGTTTATATAAAATCACAAAAAATAAACAAGTACAGCAAATGCTACTATGATGCATAAATACTTTACACCTTAAATAATGTATTTTTTTTTTATTTTTTTTTGCATTTTGGTAATGAGATTTGTGTGTGTGGTTGGTGTTTTATTGACTTCTTAATGGTCACAAAATTAGGCTTGTGTAAAATATAATTTATTTTTTCTATTGATTTTAAAGTGAAATTTGACATGTTCTTTTAAGAGATTCACTGTAATAATTAATCTTCATTGGGTAAATCTCGTAAAAAAATATCCACATCATATTTTACTCCAAAAAAATTAAATAAACAATATTATATTTTACACAATGAAAATGACCCCCCCCCTTTATTGTATTTTTTCCATTAAATATTTTTAATGACCATCGAGAACATTTTCCTCCCAAATTCGCATCACATTTGTGTTATTACTAGTCTGAATGGTGATTATCGTTACTGTAATAAATTATTATTTTTTATTTAAAATCAACATAAATTAAAAGCAGTACAACATATACTACTATGATGCATATATACTTTTCAATTCAAATAATGTCTTTTTTATTTACTGTAATAAGAATTTTGTGTTTTTGTGGTTTATCTTCATGAAAAAAAAATAATAATAAAAAAAAATAAATAATCGAAATGCAAAAAAACGGAATGGTCCTAAAATTAGGCTTATGTATCTTATGATTTTGGTGTGAAATATGACCCGGACATGTTCTTGACAGGTTTTGTATGATTCACCCAAATAATTACACTACCATCTTCATTTTTGCTGAAAACAGGCATTACCTCACTGTTCTCTTAATAGATACACTGTTTATATAATCTAATATATTTTTTTCCATCAAGCACTTTTAACACTGAAACAAAGGACAAGCACTAAATTTGTTGATGTAAAGAAAGAAACAATGTTGATAACGTATTAACATATAACTAACTAACTGCTAAGATGAAGTGAATTCTGTTACATGCCCATATAAGGCAAGAAGGAAGAAATGCATGACACGTAATGTCAACATTCCGAGCTCTGTGATTGGTGCGTGGGAAAAGAGGAGTGGCCATCACATCTCGCCAGTCCTCCCAACAAGAAAGCACCATCCACCTGAATTAGAACAGGTGGAAATTATGTCCTCTCCCAAGATGAAAACAAAAACAAACAAAACAGAACCACCAAACATCCTGGGTTAAAAAATAAAAGAACAATAGAACGGAAAAACACTTTAACTGATTTAGAAAACGAGATGTCCGTGAATCATGTTTCCGGCGCAGCTAGCGGTAGCTGATTGCTTGTTTACCCGTTCACTGTCTCTTAGTCTCTGATTTGCAGGTTAATTACTGAACGCTTCTCTCTATTGGTCAGTTTGTATTCTGCCCTTATGGTCACCGTGGTTACGATTTGGCGAGGTGTTCTCTATGGTCGTTGTGTTTGAGAAGCTGGGTGGGGGAAGGTGCGAGGCTGGGCTGGGTGCCCCGCAGCAGAGGATAGGCACTGGGCACCCCGCCAGGCATCATGCCTTCTATTGGACCACCCATGCCACCCGGAGACACACCCACCACACCAGGAGGAAACCTAGAGCCAAGAAAAAAGAAAAAAAAATGGTCACAAGGAGATCATAACATTTACATTCCACCCTTTTACAACTTACGGTCAGAATATAGCAACAAAATATGATTCACTAACACATAATCAAATTTACACTGACAACATACAATTTACAAATGCAAATCAAGATTCATAAATAGGGTAGAACGGGGCAGGAATGTATTTTCTTTCTCTTCACAAAGTGTATAAAAATGGAAATAATATTTTTTTTATTATTGAATCTAACAGAAGGTTGTTATGGTTCAATTTCATTAAAAATTCAGAGCCGTAAAGAGGCTGACTACCACCCCTTGAGTCGCGAGTTCGAATCCAGGGCGTTCTGAGTGACTCCAGCTAGGTCTCCTAAGCAACCAAATTTGCCCGGTTGCTAGGTAGGGTAGAGTCACATGGGGTCTCCTCCTCGTGGTCGCCATAATGTGGTTCTCGCTCTCGGTGGGTGCGTGGTGAGTTGTGCATGGATGCCACAGAGAATAGCGTGAAGTCTCCACACACCGCATGTGTCTCCACGGTAACACGCTCAACAAGCCACGTGATAAGATGCGCGAATTGACAGTCTCAGACATGGAGGCAACTGAGATTCGTCCTCCACCACCCAGATTGAGGTGAGCCACTACGCCACCACGAGGACTTAGTGCGCATTGGGAATTGGGCATTCCAAATTGGGGAGAAAAGGAAAATTCAGGGCCAATAGATATAGGGCAAAATTTGTGAACTTATGTAAATACTTTTGAGACAGAAAGATGCTTTTTTTGAGAAACAAATTAAGATAATACTTATTCAAAATAACCACTTCAGAATGTGTTCAGTCAATGTGAACCCACTTTGAATATTCTTCATAACAATAATCTATTCCCCCTTTACAGAAAAACACGTTTTTATGGGGGCTTTTAACTCCAAATACTTTCACTTACTGGACTGTTATTAAAAAACTTTTGATTGAATCACCTTGAACAAAATGTAAAATTATAAATGGGTATTTTGTCTCAAAGTAAATACAATTTCAGGGATTTTCATTAGCTACATCCATTTGTACAATTTTAAAAGTGATAAAGTGTTAGATCAAATGACCTCAATATCAACCTTTAGACATTCCATGCGATGACCTCATGGATCAGGGACAATTTTGCTGTGTATATTGACAAGCAGGTGTTTAGGAAAATACTGTGGTAGATTTAGTTGCCATTTAGTGTTTTGGGAGAAAAAAAAAAAAAAAAAAGTGCCTTTCAGCGGCCTTTAGGCCCTTTGTACCCTATGAAAGTGTTCACAAATTAAATGTTGAATCTGCATAATGGCTGTGTCTCATTTGGAAGGCGGCGTCCTCCGGAGGTTGCATTTGTCAGCCTCAAACATCAGAGGTGGTCTCGTTTAATTTCTTTGTAAAAAAAATTTTTTATTGGGAATGCAAAAAAGGTTAACAAATGTATAAATGTAAGTGCATATAAATAAAAGGCATTGACAATAGATAAAAAATAAGAAAAAGACCAAAAAAGAAAGCCTCGATGACGTATGCGGCCGACAAATGCGACCTCCAGAGGACGCAGCCTTCCAATCGAGACACAACTATTGTTTTGAGACGTTTCTGACAGGTTTTGACTCCAATGCCAAACATTGAAAAAGTATGTTAATTTCTAATTTTGCTAATACAACAAATGCAGACACACTCAAAATATTTTAGCCTATTTTTAAGATTTATGCATTTCAATTTCAACAAAATTCCATCAAATTGAAATGTATAATGTTAACAAAATTGAATTAATAAAACTTTAAATATTTTGTTTTTTAAGATTACTCAATTAAATTTTATGGAATTTTGTTATGAAATTGAAATGCATAAATCTAAAAATATTTTTTTTTACGTGCACAAACACACAACACAGAAAAAAAATTAGATAACTACAAATAACTATAAAAGTACAATTGTTGTTTTGCCTTTTTAACCTTGTGTGACCCAACATACACGTGTGGATGTTGTATTCTGGCTTCGATATACACAACGCATTTTTTAATTAACTTAACATGACTGATCTCAGTTCAGGAGACTCTGTACTGCAGTAAAGGGTTACATTTTCGATGAGTCATGTAACCAAACAATATGGCGCCAACCACAGCAGAGTTTGTCTTTGGGAGAAATGCCAACAAAACTACATCTGGTCAAATCCTAATTACATTTCTACATTTAAACCTGTTCAAAAGATTTGAGTCACTAGTTTCATCCGACATGCCATTTTTAAAATCTGAGCGATTTATCGTGAAACGCCATGCTGATAAACACAATGTACACTAATGTGTACTTCAGCACATATAGAAATCCTAAATTTACTGTGCACTATCACAATGAGAATCAATGGGTTCATCCAAAATTAGAGGCTTTATATGGAGGATGGAAATAAGGTGCATTTCGAACTGTTCTAAGACCAGTGCAGACAGACAGCACACTGGAGGTTAAGTCTCTTTATGCAGCCTGAAACTGAACTTTTGAGATGATGTTTGGATCACTCAACATGTTTGGCAGACATGGGACAGTGATAATCAGTACACAGATTCAGAAGTTATAATGTATAATTTTATTTTAATGTGGTTGGCAGTGATTGGATGATGCTGACCGTTACTTTGAATCAGAATTAATTATGCTAATTTCTGATGATGATGTGTATGTCTGTAACGTCTTAATAACCAACACTCGTGGAATCATAACAAACAATTTGATAAAAAAAGGGCATGTTTATTAGGTGCTACTAGTTACAAGTCAAAAAGGGAAATGGGAAAAAGCACACAACAGTCATGCTCAGGAGGTTAACACTTAAATGTAACAGTTGCATGTTCTGCTGCACATGAGAATGACAAATGTGAAGTGATCTAAAAGCATGAGGTGACAAAAAAGGTTGAGAGACTTGGTTTTCAGACATATCTGGACATTGTCTTTGTCTGGGGAATGCTGTATTCTCTTGAGTATTTACCTGCCATTGTTTAGGTATACATTTTGTCGTGCAGGCCGCTGGGGGAAATGGCTGGTAGCGGTTGGGCCACTCTGCTGAGCGAGAGAAGCAATCAGACTGAGCAACACAATCAGTACCGGAGAGTGTGTTTACATGTGTGCATGTGTTCATATGTGTGGGTGGGAGAGTTGAAGGCACAGTTCACCCAAAAGAGAAAATTCAGTGATTATTTATTCACCGTCATGTTATTCCAAAGTTTATTTTCTATGTGGAACACAGATGCGAATAAGGTTTCATAGCTTCGGCGGAGGTAAAGATTATCAGTGAATAACTACTGAAATATACTTTTTTCATGGCATGCTTATGTGTTTTTTGGAGCTTGACAGCCATTCTTCAAACACCCTCCTTTTGTGTTCCACAGAATAAAATATAATTGCATGCCAGATTAGAATGGCATAAAGGAGAGTAAACAATGACAGAATTTTCATTTTGAGGTGATCTATGCTTTTTAATGTATAAAAATGAGATGGTAGTTCAGGGAAACATTCATAAGGGTTATACGGGTTGTGTGTGTGTGTGTGTGGGGGGGGGGGGGGGGGGGGTTACGATTGTGTCTAATCCAGCTGTCTATTTGCATATTACACTCTGAAGGGATAACACTCACTACTACACAGACATGGTCTAATGAAGCTTGTTTGCACAGAGCTGTACCGGTGACTGTTCATACAGTGGAATTAATGAATTTGTCTCAACGCAAAAGGAAGGGGTGATATTGATGCTAGGGAAAAGTGAGTGATGATAAATTCAAGGATGAATGGATGGATTAAGGGTTAGTTGGTGACAAATGATTTGATAGCTTTGTGTGTGTGTTTAGAATGCCTTTTCTCACCTGTAGGCTCCGCCATTGAGTTCTGGATGTACTTGCTGCTCCATCACCCCCCACGGCGCCGTGTTAACAAAAAACTCTTTGTTGACGCAGTTTCTGAGACTGTCTGGAATGCGACCTGAAAACCAGAACAAAGTATGAGATACAAGGACTTGTGTGCAATAGCAAAACACCAGAGAGAGTGATAAAAAGCAAGTCTGGCATTCCCTGAAGGTAATACTAGTGTATAGTTGCAAAGTAGTAAAATCACAAGGAGTGACGTTAATTTTCAACATGCGAATATTGCAATGACATCCCTGCTGGCACATTTTGAATGTCAAACTTCTAAAAGGTAATGTCTAATTTCTTAAAGGTAAAATGTTTAGAAAAAGCTAAAATAGAACCACTGTAAGGTTGAAGTTATCTACAAATCAGTTTAAGTGGAGTCTGTAAATTGGTGTATGCGGTGTTAATCCCATCAACGAAATTACGAAATTAAGTTAAACGTGACTTTCATTTGGTGTGGACCAGGCTCGTGGATGAGAAAATGTTGATGAAAATGTTCGTTGACAAAGGGTTATTTAATTTGTCAATGGTAAGGAAGATGAGACAAAAAAGATGCATCATAACGAGAATTAAACGATAGTAGCAACAGTTCATCAAAAAAAATTATTTCTCTCATAATTTATTCACCCTCATGCCATGTGTATGACTTTCTTCTCCAGAACACAAACTAATATTTTTAAAGGAATATCTCAGCTCAGTAGGTCCATACAATACAACTTTACAATAAGGTTGTATTTATTAATATTAGTTAATGCATTAGGTGCATCATGAACTAACAATAAACAATATTAACAGCATTTAATATTCTTGGTTAATGTTAATTTATGAAAATGAATTTGAGACTCTAAATTGCCCCATAGGCATGCGTGAGAGTCCACCCTGCCACTGGGGGTCACATCAGGAAGGGCGTAAAACCTGTGACAAGTCAATTATGCAGGCCATGGATCGTCTGCAGTGGTTACCCATAATGGGAGCAGCCGAAAGAAGAATGTCAATTTATGAAAATACATTTACATTACATTTACATTTATGCATTTATCCAAAGCGACTTACAGAGCCCGAACCAGTGACCTTCTGATTAGCAGCCCTGTGCTCTAGCCACTAAGCCACCACCACCAATACAGGTGTTCATAGTTAGTTCATGTTAATCCATACTGCATTAACTAATGTTAGCATATGCAACTTTCAAGTAAAAACAAATGTTTATAAATGTTAAAATTAACATTAACCAATATTAATAAATGCTGTAAAAGTGTCGTTCATTGTTAGTTTATGTTAACTTATGTAGTTAAACTAATGTTAACTAAAATAACCTTATTGAAACATTACCAAAACACTTAATGCAAGATATTATAAGTGCACAAACAGGAGGAACATCTACAATTTAGTCATCTAATTGAATAATCTATGTTGGGTATTTCCAACTTGAACCTACTTTACAATCAGAATCCAGAGCTGATCACTTTACAAACAGAATCCAGAGCTGATCACTTTACAATCAGAATCCAGAGCTGATCACTTTACAATCAGAATCCAGAGCTGATCACTTTACAAACAGAATCTAGACCTGATCACTTTACAAACAGAATCCAGAGCTGATCACTTTACAAACAGAATCCAGAGCTGATCACTTTACAAACAGAATCCAGAGCTGATCACTTTACAAACAGAATCCAGAGCTGATCACTTTACAATCAGAATCCAGAGCTGATCACTTTACAAACAGAATCCAGAGCTGATCACTTTACAATCAGAATCCAGAGCTGATCACTTTACAAACAGAATCTAGAGCTGATCACTTTACAAACAGAATAAAGAGCTGATCACTTTACAATCAGAATCCAGAGCTGATCACTTTACAAACAGAATCCAGAGCTGATCACTTTACAAACAGAATAAAGAGCTGATCACTTTACAATCAGAATCCAGAGCTGATCACTTTACAAACAGAATCTAGAGCTGATCACTTTACAAACAGAATAAAGAGCTGATCACTTTACAATCAGAATCCAGAGCTGATCACTTTACAAACAGAATCCAGAGCTGATCACTTTACAAACAGAATCCAGAGCTGATCACTTTACAATCAGAATCTAGAACTGATCACTTTACAAACAGAATCCAGAGCTGATCACTTTACAAACAGAATCCAGAGCTGATCACTTTACAAACAGAATCTAGACCTGATCACTTTACAAACAGAATCCAGAGCTGATCACTTTACAAACAGAATCCAGAGCTGATCACTTTACAAACAGAATTCAGAGCTGATCACTTTACAAACAGAATTCAGAGCTGATCACTTTACAATCAGAATCCAGAGCTGATCACTTTACAAACGGGTTAATTACCCCATTCAAATGCTTTGTATTTATACATGAGATTAATCACTATATCCAAAACATATATTTTTTTACAACTTATTTGCACAGGCGATAAAGCGAGTGAACAGGTGAACTTGAAATAAGTGACATGCAATGCAATATCCAAAACTGGATAAAAAACTAAAAATTTATAACAGTCTCTAAAACATGAATAAATCAATATACAGTCATTTTAAAAGTGACTTATACTTCATTATAACAATTTTTATGCTATAATTTTAGGAGATCAGGTTTTCACAACAAGGACAGCTGTATTTTATATGTTTGATCCATTTGTTTTCTAAACATTTGAATATTTGATTAAAGATTGGTCTGCCACAATGTGAAATTTTGGACATTATCATAAAATAAAATGTTATTTTCATTGACAAAAATTACACCCCATTTTAGTCAGAGCAAAACTGACTAAAATGAATTAATATGACATTTTGGAATTTGACAAAAAACTGTAAAAATGAACACCGGCTGAATGCACTTGGATTGTAGAAAAGTGTGAAGAGCAGTAAAAAGAGGTAGAAACCGAAAATAAGGTCATACCGGTAATGGCCCTTCGGATTTCAGTGGCGGCTGCCTCCCTCATCTCGAGCGACGCCTGTTCACTGTACCATGCTGTGTGTGGGGTGCAGATCAAATTGGGCGCGTCCTTCAGAGGACCCTGAGTAAAACTAGGAGAAAAACATAAGACAGTATAAGACAGAGAGAGAGAGAGAGAATGAGACTAATGCTGCCTTCAAATTTGCATACTTCTACCATGCACATTACCTAAAGGGTTCAGACTCATGCACGTCCAAGGCGGCACCCCGTATCCTCCCCTCTTTCAGAGCCTGAGCCAGGGCTTTCTCATCAACCAGACCCCCTCGGGCTGTGTTCACTAGAAATGCTCCCTGACGCATCTACAAAACAGATGTTCTGAGTGCAGTTTACACCATAGCCACTAGATGGCACTCATGGTAACAGAATGACAAAGAATTAAGTGTATATATCACCTGTTTGATGGTAAAGTCATTAATGAGGTGGTGATTGTGTTCATTCAGGTTACAGTGGAGAGACACACAGTCACTCTGGTAAAGAAGGTCCTGTAAGGTATAAACTCTCTGGACCCCAAGCGATCGCTCTAAACCGTCTTGCAGGTACGGGTCATAAAAGATCACGTTAAAGCCAAACACTTTTGCTCTCACAGCCACTGCCTGACCTGATCGACCTATAACAAACATGAACATATACTGTATAACTTAAAACTGAACTCACAGTGTGATTAAAATGTTACGTTTTTTTGTAAATGCACATAAGAAAATTGCGTAACCCTTCATAATAACATTGTTTACAAAGTCATTAAAGGAACAGTTTCCCCAAAAGTGAAAATACTTTTATCATTTACTCGCCTTCATGCCATCCTAGGTGTGTACATTTTGTTGTTCTTCTGCAGAGCACAAATGATCATTTTTCAAAGAATATCTCAGCTCTGTCGTCCTTACAATGCAAGTGAATGGTGACCAAAACTTTGAATTTCCAAAAAACACATAAAGGCAGCATAAAAGTATCTTCAGAAGTGATATGGTAGGTGTGGGTGAGAAACAGATCTATTTTTAAGTCCTATTTTTTACTGTAAATCTCCACTTTCAAACAGCCCTCCTATGCACCCTTCTCTCCTTAGAGTTCTTTTGTTTTTGGCGATTCACATTATTCATGCATATCGCCAACTACTTGGCAGGGAGGTAAATGTTTAAAGGACTAGAATATTGATCTGTTTCTCATGCACACCTATCATATCATTTCTGATGACATGGATTAATCCACTGCAGTTGTATTAATTACTTTTATGCTGTATTTATGTGCTTTTTTTGAGCTTTACATTTTTGGACCCTGTTGACTAGTATTGTATGGATGTACGGAGCTGAGATATTCTTCTAAAAATCTTAATTTATGTTCTGGAGAAGAAAGAAAGTTATACATCTGAGATGGCATGAGGGTTAGTAAATAGTGAGTGAATAATTGCTCCAACAAGCATTATTATGCATCACTCTGAAATACTTGATTCTGATTGGTCAACCACTGAATTCTCCTAAAGAAAAAATATTTTTGTATAATGAACACTAAACTGTATATTTGGCTATTGTTCCATGCATCTGATTTTTCTACATAGCATCTTTAGTTTCATGTCTCTCTTTCACTAAGTGGTCTCTTTCTTCTCCTATAATAAGATGATTTCAACTCCAAAATCAATATTTCATGTCCATTTATTAATTTATTTGGTACTATGTAATGAGTGGCATAATGTACAGTCAGCCACTCATTATAGCAAAATAAACCCACAAGGCAGATGCAAGACTATGATGAGGTTACTTTTTTGACTGTGCATTATCTCTGTTAAATAATGTATATTAACCAATGATCTGTTCAGCATTATATAATATAATCATTTATGTTAACATCATTAATAAGTCATAATAAAGTGTTCTCGAAATGGAAATGAATGGAAACGGTCTCTCTCTCACCAAAGCCAATCAGCCCCAGTGTTTCTCCTCTGATGCGGGCGGCCCCTGACGCCACTTCTCTGATCTGCTCCACGCTCTGCACCCGCGTGCCCTCACGCATGGCCTGATACAGCCATGTGTTCCTCCTGTACAAGTTCAGGATGTGGCAAAGGGTCGAATCTGCCGTCTCCTCCACCGCAGCTGACGGAATATTACAGACTGCAATACCTGCACAAACACACAAAACGCTCACTTTTTATCAGTCCGAGGCTTAACTTTACACTCGATTTGACATTCGGCATACATTCAGGCAAGGGTCGACTATATTGCACAAGCACATTTTTTATTGAAAGGCTTAAGTGTGTTTTTAAGACGGGTCAGGGCATGTTTTCATGTGTTTTAAATGTCATAAATGTATACAATTAATGAATTACAATATTAGTTGGTCAAAACAATGCTTTGATATTTTTGAATGCTACCTTTTCCATTTTTGTTGTTTCATGAATCGTTTTGTGCTTCATAATTGTATTATTCTTTAAATTTAGCTGAAAGTCCATAACAGCTTTAATGAAGGTATGGATTTAAAGAGGTTTAGATTGTGTTTTAACGGTTGTGATATTGGGGACACGATTCTCATGATAATCGTCTGGTCATATTTAGGCCTATATCAATACAATACATTTAACTTTTTTCGCATTGCAGTATTGAGATTTAGGGGGTAAAATATGCACATCGGTCATTCAAATATTGTCAATAATAGGTTTTGTGAGAATGACCCCATTGCAAAAACGAAAAGAAAAAAAAATGTGCATTTCAATTTGAGAAAGAAAAACAAATATTAAGAATCATTTTGAATACTTTTGATAGCTTTGGCAAATTTAGCAATGCTGAAACTCTTCTCAAAATAATGTTATAATAATACATTTGAAGTGATAAGAAAAAGGAGCTAATATTTCATATTTACAAAATTTGGGTTTATTATTTTAAGACATAGGCAATATGATGCTGGGATAAAAATGTACTGCATAGTAGGGCGTGACCCAGATGCATTTGCATTGATCCTCTAACCCCACAAACCCCTCATTGCAAAACAGACCAGAATAACCCATCATTTTTAAAATCACACAGTTCAAATGTATTAGAAATCTATAATTGCATATGTCTGGGCTGATGGAAGATGCGCTCCCATGGGTGAAGATGAAAAATATCAATGCTGAGCACATAAACCTACATTTACCAGCGATCCAGTACTTGAAGGAGAAATCGTGTTATTGATGAGAATTTGTCTCCTTGTGTCATATTGCAAACCAAGCGTGTTCCTACAATGCCGTGCAAGTCAGTTAGTCAATCTGTATCCCAGCAGAACAATTATCCCGTCTCTACATCCTGCTGTCTCGCAGTCTTTTCTGTGCTGTTAAGCTTTCTGACTCGTTAAACTTTCAAATGTATTTTCCTCACAACATTCAGAGCGCTTTTCTTTTCTAAACAAAGACTGAACCTAGTTTCTGAGCTGAATAGTATTTGATGTCAGTAATGTGTACTCTGTGAGGAGAGCATCTTGATGTGAATATCACATTGCATGAGCTCTCAGAGCAAAACACACATTTCAACATCTTGCTTTTTTCAAGTCAAGTGTTCCTGAAAAGTTCACAATCATTTCTGCAGATTTATTCCAGTATTAATGGCTTGATAACCACAGTTTTTTCTTTTCTTCTTTTTTTTTTGCTGTATTGTTGCATTTTCTACTAAACATAAGATTGGGTGTGACACATTGAAGGGCCTTTATTTATGTCACAGCCCTGAATTATGATTTGCTACTTGCTATTTACATTATCATTCTAGACAGTATTTAATTTGCCAAATTTTTTTATATATATATATATTTTTTTAGGGCTGTCAATCAATACAAAGTTTTAATCTAATTCATTACGGCATGCCAATTAATTAATAGAATTAATCATTTACATTTATGCATTTGGCAGATGCTTTTATCCAAAGTGACTTACGGTGGACTTATTACAGGGACAATCCCCCCGGAGCAACCTGGAGTTAAGTGCCTTGCTCAAGGACACAATGGTGGTGGCTGTGGGGATCAAACCAGCAACCTTCTGATTACCAGTTTTGTGCTTTAGCCCACTATGCCACCACCAATCCTCTGGCTTTAAAAGCCCCTCAAATAACAATAATTCAATATATAATTATGAAATAATTATAAATAGTTATATTAAAATTATAAAATAAAATTATCTATCTATCTATCTATACACATTATAAAAAATTATACTACAGATAGCCTAATTAAAATGCATTACATTATTTTGGCTTAAAAGTTAAGCATTAAAAAAAAGAGAATACAAAAAGTGGCTTTAGATTACAATATATTGTTTATTTCCATATTATTGAACATAAGCCAATCATTGGCCAACAGTTCACAGCAATCCCTTTTGAGTTTTATTATAAGGGCTTGTTTAAGGACTCGTCAGTGTACGTACACTTGCGTCAGACAGATGCTTTTGGAGCATCTCGGTTGCGTTGCATCTGCTATCAGTAAATGTGGTTTATTCTCTGTATAAGCTCTGTGTTGCCTACAAAGCTGGAGTTTTGCTTACTGCCCCCTGGAGAAAACTGGTGGTGCTCAATGCTTGAATTGCTCATACAGAAGGAATATTCCTTAATACAGTCCAGAGACAAGATTAAATGTGATAATTTTTAACGCATTAATTTGTTTTGAATTAATTGCACTGAATTAACGCATTAAATCGACAGCCCTTAATATACACCGAATAGCTCACTGGATACTTTTTGTTTCTGGCACCATTCTGAGTAAACTATAGAAACTGTTTTGCATGAAATCGCAAGAAATCAGCAGTTACAGAAATATTAAAACCAGCCCGTCTGGCACCAACAATCATGGCACAGTCTAAATCACTGAGATCACATTTTTTTCCCCATTCTGATGGTTGATGTGAACATTAACTGAAGCTCCTGACCCGTATCTGCATGATTTTATTCACTGCACTGCTGCCAAACGATTGGCTGATTAGATAATCACATGGATGATTATTGGTGCCAGATGGGCTGGTTTGAGTATTTCTGGGATTTTCAGGCACAACAGTCTCTAGAATTTACTCAGAATGGTGCCAAAAACAAAAAACATCTAGTGAGCGGCAGTTCTATGGATGGAAATGTCTTGATGAGAGAGGTTAACAGAGAATGGCCAGACTCGTTTGAGCTGACAATGTCTACAGTAACTCAGATAACCGCTCTGTAAAATTGTGGTGAAAGAAAATGTAATCGGAGAACTATTCTGAGATGCGGGTTGGCACTGTTTTGGCAGCACGAGGAGAACCTACACAATATTAAGCAGGTGGTTTTAATGTGTATTTTTATTGTAGTTAACTTTGGCCGTTAAGTTCTTTGGATATCGTTTCAAATTAAGAAACTTCTCAATACAAACATTTATACACAAAACACAAATGTATATTTCATGGAATTATTAATAAAGCTTCATAATTAGATTAAGCAGGTAGAATAGCATTTAGCATGAAACAGGGGTATTAAAAAGAGGCGGAGTTTGCAGGCCCAGAAGTCTCCATTAGTCAGATGTGATGGATTTAAATAATAATTCTACTATTTTATTTATTTATTTTTATTTTTTTGTGGATTTTCTCCCCTTTTCTCGCCAATATGGAATGTCCAATTCCCAATGCACTCTAGGTCCTCATGGTGGCGTAGTGACTCACCTCAATCTGGGCGGAGGAGGACGAATCTCAGTTGCCTCCGTGTCTGTGCCGTCAATCCGAGCATCTTATCACGTGGCTTGTTGTGCGTGTTACCGTGGAGACGTAGAGCATGTGGAGGCTCACGCTATTCTCCGCAGCATCCACGCAGAATACACAACGTGTCCCACGAGAGTGAGAATCATATTATAGCGACCACGAGGAGGTTAACCCAAAGTGACTCCACCCACCATAGCAACCGGGCCAATTGGTTGCTTAGGAGACCTGGCTGGAGTCACTCAGCACACCCTGAATTCAAACTTGCGACTGAAAGTTTGGTAGTCAGTGTCTTTACTTGCGGAGCTAACCAGGCCCCATAATTCTACTATTTCTCTTTTTTCCCCTGAGTATTTAAGAAAGGACCGTCAGCGTCCTGCAAGACTACTACAAGGAACGTCCACTACAAGTTACACCCCTTCAAATAACCAGTGAAATCCTGAAGTATTTCAACAGTTAGATGTCACATTCATACACGGTGTTTGTTGTGTTTATTTTGAGTCCTACAGCAACCCTGCACCCCCTAAACCTAATCCTAACCACAAAGATTAAAAAATGAAATGTTTGTAATATTATTAAATATACCGCAACGTAAAGGTTCAATTGAATACAATCATACCGCCGTATCACTAGGCGGCAACAATGAGGAGAAACGTGATGAAAATGAAGAGAAGGATATTAGCTAATAGGCTAAACGGTTAGCTTGTAAGCAAACTGGAGGAAAAAAGAACAGAGAAATGTTTAATTTCACCATTTATATCTTTGGTTTAATAATATGATGTGACAATTTAAAAGTTATTCTTTGTCATATTTACACTGGTGGCCAACATTTTTTGCTGTTTTGGAAGGAAATTGGTTCTTCAATTCATCAAAGTGCAATTCAACTGATCACAAAGTATAGTCAGGACAATACTGATGTAAAAAACAGCACATCACTATTTGAAAAAAGTAATTTTTGATCAAATCTAGACAGCAGCATCACTCCAACACCATATCCTTGAGTAATCATACTAAATTGCTAATTTGGCGCATGAAAATCACTTGCCATAATATCAAACACAGTTGAAAGCTATTTGGTTTATTAAATGAAGCTTAACATTGTCTTTGTGTTTGTTTTTGAGTTGCCACAGTATGCAATAGACGGGCATGTCTTAAGGTCAATATTAGGTCAAAATTGGCAAAAAAAAGAAACATCTTTCATACAAAGGTGTAACTACAGTCTTCAAAAACAGAGAACAGCTGGCTCTAACAAGGACAGAAAGAGATGTGGAAGACCAGATGTACAACTAAACAAGAGGATAAGTACATCAGAGTCTCTAGTTTGAGAAATAGACGCCTCACATGTCCTCCGCTGACAGCTTCATTGAATTCTACCCGCTAAACACCAGTTTCATGTACTACAGTAAAGAACAGACTCAGGGAGGCCTTATGGGAAGAATTGCAAAGAAAAAGCCACTTTTGATACAGAAAAACTAAAAGAAAAGGTTAGAGTGGGAAACGAAACAGACTTTGGACAACAGATAATTGGAAAAGTGTGTTATGGATCTTAACCCCATTAAGCTTTTGTGGGATCAGTTAGACTGTGAGGGGCGTGAGAAGTGCCAGACAAGACAGTCACATCTATGGCAAGTGCTACAGGAAGTGTGGGGTGAAAGGTCACCTGAGTATCTGGACAAACTGGCAGCTAGAATGTCAAGGATCTGCAAAGCTGTCATTGCTGCACAACTCTTTGAAGTAGTTTAAAAAGTTCAAATTTAAAAAAAAAATTGTAATAGTAATTTTTCATGTTATTATCAGTTGAATTCCACTTTGGTGAATAAAAGTACCAATTTCTTTCCATAGGCACAAAATCTGTACATTATTCCAAACTTTTGGCCACCAGTGTACATAAATAAGACAACATGTATCATACAGCGATTCCACAGGATTTTAAACGTTCTTTCAGTCAATAGAATAACTTTGTGATCAAAGGGGGGCGTTACTTGGAGTGGGAGTGTCATGTAGTGGGTGTTCCTCGTCATCTTGTGGGACGCAAACAGATACAAATAAAGTTGGTCAGTGTCATTATTCAGGTGTAAATTATTGTCCAGCCCACTGCTGGAGTCGTAAACAGATGGCATTGTCACGTGGTACCCTTGTCTCAGCACTGGTCAGGATGGACCGATCACAGTTGCTTTCGATTACAAGATTTAAAAAATGTCATATTTTAC
Source organism: Moxostoma hubbsi (assembly GCA_032164185.1). Taxonomy (NCBI): domain Eukaryota; kingdom Metazoa; phylum Chordata; class Actinopteri; order Cypriniformes; family Catostomidae; genus Moxostoma; species Moxostoma hubbsi. Next base: position 41,396,783 of record JAVLUX010000013.1, on the reverse strand, counting down.
ATAAAAAAAATGTCCTTGCATTTAATTAGATCATTTTGTACCTCACCTGAAATAATTGTTTGCTAGCATCATTTGCCAATGGTCTTACCCATATCTCCAGCTGCTTTGATGTCGATGTTGTCATATCCACTGCCAATGCGGATTATGATTCTGAGTGCTTTGAATTTCTCCAGATCTTCTCTGGTCAGAGTGATGGTGTGGTACATCATTGCCCCCACCGCCTCATTCAACACCTGCCCACACACACACACACACACACACACACACACACACACACACACACTTATATCACACTATACACATCAGCACATAAAACTGTGAAATATTTATTAAGGGACACATAAATCATTATTTTGTGCTATTGCAGGATGAGAACGTGGGTGTAATGCATTTTCTTATAATGTGTCTGTGTTTTATTGTGTTCTTATAACATTTCACAATATTCTCAGCATATATGCCATTTAAAGCATTTCTTAATATGGCCATAACTATGTTTTAATCTATAAATATTACACATAGCAAAAACACAATTTTGTATCTGAGCAAACAGTAATATAAAATATGCTCTGTGGATTTCAAAGGCAGGTTTAGGGTTGAGTACAGAAATATATGGAGGCTAAATGCAGCCCTTTAAACATGCACTCAGTATTTTTTTCCTCATTAATAAAAAAGTTAAACTCTTAAAAGACATGAATTGTAATTTTGCAATATAAGTAGGAAATCATGAGCACTCACATTGAAATGAAGGCTCCAGTCATATCAGTAACCTTATAAAAGCTGTTTTATTCTACATGGAGAGGGTCCGCACATGGGGGCTGCCATGTTATAATCACATGATCAGCCGAATACTTCTCGCTTAATCTCATTAATCTTGACACTTTCACTCATTGATTAAAGTAACCTGAGGTGGAAGTGGCTGACAGCTACATTTCTACAATGGCACCTGAAAACTATTTATTTTAAATTAAGCTACATCCAAGCCACTAGGTGTCAGTGTATGTCCAAGATGACACAAAATTGACTGAGATCACCTTTAATACGGTAATGGACAAATATTCAACAAATAAATAGGCTCCTTTATTGATAATTATAATCCTTTATTGCACAAAACTATCATAATCTGTTAAAAAAAAAAAAGATTATATACCAAAACAGCCACAACATTAAAAGCACCTGCCTAATATTGTGTAGGTCCCCCTCGTGCCACCAATAGAGCGGCAGCAATTCTCACCACAATTGAGAGAGTGAGCGGTTATCTGAGTTACCGTAGACTTTGTCAATTCAATCCAGTCTGGCCATTCTCTGTTGACCTCTCTCATCAACAAGGTGTTTCTGTCCACAGAACTGCCCCTCACTGGATGTTTTTTTGTTTTTGGCACCATTCGGAGTAAATTCTAGAGACTGTTGTGCGTGAAAATCCCAGGAGATCAGCAGTTACAGAAATACTCAAACCAGCCACCAACAATCATCCATGCGATTATCTAATCAGCCAATCGTGTGGCAGAAGTGCAGTGCATAAAATCATGCAGATACGGGTCAGGAGCTTCAGCTTATGTTCACATCAACCATCAGAATGTGGAAAAAATGTGATCTCGACCATGCCATGATGGTTGGTTTGATTGATCTGCTAAACATCTTAACATCTGCTGAATGTCTTACTGACATCTGAGAGGAAACACCTTATAGACGTATTGCAGATGAGCAAACAACCTAAAAATACGTCTTCCAGATGTAAAAACACATTAAATAGATGTCAAAAAAAATAAATTATAATTCATATCCTCATGTCAGTTATTTTTTTATGTTACACACAAATGTAGGTCTTTCTGCATGCGTGTTAAATGCAAAAACTTCAGTGGAGGGCAAGTTTATAGGTGAATAACAACCTAAAATTCAGTCTGCTCCTCACACAAATCTATTGTATGGCTTCAGAAGAATGGGAATGTAGTGCATCAGTCGTATGGACTAAAACATTTTTGTCTGTATTGGAAATTGATAGACATGGTCTCTATGAACTCTTGTTCTGACAAGGCTCGCTTGAAAATGTTCAAAAACTTGCAACATATGGGTTTGGAATGGCATGAGGGAAAGTAAATAATGACAGAATTGATATTTTTGGATGAACTACTCCTTTAAAAATGTCAACCTGGTCTCAGAGAATCATTTTACTATGCTTACATTTTTGCTAAGTTATTTTTACGTGGCTCGCTCTATGTATCGCGGCAGTTTCTTGGTGAATTAAACTCTAGAGATGCTACAGCTTTTATTCACTTTCACAGAAATCACGAGAAAAACGGAAGATTATCAGTTTATAAACACGTACTTTTTGGCCTGTTCCTCACACAATGCTATCTTATGACATCAAAACAATTTTCCAGTAGTGCTTGACTTGTAAGGTGATGCATTTTAATTAGGGCTGTCAATCGATTAAAATTTGTAATCGAATTACACGGTGTCCCGATTCATTAATCGCAATTAATCGAATATACAAATATTTGCTGAGAAAGCCCCTCATATAACAATAATTCAATATATAATTATACATAGTTATCTTTAAATATTTAAAATATATATATATATATTCAGAAAATTAAAGAGTTAATCATTGATAAGACGATACAAAAAGTGGCTTTAGAATACAATGTATTGTTTACTACCATATTATTGATCATAAGTCAATCATTGACACACAGTTCACAGCAATCCATTACACAAGTGAATTTGTCAATCAGTTGGAGATTTATTATGAGGGCTTGTTTAAGGACCCGTCAATTTACACCTACGTCAGACATTTTTTTTTTTTTTTTTTTTTATTAATCCTAACAAAACTTTTACATCTAGAGCCAATTGTGTATATTAAAACAAACAACAACAAAAAGGAAAATAAATAAACAGTTTAATAAAAATATCAAATTTTTTTACATATTGGTTATTATTAGTTACTCCTATTGGAAATTGTTCATAGGCATTTCTGAACCTCTGAATTAAAAATGAAAACTAATGGTTTATAACCCCCAAACTTACATTTATGAACATTAAACTTTGCCAACAAAAGCAGAACATTAATCAGATAATATTCCTTATGAAAAATGTCAAAGCTAAAAAAAAACAAATAAAACATTTTCAAAACAAAGTTGAAAGCTGGGAATAATATGATGAGTCGGGACAACTCCAAAATAAATGAAAAAATGTTTCCGCCTGCAGACCAAAAATGTACAGAATATATCGACATCACAATTCAATCTCTCTACAAGAAAATAATTAGTGAGGTAGAACTTATAAATAAGTTTGAAGGAAATTTCTTTGATTTTATTCGTGATTAATTATTTATGAGTAACTTAAATATAGTTTAATACCCAATCTTTAAACACATCTTGAGATCCCTTAGTTCGGATTTGCTCTCCATCAATTGTTTTGAACGCAAAAACGTAACGCATGTTTGTGTTCTGCCAACTGAAGTGTTTTCTTCACTGTATAAACTGTGTGTTGCTCATAAAGCTGAAGTTTCACTTACTGCCCTCTGGAGTAAACAGGTGGTACTACAAGCTTGCATTTCTCAGGAATCTTCCTTTTTATGGTCCGGGGGAAGTGCGATTAATTGCATTAATTTTCTTAACGCGTTATTTTTTGTAAAATTAATCACACTGAATTAACGCATTAAATCAACAGCCCTAATTTTTTTGTTTGCATTACATAACCAACTACATTTCCAAGTTTATTCAAGCGTGATTAAATTTTGCGGTAGCTGATAGAGCGTTGCACTTGCGATGTAAAGGATTGGGGTACAAAGAGCATGTGAGCTGAAAGTGTCATTTAGAGAATATTTAATTTGCTTTTAGCACCACTCAATGGACAATTCAACTCAGAACTGCTGTGTTATGTGTAATGAACCATGCAATGTCATTTCGCAAAAATGTCGGCACAGTCACGTAATTTTCATAAGGTTAGGCAGAAAAATCGTAATAACCTCTCCAATCGATCATCCTGATCTATTCATACTTTTCACAGTGCAAAATGAATTCACAAACAACATGGATATGCAGTGTTCTACAAACTGAATCACAACAGCTTGTGTGTGTGTATGTGTGCGAACAGACCTTCTCATGGATTTCTTGTGTTGACTGTGCATCACAGAAAGCCACAGTGGCCAAATCCTTCAGAATGGGCATCTCAACGGTGCAGTCCCTCCCATCCAATAGAGCGACCAGTGGCCGAGGATGCATCGGGCCATTCATGATCTGCGGCCTTATACCTGCAGTAAAAAGAGAGAGAGAGAGAGAGAGAAAGAAAGAGAGAGAGAAACATGAACTTCCTGTTCACCCTCCTGCCATGTGTGTTGTTGTCATGGTGATAACAGCATTAGGTAAATTTATGAATACATTTAATGCTCAAGTGCTTCCAAATGGAATTACAAAAATATTGAAAAATAATCATTGGATAAAACTGATAGTTACACCCTTAAACTCATGCCGTTGGTTGAGCCAATGTTGTTGTGTCAGGCTGGTCGGAATGCTCAAACAAAAAGAGCAATGTTTTGATAGCACCACAAAGTGTTTACACTTTGGGGGGAAAATCAACCTGCAAATAGCTTACTTATAGTTTACTCTGCATATTAAGTTGAGATAGATGCATTTTAAAGAAATAGATCAACACAAAAATAAAATTCTGTTATTATTTACTCGCCCTCATGTCGTTCCACACACTTAGTAACTTACATTTCAGTCTTACACAAATCATATGGCTTCATGGAACTTGACTTTGTATACAGCACATTAGTCATACTAACTACATGTATAATACTTTTATAGTGATTTTTTTGTCATCTTGGAACTTCAATAAACAATTTCAATATGAAAGAGTGGCCAGGATAATATATATTAAAAAAAAAAATCACTTAAAAATCACTTTTTGTGTTCCATGGAACAACTACATGAGGGTGAGTAAATGATAACATAATTTAAATTTTTTTGGTCAAATATTCCTTTTACATCGTCAAAATAACAAACACACTTTGGATTTAATGACATTTGGGAGAAATATCTTCTCTCATGTTACTCTCATTTTTTTACAATCTATTTTAAAAGGACATCAAATGAGAATTATTTACTATGGTATTTTAAAAAAATCAATAAGTGGGAGATATTAAGGCAGCATTCGGTTTCTCCAAGGAAGCCAAAATTGGTTTTGTGAGATAAGGGGTGGACACATCAAACAGAAACACAAATGAAATGGTGGAACGATCGCTACATTCGAGTGGGAGAAATCAGAGGGGAAGGACAAGGATCGAGCACTCAGAGGACCCACTTTTACACAGACACACATTGTGTAAGGCCTTTCGTGTAGGTATTCAACCAATCAATGTTCAAACAACTGTGGAGACTGTTCATTTTCCAACTGATAAACAATTTCAGAGCTCAGACAGTCTGCACTAAAAGCTTTTTTGGACAAGAACAGCAAAGACAAACTTGAATTCAGTGATGTTTAAACAGACAGAGCCAGAGGGCTGTGGGGTACATGAACATTATCCAATCAGAGAGCAGCAAGGGAAATCTCACCCCATCCTTTGGTGAATCAGTCACAAAAAACAGCACAAAATGTGCCTCACACAACAAGACAGTTTGATGTCAGACATGTGAGGGTCTTTATTCTTTCTATTCCACTTTTTAACTGTCTTCCCTTATCGTACAGGGTTAAAGGCATCGCTTTCCCCAAAACGAAAATTCTGTCATCATTTATTCACACCCATGACGTTCCAAACCTGGTTATCTTTACAGTGGAACACAAAATAAGTGAAGATTGTGAAGAGTGTTTACAGTGCTTTTTTCCAAACAAGGGAAGGATACAGTGACCAAATGGTTTTTATTGAACTTCGGGCAAGTTCAAGGGCAAGTTCCTGTCCCAGGGGTTGACTTTTCCTTTTGTTGTATGAAGGTGTCATTAAAACTGACTTGGGAACTTTTTATCAGGCCTTCATTATTTATTTCTGGTACTTTTCAAATGCATTTTATTTATACATTTTATATACTTAGATATTTTTCGTGTGAAAGGTTTTACAAAATTACGACTGTCCCACAGTTGTGGCGCCATTTACACCTCACCAAGCAATTTTGCCCCCTTATAATGTTTTTCCAAAAGTTAGTGTACTTGTTAACCAAGTCGACAAAAGTGTCAATGAAGAGCATGCTTGAGATTAAATGTGACAAGTGATATTTCGAAAATTCAAGGTAAACATCACTTGTGAGCAGAAGATTTTTGTTGGGTGTCATTACCAATCAAGCTGTAATTTTGCTAAGTTACACAAAAAGTGTGAAAATACTATTGAATTGTGTGTATTTATGATATATATACAATGTTAGCTATAAAATTTGCCTTAGCAAGACAAATTTCAAAAATGTTAAAAATGTAAATTTCCATCAGCATAATTTCCGCCACAGAATTCTATTTAACACGATACAGAATTTAAGATGACACGTGACTTTCAGAAAAAATGACAAAAATCTCCTGTAAACATAAACATAGTTCATACAACTCTATATTCATTGTCTTCTGAAGCCATTCAAGAGCTAAAATATGCTTTATGAAGACGGTTGTGACAGGTTTACTGTCGACGATGGAGAAACTCCATTGCTTCTTGCATGTCATGTGAACGATCGCGATTAGGCGAGTTTGAATATGTGTATGTGCAAATTCGATTTTCAGCAAATATTGACCTCAATTTCATTCTGGTCTATATAAATTAATATAATATAGCACACAAATCATATGTACTACTTTTATTGTGTTTTTTTTTTTGGAGCTTGAAAGCTTGGTCACTGATCCCATTTACATCTTTACAAAAATACTGTTTATTCCAGGATTTTGCAGAATGCGCCTTTCTGAAACGCCATGTAAACCTGAACACCATTTTCCTTACATCATTTAAGGGATTAAGAGAAAGTGGTTTACCACACATGGTTTCTCCCAGAGAATGCAGCTTATGTGGCTATGTAAACACATAAGCTGTATTTTTACAGGTTTTTGAAGAGTGCGTACATGCGTTAAACAGACCGGATGACTAAAGTTATACGATGGAGCCCTACATTACATCAACAAGTCAACACAATGGAAAGAATTTAACATTTCTGGGAGCACAGTGGGAAAAGGGAAAAATCTCACACACAAACACACAAAAATATACCAATTTATACAAGGTTATATAAAATATCAACCACTGTCCATCATGTCTGCTTATATGTGCTGAAGTACACTGGGGGAATCCCAGAGTTTGTCATAAGAAGGAAAACTCACTATTGCAGTGCAATTTCGCTACAGGTCGTGATTGAACAACAACTCTCGAATATCTGGGAATGAAGTGAAGCAAAATAGAATAAAAAAAAATTGTATAGTCTTTCTCAAATGCCATGTTTGTTATTTAGTCCAGCGTTGTGGGGACATTACATTGCTGTGGAGGAAGTTGTTTACGAATGGGGTCACATGAATACAAGAGTAAAGAGAAAGCCGCTAACAGAGTGCATGTAAACGCATACAAACTATTTAGTCTTAAGCAGCTTTCTTGCAAAATAAGACTTTCTAGTATCCATGTAAATGAGCTCACTGTATGCTTGTGCTGTATGGAAAATAGCAGCATGAAAATTCTTTAAAATAAATTATTTTGTGTTCCACAGAAGAAAGTCATACAGGTTTGGAATAACATGATGGTGAGTACATGATGACAGAATTTTCATTTTTTGGTGAACTATCCCAACTAGGAAAAAATGAAGACAAAGAGAGAGTGAGAGTAATGCAATACTCCCTTTGAAATTCCATGAACAATAAAAGTCTGTAAAAACAAAAGGAAATGAGAAGATTTTTCCATGAAGCTGGGTTGACGTGGATCTGTGTGTGTGTGTGTGTGTGTGTGTGTGTAATATGGTCGTGTGTGCATTACACCGTATGTGTGAGTTTCCCCACCTCTTGCTAAGGTGCACCGCTGTGATTTTAATAACTGTGTGTGTGTGTCAGAGAGACACAAGCAATCTTGGATATAAAAAGCTGGCAGCAAAGTGCCTCACCTCACTGTCAACTGCTGCTTGTGGTTACCAAGCAACCTAATCTCTCACCGTCAGACACACAGACACACAGACACACACACACACACACACACACACACACACACACACAATCTTTCTGAAATGGAAAACACAAAATTTTGCTTGAAAGCCAACAGACACTTGCAAAACAGACTTAAAACCATTCCTGACACATCACTGAGTGACCTCTCCAGGACCTGAAAGAAACCAGGTGTGTGTCTCATAAGAGCCCTTTTGTGCTGCGTCACTTTTTCTTCTCTCTTCACCCCTCCTAATCTATTTGCCAGGGGTTTAACTGCCAAACAAACACACACACACACAATAATGATAATGACTCATAAAAGACGATAATGCACTGTGTATGTGAGTGTGTGCATGTGCCTATCAACATGCCAAACTAGTTTGCAGATGTGTCACAAAATCTGCCAACAATTGCGCTTGTAACAAACCACACACGCACACAGGCATACACATAAACTCTTTTTTTGGACAATTTTGGAAACATGCGTCTTGCCTGTAAAATGCTGCCTCCACATTCCTCCCATGAAGAGCAGCCCAAAAAGAAAATAGGAAAAAAATGGAGGGAGGTGACGGGAAAAAAGGCGCTCTCCTGTGATTGTGTCCTGAGGGTCTCTCTCTCTCTCTCTTTAGCTCACTCCCTCATATGTGAATAAGTGGAGATATCTGTTCAGATCAAAAGCGTTTGGAGACACACAGAAGAGCCTCTTGTTTTCCCTTCTCTTGTTCTACCCACTAACAATCTGTTTGTCCATTTCGTTTGCCGTTTTCATCCCCCCTCTCCTCTCCATTTTAAAACAAACCTCTCAAGGTGAAAAGGAGCGGGATAATTATACAGAGTCGAGTAGAGTTGCGGAAAACAGCACAGGGTCAAAAATTCCCACACGAGTGCCAGTGCAAACGAGTTGTGCAGTTCCTCTCTGCACGCTTCCAATCGTTCGCCCCTTCTGTTGCTCTTTTTTTCCAATCCACTCCTTTTTTTTTCATCTGCACTCCCTCACTCTTAAATTTATGATTTGGAGACCACAGTGGTTAAAGACTGCCAGCCTCTCCCTTTGCCTCACATCTCTCCTCCTGTCTCTCTTTTATTTTCTCCTCTCTTTTTTTCACCCTCCCTTTATGCTCTAAAATTACCATTACTTCTGTCTTTTAAAATGGTATTTATTCAGCTTATGTAATGTGAACACCATCTGTGTTTGTCCTTTGTGAGAAGCAAAAAAGATAAAAGAAAAATGTATGTTTGTTTGTTGATTTGTTCAAACAAATGAATGACACAAATAATAAAAAAACAAAAGAACAAAGGAATGACCAAAGAACAATAAAGCAAAAAACGAATTAAACAAATGAAAACAAAACAATGAACAGAGATAAAAAGAACAACAAAGCAAACAATGAACAAACAAAACATTTACATCACACAGATGAATGAACAAACAAACAAGAGCAAAAATAAGCAAACAAATTAATGAAAAAAAAGAATGAACAAGCAAGCAAACAAACATTAACAATAAAAGAACAAACAGACAATCAAATGAACAAAAAACAAGCAAACACCAAATGAACATCACACAAATAAAGAAACAAAAGAAAAAAGAACAAACAAGCAAACAAACATAAAACTAACATCACAAAAATGAATGAACAAACAAGAAAAACAAAAACAAGCAAACAAATGAATGAATAAAACAAAAGAACAAACAAAAAATGAACAAAAGTAAAAAAATGTGTAAAAACAAACTGAATGAACAAAACACAAAAAACAAAAGAAAGAACAGGCAAACAAACAAACAAATGAATAAACAAACAACTGGAGGAATGAATAAAAGAACAAAACAAATAATGAACAATAATAAGAAACAAACAAACATCAAACTTATTAAAATGAACAAAAGAAAATTAATGATCAATGAAATTAATTAAAAAAACTTGTGAATGAATGAATACCATAACTGAATGAATACAAGTGGCTGAAGAGGAAACAAAAGTAAACTGCATATTTTAGCTTTAGGCACACAATAACACAATGAAGATGTGTAGTTGCTTATGTTGTGAAAAGTATAGTTGAGTGAGTGATTTTATGCTACCTAACACAAGACCAATACACTGGCACACTAGCTGATACACCCTGTCCCAAATCACTTGACAGGATTTCCAGTGAAAGACATTTTTAAGACATTTGCTGTACTTTACAGAGAAAATACACACACAGAAAGGAATTTAAGGCTGTTGAACACAGTTACCACAATCGTGGTGGTCGCTTAACGTACAGCTGGTCAGCACAGAGGAAGCAGATAAACAGAATTAGTCAGAGATAGCACAATTTCAACTCTAAAGGGGACATACCACAGAAAACAGGATCTGAACTAGAAGAGTTATATGCACTATGCAGACATATTCATTATTTCAGAAGTGTATAGCCAGAGCATTTATAGAAACTAAAAGTTAAATATGTACAGTTGAAGTCAGAAGTTTACATATACTTTTGGTTGAAGTCATTAAAACTCCACTCCACAGAATTAATATTAGCAAACTATAGTTTTGACAAGTCATTTAGGACATCTACTTTGTGCATGACACAAGTAATTTTTCCAACAATTGTTTACAGACAGATTGTTTCACTTTTAATGGACTAATTCACAATTCCAGTGGGTCAGAAGTTTACATACATTAAGATAACTGTGCCTTTAAGCAGCTTAGAAAATTCCAGAAAATGATGTCAAGTAGGAAGTGTGCTGAATTGGAGGTGTACTTGTGGATGTATTTTAAGGCCTACCTTCAAACTCAGTGCCTCTTTGTTTGACATCACGGGAAAAATCAAACGAAATCAGCCAAGACCTCAGAAAAGAAATTGTGGACCTCCTAAAGTCTGGTTCATCCTTGGGAGTACGTTCAGCTGTACAAACAATAGTACGCAAGTATAAACACCATGGGACCACGCAGCCATCATACCACTCAGGAAGGAGTCACATTCTGTCTCCTAGAGATGAACATAGTTTGGTGCGAAAAGTGCAAATCAATCCCAGAACAACAGCAAAGGACCTTGTGAAGATGCTGGAGGAAACAGGTAGGCAAGTATCTATATCCACACTAAAATTAGTCCTATATCGACATAACCTGAAAGGCTGCTCAGCAAGGAAGAAGCAACTGCTCCAAAACCACCATAAAAAGCCAGACTACAGTTTGGATGTGCACATGGGGACAAAGATCCTCTTGTCTGATGAAACAAAAATTGAACTGTTTGGCCATAATGACCATTGTTATGTTTGGAGGAAAACTCCAAAAGACTTGTAAGCCGAAGAACACCATCCCAACCATGAAGCATGGGGGGTGCAGCATCATGTTGTAGGGGTGTTTTGCAGCAGGAGGGACTGGTGCACTTCACAAAATATATGGCATCATGAGGAAGGAATGTGATGTGGATATATTGAAGCAACATCTCAAGACATCAGCCAGGAAGTTAAAGCTAGTTCGTAAATGGGTCTTCCAAATAGACAGTGACCCCAAGGATCCCTCCAAAGTTTTGGCAAGATGGCTTAAGGACAACAAAGTCAAGGTATTGGTGTGGCCATCACAAAGCCCTGACCTCAATCCGATAGACAATTTGTGGGCAGAACTGAAAAAGCATGTGCGAGCAAGGAGGCCTACAAACCTGACTCGGTTACTCCAGTTCTGTCTGGAGGAAAGGCCAAAAATCCAGCAAATTATTGTGAGAACTCTATTAGTCTACTTCTATTCTGACATTTTACATTCTTAAAATAAAGTAGTGATCCAAACTGATGTAAGACAGGGAATGTTTTCTACGATTAAATGTCAGGAATTGTGAAAAATGAGCTTAAAGGCATTTGGTTAAGGTGTATGTAAACTTCTGACTTCAACCTGTTTAAATTCGTTACCATTATTTAAAGGTGAATTGTGTAATTTTGCACCACTAGCAAAATCAAACTAAATTGCCAAAATAATACATGCTTTCAAACAAGTTTCAAAACACTCTTCCCTTCTTCCTATGTTCGGACAAACATACAGTCCTGTCGCAAACTCACACAATTGGTTGATAAGTCTTGTTCAGCGTCATATAGCTAAACCTTGAAAGTGTAAAGCAAATTACCAAACAAGAGAAAACAAACAACACATTAACACAGATAATGAACACTAAATTCAGTCTTAATACTCTTTTGAAAGTCTATAATGCAAAAACACACACATCAGATCACTCCGTTTATGTTCCCCAGTATACTTTTTTTCCCTCTATTCATTAGTTTCACATTCTCTTGCTCTTTCCTTCTGTTAGCCCTCTATATGACAGAAGCCATCTGGCCTTCCAGAGAGAGAGAGAGAGAGAGAGAGAGAGAGGGAGAGAGAGAGATGGAGAGAGGGAGAGAAAGAACCAGGGAATGGGCTTTACAATGCACAAACACACACAGCTGTGTTTTGTTACACTAAAGACAGGCTCTTAATGAGGTGATAGTGCATAACATTAGAGATAAAGTTACAGCAATAACACACACAATTATACACACATGCACAAACACAATCATATGGTTACAGAGAAAAAATAAAACAACATAAGAGGAAACTCTGCGTGATGGAAAAAAATGTATTTAAGGATTATTTTACCTTCTGTTTTAGTGTATAGTTGGTTCTCTTTTTCTTTGTATCTTAAAAAGCTGAAAAATCAAGTGTTTAAATTCAACATGAAATAAATGTTGAGCGCATTTACATGCACATTATTATATTCTGGGTTCAATACAAGTTAAGCTCAATCGACAGCATTTGTGGCATAATGTTGATTACCATTAAAGTTAAATTTGTCTCAGCCCTCCTTTTCTTTAAAAAAAAAAAAAAAAAAAGCAAAAATCTGGGTCACAGTGAGACACTTACAATGGAAGTGAATGGGGGGGCAATCTGTAAATGTTAAAATACTCACAGTTTCAAAAGTATAGCCACAAAACAAAAACAATGTTTGTTAACATGATTTTAGTGTAATAAAATCGCTTTCTAACCTTTTCTGTGTAAAGTTATAGCCAATTTTACAACTTCGTTGCATGACAATTTAACAAACCTTAAATGACTGTAAAAATTACGATTTAAACAACTTTTGACAGAAGAATTAATGTAAGTGCTTTAAAACTATAAGCTTCACATTTCTGTTTTTAAACCCTCCAAAATTTGGCCCCATTCACTTCCATTGTAAGTGCCTCACTGTAATTTAGAATTTTTTTAAAGAAAAGGTTTTTAAATTTTTGTGTTTATCAACATTATGCAAAAAACTTTATTGAGCTTAGCTTACATTAAACCCAGAATATTATTTTAATAAGCTGACAAAATGTGTGGTCATTCAAATGCATTAAACGGCTTTAATTTATCGGTGTACGGTCATAAACGGCTTGGTAATAGACCTTTCGAAAGAGGTCGATTTTTGCCCATGTTGCATGTAAACACCTCAACTGGCATTCTTACCATCTTACCAACTTCCAATGTACGCAAGTGCTTTGTGGGGTGCAAGTGCTATCTTGTTATATTGTTATATGGCGGGAAGAGGGCACATGGGGGGGCCAAGCTTCTGTTCTCCCTCTAGAACCGCCTCTGCTTATAGTGAACAATCAAAAAATAAAGATGTTTGACTTTGCAATCTTAATCAAAATGTTTTATAACTTAATTTTGCTCTTAAACAGCTTTCATTTTTCAGATTATGTCACCGATCCCTCTTATTTTTCAATCCTCATCTCTCAATCCACCTGGTTCCATTCTGGTATGGAACTCCCACTTTTCACAATCCACTGTATTTCAGATGTATAAAATCAATTCCCATCCTATATTTTTTCCATTGAGTTTTCGGTTTCATTCAGAAATATGTCAAATGTGTTGTGAAAGCCGTTTTCTATTCACTTTAACAAGCGCTTGAGTTCATTTTAGCAGATATCTGTGTTTTTGTCTGTAAATGGGGTTGATAGCATATTAATGTCACAGTTTGCAGTTAAAACAGTTAAAATTCAATTACACAAATACAGTACCAAAGACATTCCTTGCAAATATAGAAATTAATTTAGCATACCTGCACACTGCCTGGCCTTTTTCCATTGCTCCATAGTCCAGTCTTTATGCTCTCTAGCAAATTGAAGTCGTTTTTTCCGATTAGCCGCACTAACAAGTGGCTTCCTTGTGGCCACACAGCTGTTTCGTCCCAATCCTGTAAGTTCTCTCTGCATTGTGCGTGTGGAAATGCTCTTGATTTCACTATTAAACATAGCCGTGAGTTCTACTGTCGATTTTTTATGATGTGACTTCATCAAGCGATTTAGTGATCTCCAATTGTGATCATTCAAGATTTTTTCTGACCACATGGTTCACCACTATCCTTACAGGTTTAAATAATGTGTTGGACAGTTCTTGATCCAATTCCAGTGATTTCAGCAATCTCCTTAGTTGTTTTCTTTGCTTGATGCTGGCCAATATTTTCCCTTTCTGAAACTAAGTTACAACTTTTTATGACTACGGATACGTCTTCCAACATGGTTGTTTAAGAAATGAGAAGCTACTCACTGCATCAGTTAAGGTTAAAAGAATTATTGCCAGCTGAAACATATTAATCACTGCTATAATTATCCAGTCTGAGGCTCTTAAGTATCTGCTAATTTAAACCCAAACGGCGACTGTTTTTTGGCCAAGCAGTGTACAAAGTATTGATTGGACGATTCCTTCGTGTCTTTTTTTTATCTCTATTGTATGCATAGAATCAAAGCGTCTGTGTCTGCTCACACTATCCATGTTCATATAGAGATCTGCCTCTCCACCTTCGAATGAAACTCAATCTCTGTGACCTTTTCATTTTCTCACAATGAATAATTCACTAGGGCTTGTTTGCTCTCTCTTTCAATTGCACAGATACACACTCACACACACAAAGAAATTTTCTGCAAGAGTCAACACTTGTATACTCTTAATTTTTTACAAACTTTCAAACTAATTTACAAGATTTTTGGTAATCAAATCACAATCTGATGGACCAAACAGTGGACAACATTAAAAGCCAGGTGCAAAACATACTGTGATTGGACTACTGAAACCACACTCAGATGGACAGACTCTAACCTCATTCGAAAAATATGTGTGCAAATGTGTTTTCATTATCCGCATACAACTGCATAAGTAATATACAGTTGAAGTCAGAAGTTTACATACACTTAGGTTGAAGTCATTAAAACATTTTTTAACCAATCTACAGATTTCATATTAGCAAACTATAGTTTTGGCAAGTCGTTTAGGACATCTACTTTGTGTATGACACAAGTAATTTTTCCAGTAATTTTTTACAGACAGATAGTTTCACATTTAATTGACTATATCACCATTCTAGTGGGTCAGAAGATTACATCAAGATAACTGTGCCTTTAAACAGCTTGGAAAATTCCAGAAAAAGATGTCACGTCTTTAGGTAATTAGCAAATAGACAGTTGGAGGTTACCTTGTAACACTCCTTCAGCTTCAGTATGGAAAAGGAGACAGGGAGCAGTGACACACTTCAGGTAGGCTTTTATTTTTCTGCCTTCCACACTATATGTGTGCGTTCTTCACAGTGCATTTCTATTTTCAAACAGTTCAGTGTAACAAAACTCTCAGTCAGCATAAACTTCTTGAAACATTTAGCTTCAAAATACTTTGGCATTAACTATTCAAATTCTCAGTTACACAACACTAAAAACATTAGAACACTCAAATAAGAGTGCTGCACATTCGTGTCCTTCTCTCTCTGCTCTCTGGCATGTTTTGGCTGCTTCTGAGGCCTTTCCCCGCTATTACTGTAACAAGAAACAGCTGATAGAGATCATGTCAACCAGCTTGAGGAGTCACACCACTCCCTCTCTCCCACAAACAGACACACGACCACGCCCCCATCACCACATACCCCCCACCGCCCGACTCCTGCCTGCCAACTCACACCCCATTTCTGGAGAGAAAGTCAGCCACAGCCATCTGCCCCCGGTCTGTGGATCACCTCAAATTTGAACGGCTGAAGTGCCAGGTATCAACGGGTGATCTGCGCATTAGTATTCTTCATGTGGTGGAACCAATGGAGTGGGGCATGATCTGAACAGAGGGTGAAGGCACACCCCAGCAGGTAGTAGCGGAGGGTGAGGACAGCTCACTTGATTGCCAAATACTCCTTTTCAATGGTACTGTACTTAGATTCCCTCAACAAGAGTTTATGACTAATGTACAGCACTGGTTGCTCCTCCCCCTCCACCTCATGCAAGAGCACTGACCCCAGCCCTCTGTCAGATGCATCCATCCGCAAAATAAAGGGGAGAGAGAAGCATGTAAGGGCAGTCCCCCACAAAGTGCATATTTCACTTTTAGAAAAGCCTGTTGGAATGACTCCATCCACTGGACCGGATCAGGAGCCCCCTTTCTAGTGAGATCAGTCAGCGGGCTGGTGACATCAAAGAAATTAGGGACAAACCTTCGGTAGTAGCCAGCCTCAGAAACTGTCTCACCTCCTTTTTGGTTTTGGATGCTGGGTAGGCCACGATTGATGTGGTTTTCTAAATTTGGGGGCGCACCTGCCCATGACCCAAATGGAACCCCAGATACCAAACTTCCATCCACCCAATTGCGCACTTCTTTGGGTTTGCTGCATGCACCGCCCATTGCAGCGACCTCAGGACAGATCTCAGATGTTGCATGTGCCACCACTAATCATTACTATAAATTATAATATCATCTAGATAAGAAGCGGCATATGCTATATGTGGCCTGAGAATTTTATCCATGAGACTCTGAAACGTGGTGGGGGCCCCGAACAAACTGAACAAAAGGGTCACGAATTAGTGTAAACCAAAAGGTGTGGAAAATGCAGTCTTTTCTCAGGAGATTGGAGTTAAGGGGATCTGCCAATAACCCTTTGTTAAATCCAGTGTTGAATAAAATTCGACATCCGACATCATCAATCCAGGGCATTAGTACATGTCAAATTTAGACACCGCGTTCATTTTTGAAAGTCCACACAGAATCGGATCATCCCGTTGCTTTAAGATACCAGAACCATGGGGCTGGCCCAATCGCTGTGTGACTCTTCAATTACACCCATTTCATGAACTACTATGTGTTCAGTAAGACAATAGTGGCAGCTACGATCCACCACCTCTGTGGTACTCTGTGCGACCGAGGACAGGCGAGAACATGTCTGCAAATACCGCTTGCAACTTGGCTACCTCCGTGAGCTGCGATGGTGAGAGGAGGTCTCCACATGGGACTGGGGTGAATGAATTTGGTTTGAGAGTCGCCTCCAGCCTGAGCTCCGCCCTCTCAGGGACTACTGATGCTAAGGCCACAGGGACCGCCTCCCTCCACAATTTTAGGAGATTGAGGTGCCAAACCCCTATTCATTTGCTCAACCTTATAGTCAAGATGTCCAAACTGCCATATGACCTCAAAGGGCCGTTGCCACTTGGCAGGAATTCAGAGCTTGAGGTGGGCAGTAATACAAGCAATTTATCTCCCAGTGCAAATTCCCGTAGTCGAGTGCCCCTGTCATACTTTCCTGTGCTTGGAGAAAATTTCCCTGTGTTAGTTGACCCAAAGTGTGGAGGTTTGCTCTAAGATCAAGAACATACTGAATTTCACTTATACTGTTTGAAGGTCCCTCCTCCCAAGCTTCCCGTATGATGTCGAGCACGCTGCGTGGCTGATGCCCAAACAGCAGCTCGAATGGGGAAAACCCTGTGGAGGCTTGCGGGACCTCTCGCACTGCAAATAACAGGGACTCGAGCCACTTATTCCAATTTCTAGCACCCTCGTGTACAAACTTATGAATCACATTTTTCAGGGTTTTATTAAATCGTTCCACCAACCCATCTGTTTGTGGGTGGTAAACACTGGTGCAAATCGGTTTAATACCTAATAATTTGTACAGTTTGCATAGTGTTCATGACATAAATGTAGTTCCTTGATCATTGAGGATTTTCTTTTGGAATCCCCACTCGGGAGATTAATCATAAGAGTGCCTCCGCAACACTACTTGCTGAGATGTTGCACATGGTCACTGCTTCCGGATATCACGTTGCATATTTCACCAGAATTAAAACAAAGCAATGTCCGCGTGTGGTCTGTTGAGGTCCATACCATTTCTTTTGAAGGGGACCTTGATTAACGGCAGAGAATGCAATGGCACTTTTGGGGTGGCCGGTGGATTCACCAACTGATATTTATGACACGCCACACACCATCTGCGAATGTCCACGTGAATGCGCGGCCAAAAAAAAACAGGCCATTATTTGGTTGTGTTCTTGCCTGTCCTAAATGGCCAGCCATTGGATTATGGAGAGCTGCCTGGAAGAGAGCTTCCCAACAGCTCTTCGGGACTAATAACTGGACTGTATACTCGATAATTGAAATATACAGGTATGTGAGCGTGATGTCAGGCTGGAGCTGTTGACCATCGATTACTCTCTCTTGGTCAAATGCATGTTTGAGGGAGTCGTCATGTGACCGCTTTAGAGGGAAAATTCCCTCCCTTGTGTTATTTTGACACGGAGCAGACATAGATGGCCCTGGCACTGCCTCCCCAGCCATAGCATCACATGTCACACACAAGGCATTATTTCACCATGGGAACCATCCGCACATATTTCCCTAAAAAATTCTTGAAACCAGGCAAATCTATCCCCAAAATTAGTGGATGAGTGAAGCAGTAATTAACCATGGCCTCCAATCTTATGTTTTCTTCCCCTGAATAGTATCTCAATGGTAACCTCTGTATATGTGTGGCTATCCCATGCACACACCACAACTTCACCCATCTATTCATGCCCAATACCCCATCTTGTACCAAATGTTGGTGGATGGAGGTTTGAGAACAGCCAGAATCCACCAAAGCTTGATATGTATCCTCCTGGGTACTCACCGGTATCTGATATGCCCCAGCTTGATTGGGGGCAGGCTGTGGAGCATCGGGAATATGGACCAGTGTACCCACCTCCACTATGGGGCAATGGTCCTGGAAATGCCCTGGATTCCCACAGCTCCAACAGACCAGCCCAGACCCCCAGACCCATGAGAATGGACTCGACAACTTGGGAGGGATAGCGGAGAGAGTCTCTCAAAAGAGAGAGAGGGGTGAGAAGACCCCCCTTAAGTGGGAAGGAAACCTGGGCAGTCTCCTGGGGGGGTAGGAATAGGACGAGAAGAGGAAGGGCGGAAGCAGGGATTGGGGTAGAGAGAGAGAGGGAAGACGACAGAGAGAGATTCCAGATCACTGCTTCCTGGAAACGCCAAGTGGTCCTCGGCCAGCTGGATCACTTCCTCCAGCGAAGTCAGACGGTGGCACTAGACTCACTCGGCCATCCCACAGGGCAGCTGGGAGATGAACTGATCCAGTACCACCTTATCTATGATGTCCTGAGTGTCGCGGGGTTCCCCTGCCAGCAACCGTTTCTGGCAGGCATCCTCCGCTTGGGCCTGGAACAGAAGTTGAAAATGCTGCTCCTGCTCCAGCCTCAGCTCGACAAGGGCCTGATGCTGGTTCTGCTGGATGCCGGTGAGGGTCTTGATCACCTCACCCAGTGATGAGGACTCCATGAGAACATTTCACCTCAAATCCCGGCTTTCGGGCACCAGTGTAACACTCCTTCAGGTTTGGGTATGTAATGGGGGGCAGTGACACGCTTCAGGTAGGCTTTCGTTTTTCTGCCTTCCACATTTTCTGTGTGCATTCTTTACAGTGTGTTTCTTATTTCAAACAGTTCAGTGTAACAAAACTCTCAGTCAGCATAAACTTCTTGAAATCTTGAGATCATGTCAATCAGCTTGACGAACCACTCCTGCTCTCCTGCAAACAGACACAGGACCATGCCCCCATCACCACATACCTTTTGATGTATTTTAAGGCCTACCTTAAAACTCAGTGCCTCTTTGCTTGACATCATGGGAAAAATCAAAGGAAATCCACAAAAAATGTGGACCTCCACATGTCTGGTTCATCCTTAAAGAGCAATTTCCGAACACCTGAAGGTACCACGTTCAGCTGTACAAACAATAGTACGCAAGTATAAACACCAAGGGACAATGCAGCCATCATACAACTCAGGAAGGAGATGCATTCGGTCTCCTAGAGATTAACCTAGTTTGGTGTGAAAAGTGCAAATGGATCACAGAACAACAGCAAAGGACCTTGTGAAGATGCTGGAGGAAACCGGTAGACTGACGGCCAAAAGTTTGGAATAATGTACAGATTTTTGTCAGAAGGAAATTGGTACTTTAATTCACCAAAGTGCCACTCAACTGATCACAAAGTATAGTCAGGACATTACTGATGTAAAAAAAAAGTCATTTTTTATCAAATCTAGAGAGGCCCCATTTCCAGCAGCCATCATTCCAACACCTTATCATTGAGTAATCATGCTAAATTGCTAATTTGGTACTAGAAAAACACTTTCCATTATATCAAACACAGTTGAAAGCTATTTGGTTCATTAAATGAAGCTTAACATTGTATTTGTTTTTGAGTTGCTACATTATGCAATAGACTGGCATGTCTTAAGGTCAATATTAGGTCAAAAATGGCCAAAAAAGAAACATCTTTCTCTAGAAACTCGTCAGTCAAATTGTTAGACTGGCATGTCTTAAGGTCAATATTAGGTCAAAAATGGCAAAAAAGCAACATCTTTCTCTAGAAACTCAGTCAAATTGTTTTGAGGAATGAAGGCTATGCAACGCTTGAAATTGCCAAAAAAAAATCATACAAAAGGTGTAACTACAGTCTTCAAAGACAAAGGACAACTGGCTCTAAAAAGGACAGAAAGAGATGTGGAACTAAACAAGAGGATAAGTACATCAGAGTCTCTAGTTTGAGAAATAGACTCCTCACATGTCCTCCGCTGACAGCTTCATTGAATTCTACTCGCTAAACACCAGTTTCTTGTACAACAGTAAAGAGAAGACTCAGGGGTGCAGGCCTTATGGGAAGAATTGCAAAGATAAAGCCATTTTTGAAACAGAAATCAAAAAGAAAAGGTTCGAGTGGGCAAATAAACACAGACATTGGAAAAGAGTGTTATGGATCTTAACCCCATTGAGATTTCGTGGGATCAGAGAGACTGTAAGGTGCGTGTGAAGTGCCCGACAAGACAGTCACATCTATGGCAAGTGCTACAGGAAGTGTGGGGTGAAATGTCACCGGAGTATGTGGACAAACTGACAGCTAGAATGACAAGGATCTGCAAAGCTGTCATTGCTGCATGTGGAGGATTGAAGTAGTTTAAGAAAAAAAAGCTTAGTTTAAATTTGTTTTCAAATTGTAATAGTAATTTTTCACGTTATTAATGTCCTGACTATACATTGTGATCAGTTGAATTCCACTTTGATGAATAAAATAACCAATTTCTTTCCATAAGAGCAAAATATGTACATTATTCACATTTTTTATCCACAGTAAAACAAGTCCTATATCGACATAACCTGAGGCTGCTCAGCAATGAAGAAGCCACAACTCCAAAACCGCCATAAAAAAGCCAGACTACAGTTTGCAAGTGCAAGGTGAGGCTTGCAAGCTGAAGAACACCATCCCAACTGTGAAGCATGGGGGTGGCAGCATCATGTTTTGGGGTCCTTTGCTGCAGGAGGGACTGGTGCACTTCTCAAAATAGATGGCATCATGAGGAAGGAAAATCATGTGGATATATTGAAGCATGATCTCAAGACATCAGCCAGGAAGTTAAAGTTTGGCCACAAATGGGTCTTCCAAAAGGACAATGACTCCAAGAATACCTCCAAAATTGTGACAAAATGGCTTATGGACAACAAAGTCAAGGTATTGGAGTGGACATCACAAAGCCCTGACCTCAATTTCTCAGAACTGAAAAAGTGTGTGCGAGCAAGGAGGCCTAAAAACCTGACCCAGTTACACCAGTTCTGTCTGGAGGAATGGGCCAAAATTCCAGCAACTTATTGTGAGAAGCTTGTGGAAGGCTACCCTTAGCGTTTTGCTTGATCCAAATTAAACAATTTAAAGGCAATGCTACCAAATACTAACAAATTGTATGTAAACTTCTGACCCACTGGGAATGTGATGAAAGAAATAAAAGCTGAAATAATTATTCTCTCTACTGTTATTCTGACATTTCACATTCTTAAAATAAAGCAATGATCCTAACTGACCTAAGACAGGGAATGTTTTCTATGATTAAATTTCAGGGAATTGTGAAAAACGGAATTGAAATGTATTTGGCTAAGGTGAATGTAAATTTCTGACTTCAACTGTACATTATGCAAGTGGTGTTTTCCATTTTGCATGGGTAAGTGAGATCAGAAGTGAAGACGTATTGTAAAGCAAGGTGTAAAAATGCAATCCCATTTAAAAAACTAACCGTATATGAAATGCAAATAAAATGCCAGATGTAAAATGGTCCAAAGGCAATCATCTCAACTGGAACTACATGTGTATTTTGAAACTCTTTGGTAATATATAACGCTCATCGATTCATTCAGCATGACTTTGTGCCGTCGAGTCGATAATCCCCAGGTTAACATAATTCTACTATCCTAAATTCACACATTAAGTATGCACACACACTGACAGAGACACATAGACAAGTGTAACAGATTACATGCACATTCAACGCAATGCTGTTATCCAAAGTGACTTACAAATGAGAATTCTATGGCATTAAATTGCTTGCAAATTTTACGAACTTCAAAATAACATATGCTAGTTTGTTTAAATTCAGATCTAGTGTACATGCTCCACCAGAGCAAAATTAGCATTTCAAACAAACTAATGTCACACTAATTTCTTCCCATTTAAAGTGATAATTCACCCAAAAATGAAAATATTACCATCATTTACTCATCTTCATGCCATTCCAGATGTGTATGACTTTCTTTCTTCTGCGGAACACAAGATTTTGGAGAGAATATCTCAGTTCTGTAGGTCCATACAATGCAAGTCATCAGAGTCCAAAACTTTGAAACTCAAAAAAAGCACATAAAGGCAGAATAAGAGGAATTCATAAGACTCCAGTGGTTAAATCCATGTCTTCAGAAGAATATGATAGGTGTGGGTGAGAACCAGTTCAATATCTAAGTCCTTTAGTACTATAAATTCTCCTCCCTGCCCAGTAGGTCTCAATATGCACAAAGAATGCACATCGCCAAAAACAAAAGATGACTATGGAAGTGAAATTGGATATTTATAGTTAAAAAACTTAAATATTGATCCGTTTCTCACCCAGACCTATCATATTTCTTCAGAAAACATGGATTTTACCATTGGAGTCTTATTGATTACATATATGCAGCCTTTGTGCTTTTTTAACCTTCTGGCAACCATCCACTTGCATTGTATGGACCTACAGAGCTGAAATATTTTTCTGAAAATCTTTGTTTTTGTTCTTGTTCTGCAGAAGAGAGAAAGTCATACACACCAGGGAAGACAAGAGTTAATGATGACAATTTTCATTTTTGGGTGAACTGTCCATTTAACGCTAAAATAAACTATGTGGAACAGTGTTTTATTACATCAGAGATAGGTCAGATGAGTTGTGCTACTGCAGTCAGGGATTACAGTACACGCATTCATTCATTTCTGCAGGATTATGTTCTGATGGAGACCGCAAACCCAAACCCCACCATCCCCCCTTCCTTTCCCACCGGGCTCGGCCCTGCACAGATGGCTAGTGGATTTTACCTCTCTAATCTCTTTTCTTTCTTTCTCTCTCTTTTCTCCCTCTTATTTCATTTGTAAAACCTCAGTAAATGAATATGCTGAGCTGGATAAATTGGACAAAACTGCATCTGGTTTTGAGTATCCTCTACATTTTTTACATACTCTATGCTAATTTTCTTCTCTTCACTCTCCTTAAGAGACTTACCATCCTTTTATATAGCTTCAATCACACAACAACATCTATTCACTTGTTAAGCCGTTCTGAGACTAGATAAATCTGAAAATTCAAGTAACCAGTAAATAACCTTGTTCAATGTCAGTATAACTGGTCAAGGTTATGTAATGTATAGTATATAATTTATACTATAATATAATTTATAGTACCATAACATTCATGACAGAGATAAAGACGAAAGTACACAAATATTAGTCAAGGCTAATGGTCACCAAATGCAGACCAAGATACTGAAAACAAAGCAGCAGTGTGGCCAATATAATGCAGATATTTGTGTGATATAAGCTGACATTTAGTTAAATAAAATCAGATGTATGCATATGGCAATGGCAAATATTTTACAAGGTGGACCGCCTTAAATTGCATGTGAAAGAGAAGCATTTTTTAGAACAATATATTATCATATAATAATATTGCTATACTGTACAGTTCAAAAGTTTGGAATGACAATTTTTTAATTGTTTTGAAAGAAAATTACGTGAATTTTATTCACCAAGGATGCTTTAAATTGATCAAGAATTACAGTAAAGGCGATTATAATGTTAGCATGTTTCAAACAACCAATTTTATTCAAATAAACACTGTATTCTTCAAACTTTCTTTTCATTGTAGAATCCCTCACCAGCAGCAATGAGACCTTAGACATTCTAGCAGTCAGTTTAATAAATCTTTCAAAAAATTATAATAATTTGCAATATTACTAATATTTTAGGCAAAATATATTTTTTTACAAATTGAATGCATCTTAAGTGAACAGAAGCAACTATTTCTTTCACTAACAAAAATGCATTTGTGATTCCAAACTTTTGAACGGTAGCGTACATGGCACTTTAATTGAATCGTTTAACATAGACTCAAATTCAAACTTTGCTTTGTAGACAATTTCAGCCTTAGGTGTGCCATTTATTTGTAATTCTCTAAACATAATAATTTTTAAGAAATTTAAGACCATGTCCACATTCATACGTTTTAGTTTGAAAACGCATGCATTTTGCTACATTTACGTCTCTCATCTATTCTAGAACAATGTTTTCCTCCACATATAATGAATACAAACTGATCTTCTTTCTTACGTCTATTTGCATACTGTATTGGGACTGGCCTTTTTCATCAATCACATAGCCACCATTACAATGCAAATAAAAAAATGGCGTTAATTATCAAAACTAGATGCAAACTGATTGTTACGACAATGGCATGCAGCATTTCATTTACAAAGAACCAAAGTATACAACATATGCACTATTCCTTTGTTGCCTTGCAAGCTCTGGTATTTTCTCCAACTTTACAAGACACTTATGACTATACAGAAACATCATGGACAAGAACTAAATAGTTCGACTAAATAGGCTGACCAGAGTAAAGCATACTATTGTAAGTTCTTTCTTAACATGTTCTTAACACTACTGATCCATGACCCGGGTGACTTATCCCCAAGTACAGCCAGATCGTTCTAAATACCTCCGCTGTCTTTCCATTAGCTTCAAAATGCATCAAAATCAATACAAAATACCAATCAGAACAGTCAATCTGATACATTAAAACCGACAAACATAAACAACCAGACACACACACACATTAAAACACCTGACCTGGGACATTTTCATGTGGTCTGACAGAGACATCCATCGCCATGGCTACGTAATCCCTTCTTACTGGAAAGGAAGGACTTCTGCCAGGGTCGGCCCTACATGCCCATATATGGACGTAATTAGTCTCGAGGGCTTCCAGAATAACCATATATTGTGAAAGAAGAAGAAAGCTATTTGAAGTCATGCACATATTTAATTAGTTCATTTAAACTGCATTAGACCATAAAGAAATATACACCTGAACATTACTGGCTCCGTTTCAAAACCTAGTAAGCTGCCCCGCTGTCTACTGCCTACATAGGGAGTTGTCTTCTAAGAAAGGACCCTAACTGAGATGGAACCTCTTAAGTGACTAATTTGGAACGTTCTATATAGGCAGCAACGCATGCCACACAAATAGTGCTCTATGTAGGAAAATTGATTTACTGTTGTTTAAAATAGAGACTGACATTCATATGTTTGCTAAGCTTAGAGTGCAATACTATTTTAATAGCGTTGGGGTTAGGTTAGCATTTTGAAAGCATAAAAATACATAGCCCATGCAAATATTGAGAAAAAACTATATGACAGTCTTTCTTTGGGACACAAAACGAGATGTTGTGATGAATGTTAGCTTCAGTCACCATTCACTTTTAATGTATGGAAAAAAAAAGATGCAATAAAAGTGAATGGTGACTGAGGCTCTCATTATACTGCACCCCTTACGTTCTACAGAATTCTGCCTACAGATTTTGCGTAGGAAGCTCACTAGCTTTTTGGTACAGAGCGATTATGTTCTGAATTCTATTGATGAAAAAAAAAAATCTGAGCAGTCATTGCTACCAAAAACAGGTCACCTAGCAACGCACAATTAAGGAATATCCTGCATGCCCAGCGTCCACAGCCTGTCCATTAGCAGACAAAATTACCGGCAAAACAAACAGCCATCACCCACATGCAAATGACATTGTTGTGCATACCAGAATCACTCACATTCTGTAGATGATTGCTTGGCTTCTGTGGCTTCACAGATTTCCAGAACATGAGCAATCTACTCTGACACTATCCAACCTGAAACATCTGGAGTCAGATAGGATTGCGATTTCATTACATGGAACAAAAACCAGCTAAACCTGTTAACTCAAGAGAGACAGAGAGGTGTAACAGAGGCAAATTGGAAATGAAAAATAAAGAGATAAGAGACAAAAGGGAAATGGAAGCCTTTAAAAGAAAAATGGAAAGAAAGAGAGAGTGAGATAGTGAGGAAGAGTGTGTCGTGAAAGGAGAGGTTAAAAGATTGTGATGTTGTCTGTCAGTATTACAACAGCTACAATATAGTAGATCAACCACCAGCATTGTATTTCACTTTAGTTATAAAAAAAAGACAAAACAGTAAAACAAAGACTGGATAGGTCTAACATTTTCCACCACCACCAAAAAAAAAAAAAGAAAAAGAAGAGGAGTGGTGCTTGCCATTGTAAAACTCCTCACCACACTGTCCCATCAATGACCTCAGTACACTGCCCCAAGTCAAAAGAGAAGAGAAGTTGCTCTATGGTTGCAAGGGTGCTCTATGCTAGGAAGTTGCCAGGGTCATTCTAAAGAGGCTGCTTGCTAACCAAAGTCAAAAGAGCCCACCCCCATGTCTCTACAATGTTCTGGTGCAGAGATATGGATGTTCATTTATGTTTGCTAGGGTACGCTGAATGGTTGCTAGGCAGTGGCCCAGATAATATTTAAAAGGCTGCTTGACGGCTTGAGTCAAAGAGCTCACTCACATGTCTCTACGATGTTCTGATGCCCATATTTGGTTGAAATTTTGTGGTTGCTAGGGTGTTCTGGATGGTTGCTTGGCAGATGCCAGGGTGATAATTAATTGTGCAATACTAGCCTAGTCAAAGAGCTCACCACCATTTCTCTACAATGTTCTGGTGCTGAAAAATTGGCAGTTACCAGGCTGCATGCTAGCCCGCATCAAAAGAGCCCACCCTCAAGTCTCTATGACATTCTGGTCACAGTGATCACTTCCCAACGTTAAATCATTGGGATTTATCGCCTGCCAGAAGAACACTGTACGACTGATTGCTAATAATAGTCACACACTAAACCTAACTCACTAAACAGCCTTTAATAATGTTTATCATCGCTTATTTCTCTCCCTTCTCCAGGGTTCCTACACATTTTCCATTTATAAATTCCATACTTTTTCAGACTCAAATTTCCAGACTTCTAGGTAGATATTTCAGACCCATTTAACATCTGATAAACGGTTTTAAAATCTAACTGTCAGCATGTATGTTCAATTTTGACTATGTATGCTATATGTTGCCAAATAATTGCCTGAAGTATGTAGCTATGTACTGTAATTAATACCAAACCCAGACAAGTTCAATGTGCATCATTTAAAAAAAAAACTGCAATGCTTGAACAGAGCAATGTTCTTCAGTTTTTGTCATGTAATTTAAATAACTGTAAACCTTCAACCCCTAAAGCAACAGAAGTGGTGTTCATGTACAATTCACCAGGGAACTAGAAAAGAGAACTAAAGTCCATTGACTTTGCTTCACTGGGTGTTAGATAATGCATAATACTTACTTGTAAACACTGTTTAACAAATAACTATAAATTAAATAAAATGATAATTAGTAATCTTACATTAAAAGAATGACTTTTGAGACCTTAACATACATAAGAACAAAATCATCAGTCACAAAATTTGTCTTCAAAAAGACTTGTTTTTAGCCTCAAACCCCACTTGCTCTCTTAAACTACAAAGTGCTGTATGAACCACTGTGGGACTGTGAAGAGGAACGAACACACACACACACACACACACACACACACACACAGGTGTGACCTGTACTGCCATGGCTAGGCTACACCCTCAAACTATTTTTTTTCTTTTCAATGTCTTTGTCATATTTCATTAGCTTTTTTTTTTAGTCATATTCTTTATCTTTTGCAGCTTTCCTAAGGGCATTTGGTTTTGCAAGCACAGAGATCTTGTCAGCGGCTTCTGCTTCAACTGCAAGTTCATGTGCAGATGTCAGAAGTGCATTTATGTTAGTCTGAAGCTTTCTTCTCATCATCTTGAGTTGGTCCACCTCATCCTGTAATACCTTCAGTTTCTGTGTTTGTTGTGTGCGCTCCCTCTTCTTCTTTTCCTCATCAAGGTATACGTGGTATCTCTGTCTTGCACAGCCAACAGACTGTAGTAGTTCTTTGGTCATACCTACATTAGCTACCCCACCCACATGGTGCTTTTGCCCTTGCATATGGCTTATAATTGCCACCTCCCCCATGTTGGAGATGTCAAAAGATTTTACACAAAGTTTGCATCTAGATTTCTTTTCCATTTGGAATCCTTAGCCAACCAGGATTTATATTTAGGATTGGTGAGCCAGCCCTCGGAAAACATGCATTTACCCATTGTGATCATTCAGTCCACACCCCAACGCAGAAAGTTGGATGTTTAGTACCATACTTCTTGGTTTGGGGGGGGGGGGGGGGGGGGGCTGTACTGTGATGGCAACTGCTGCCTAACAACGTTAACAACCAATCACAGCAGACCACCTTCCCGCAAATCCAGACTAGCAACGGCCTTTTGGCTGCCTGCTCCAAACGCCATGAAAAACACTTTTGGAAATTCTCAATTTTATATTTTAGAAAACAGAATTGGGATAATTGTCTGGAAATGCAGATATTTTTCCATTCTCCATTTTCATTTTTCCATACTTATCCAGACCTGGAAATGACTAAAATCAAATTCCAGACTTTTCCATAGGAACCCTGCATCTCTCACCCCAGAGGCAGTCCTATCATATCCATAAACTTTGATTACTATCACCACAATCTGATTAGCAAGACTATGGTAATGTATTGTTTAAATTCCTGCCTGGGGTTTGACATTGCATCTCCATTAAAGTTCAGAGTAAAACACCCCTAATCCCCCCCCTCACAGTGCAGTCATTGGTTGTTGGTCAGATACACCCACTGCGGGATGGAAACGGTCTCTTGTACCAGCTGCATCACCAGGTGAGATCAGACAATTCTGAAATATGACACTGTAACACATTCGTGTCTTTACCACTGTCTGCATAACCTGCATAGAGCTACATTAGAATACTACAACCTTGGTGAAAAGAAAATGTATTTTACATTAAGAAAATGAAGGCTATTTTAGGACTATTAAGATTTTTTGCATTGTGCCAATTGACAATTAAGCATATTCCATTAGATTCTAATTATTGTAATAAAGTACTTCTTTATAATTGTTGGGAAAAAACAGTCCTAAAATATGGCTAATTATTATTTTTTTTATCCAATTATAATTTCTTTCTTTGACACGGACTTAACCCTTAGCCAAACAACATGCTCAATTATGTCTCACAATGGGAATTTCCTGTTAGTAGTGGGTTTTATTTTTCTTCATCTAAACTGCCCATTTAAGTTCATGTTTGTTCTCTTTCTCCCTGTGCTGACTCATTCCATCATTCATATTTTTCTCATATACAGCTTAAAGTGACAGGTCACACCATACATGTATTAAGGGGCTCTACCGCTAACAAACAGGCTACACTTAAACTAGAGTGTATTTTAGTCAAATAGATCAGCTGCGACAGACAGGTAGTGACAGAGGTTCAAACTAGTATAGACAAGCGATAAAAATAAAATAAGACATGCCACCCCAAATCCATTTAGATTTATCTAATACAAAACATGTATAGTAAAGCAATGTAATGCAGATTGTCAAAACAAAACCAAGTCGCAGTAACGGTTACCTCCATCCTGAAGCTTATTATGACTACTAATGCAGAAATATGAATGACTAATTGCATAAAAGTCAAATGAACTGCAAGTCAACAGAATTAAAAAACACACCTGCACAATTTTCTATGCCACTCATTGAGGTGGTATGCCATTTTGCAATAAAAAGAAATAGCAAATAAACCAGCATACCATTCAAAGTCATACTGCAAATTTTCAGTATTCACAAAAAGGCCTGTTAAAACATTTAAAAACAAAAAAAGCTTTACTTAAAGGGATAGTTTGACCAAAAAGGAAAATTCTGTCATCATTTACTCATCCTTTTGTTTTTCCAATCCCATTTGACTTACTTTCTTCCATGGAACACAGAAAGAAATGTTATGCACAACAGCCTCAGGAAAAATTCACTTTCATTGTATGGAATAAAAGATGCAATGAAACTGAATGGTGACTTTTTTGTGTTGCACAGAAGAAGAAAAAAAATAAAAAAGGGTTTGGAACAAAATAGGCTAACAGAATTTTTAATTTTTGTGTGAACTATCCTTTTAAGTACAACCCGAGGGCTGTACCTCAGCTGCCACAAAACAAATCCAAACAACAGTTTAATAATGTAAGCTTTCAACACATCTGAAAAATAATGCATAATAAAGTAAATACGTTGAAATTTGCAAAGCTCAACATTATACAAGGAAGGTACAGTGATGATAGCTCAGTACTACGTGGACAAGTCTAGAACATCATTAGCAACTCAATTCATTACTTTTGCAACAACAAAATAGCATTGTTTATTCTTCAAAGGAGATGGTTTCTCGAAGTAGTACCTCTAAAAGTGAAGTTCAAAGGGAATAATGTTTTCTGAATCAATTAAAAGTACAATTATTTGATTCACACACATGCTCACTTATAGACAGACACTTAAAAGCTGAAGCACCAAAGAGGGGTAGAGCAGGGGAAGAAAGGAGAACATGAAGAAGGTAAAGGGGCTTTGATTTACTTGTGTCTGGTGAAGCCATAGTGGAAACAATGACCGGAGGTCCTGTACGACGGCTGTGCTTCTGATTAGCCAGACTCACATTTGAGCCTGGAATGGCACCTCCCACAGGTACTAGGGCACCATCTGAGGACACAAAACCAGCCTTTCTCATTACTTGAGGGCTTAAGTGGGGACTATGCATGGGCGACATTGTGGCCAAGCTCCGATCCCTCTTCATCAGCTCCATTGGTACGGTGTAGTTGGTGGTGTATGCCTTCGGAGCCTGCTGGGGTGCCAAAGCAGGCATGGTCATTGGTTGGGGAGCTGCAGGCAGTGCTTGCAAATGTTGTGTCATATGTGGTGGTATTCCTGATTGATGCAATGGAATGGGTACTTGCTGGGACACTGCAGCCATGGGTGGCATAGGCAAGCCAGCATGTGGAGTGTAGGCTGATAATGGGCGTGGTTGGACTGGTACTATAGCCCCACTGTAAGACCTGGCTCCAGGATACCCACTGGTCTCAAGAAGCTGCTGGGAGGGAGCACTGCTGGGCCTACGACTGTAGCTCTCACCCATCCTTGGAGAGATAGTCTGCATGAGGGTAGAGGGTGGCTGCATGTACTGGGAGTCCAAGCCTGGAGTCATGGGTGGCAGCTGGTGCACATAAATGTCACTGCGATGACTAAAACTATTGGATCTGCCCCGAAACGGACCACTGGGATGCTGGGGGGTAGCAGGAGGGATTTCAGGTGGTCTTTTGCAAGTAAGCACAACACGAGACAGAACTCGTGCTTGTCCCAAGTTGGGGGCCACTGAACGCACATCATTGTCTTCCATAACAGCCAACATCGCAGTGGAGTCAAAGCCTTGCTGCAGCAGGGAAGAGATTGTACTCTCAGAGAGGCCTTCTTTTTTCAGCAACACCAGAAACTCAGGGTCCACATTCTTTCTGGGATCAACAGGAGCTACTTGGGTTTGAGGGGTGGTTGGAGGAGGAACAGGGGGCTGAGCAGGAAATTGAGGTGGCAGCGAAGCAGGAATAGTGGCTGCAACTGGAGTGGTTACTAGGGAAGGGGCTGTAGGAGGAGCTGGGGTGTAGATTTGGGGTTGAACATTTGGAACTTGCTGTACTTGCTGAACTTGTGGTACTTGATAAACTTGCTGCATTTGCTGTCCTTGCTGATCCTGCTGCCCTGGCTGAACTTGCTGCCCTGGTTGAACTTGCTGTACTTGCTGCATTTGTTGCACTGGCTGTACTTGCTGCTGCTGTATTTGTTGTTGCAACTGTTGCTGTGCTTGTTGCTGCACTTGCTGTTGAGCCTGTTGTTGGGCTTGCTGTTGTTGCTGTATGGTGTATGGTGAGGGGTTTTCCGGATGCATGACCATACCTCGGGCAGTTCCATACATTTCTTGAGCTGCTGGATCAACCACCAAACATGTTGCTGTAGGCTGGTGAGGATCAATTGGTCTTCCATTGACATTGCTGTACACCAGATGGCTAGGTGACTCAGAAACATAACGAGGAGAATTTGGTTCCGTTACATAACGAGCTGGAGATGGTGCTCGGCTTGGAATGTGCTGACCATCCTGCATCATTTTGGCACCAGGAGTAACAGCTGGAGGCCCAGGTACGGATGGTTCCCTGTAAATATGACCCATATCATGAGAAGTCAGAGGTGGGGGAGGAGGAGGAATGAAAGGAGTTGGGGCAGCAGAACCTGGCCTACCCCCTGAGCTCTGTTCCCAAAGTTGCCGAGGACCTGCCATCATTCCATAATGTGAAGATGATCTATTGAGGGAATGAGGCTGCTCTCCACGATAGTAGCCTTCTGATGGCCTGGGTGGCATGCCTGGGTCTTGCTGATAATAGTCGTGGTGTGGCAGGGAACCACGGTGAGCTATATTTGGCCGGTCATAATGGCTGTTCAACTCCGGAACAGAGCTTTTTCTTAAATTACGAGGGTCCGGACGATCCAAATAGCTTTGATTGTAAAGAGGTTCCTGATAGGACTCTGGCTCCCATTTTAAGTCCAGGTCAGGAGGACGAACTCCAGTTGTTTGCTCATACCATCCTCTACCTGCATCCCCTCCATAGCTCAGGGAGTTCCGTCGACCAGCCATCCGGGCCTGCTGCTCGTAAACATTTTCACTACGTTCCCAATTACCCTCATTTCCGCCCAGCGTGTCCCAGCTCTGGGAGCGACCAATTGGCAACTGCTTACTGGAGATCAACATGAGGAACAAATACACCTTACTCAGAAGGGAAAAAGCAAGAGTTTTTCTTTAGGTTTCTAGTTGCAGGCTGATGTCAAGTGGTTAGAGGAAGGAGAGTGAAAGAAAAAAATATTAAACAGAAGATATCGGTTTTCACCTGAGGTTCAGCTGTAATTTTTGCCTCCCGTCTTTCACAGTAGCAAAGTCTGGCTATCAAATGGCTCCTCTTGCTTGGCAAGTGGTGAATAATTAATGTGGGAAACACTGCTGGTGGTGATGGAGGTAGGAAAGAGGACACCAAATGCTCTCACAAATAACATCGGTAGGTGAAGCTTGTCTGACTACTCCATTGTAGCAATGCAAACCGACAACCGTGAACAGACAAGATGGAAAAAAAGAGAGAAAACAGACAGGAAGGGATTTTTTTCACAAGGGGAGGGTTGGTGCAGGGACGCAGGGGCTTGTGATAATCCAGAAAAGCTGATCCGCTCCAACTCTGAACATTTTACTCGCTCAGATTGCTATGAGGGATTACAAAGCAAATAAAGCCATATTAATTCCTTTGCCCCCTCTTGTGATGTCACATGCAAATAGACACCAAGTGAAACCATGCTGATAATAAAAAACAATTAAATCCCTTAGCACAGGAACACATGCTGCCATGGACTCGCTTACCTGGTTCCAATGCTTAAGGTGGTCTGTGCTTCTTTCAAAAGTCTGGTCAGGTGGCATTGAGCAGGACATCTTTGCAGGACCCCAAGAGGCGTGCCAGAGAGGCAGGTCAGTGAAACTAATACAGATCTAATGCAGCAGTACAAAATCATGCAATACTGTCAGAATAAGTCAAATCCTGATAAAACAATAATCCCATGATGGGCCAGCAATGCCTGCAGAGCCACGCAACTGCATATCTACCATCACCACTTATGACATGACCCCCACACAAGCACAGCTATTTGAACCACTACCTCATCTAAATACCCTCAACAACAGTGAGGTCACAAAACTTCAGGAAGCATATGGATCACAAAAACAATGCGCAACAAAAACAATAAATACTACCAACTGCATAACCAACAACACCATTGCAGTGCAAACAAACTAAATACCTTCAGTAAAAATTTGCTTGCATCAATATACCTCCTTGTGTATCTTTGGATCAGCCTTCCAATAAGACTTAAGACATTAATTCTACATAAAGAATTCACCAACCCATTTTTTGCTGCTCCCCACTGAGAAAATATGGATAGGCGTTTAAGTTTACATTATAAAACCCCCAGGGGGTGAAAGGAGAAATCTGGGACAGCTAATGAAAAGCACTTTTATATTTGGGTGAACTATCCTTTTAACAGTTGAATATTGGGTTTTCGGTTTGGGAAATGCTTTTTGTTGCGAACAGATTTTGCCCACCTGCCACTGAAGCACTCCACCCAAATCCTTTCTGATCCCCTCAAACACCACAGAGAAAGATGAAGAGGGAGAGGGAGAGAGAGAGAGAGAGAGAGGTCTTAAAATAACATTAATAGGGCATTTGTTGACTACTATCCATTGTCACTGTATGCATGCATCATTTTATACATGCTGTATTTTGATACAGCTTAGTGTAGTGTCAAAGTGAAGTCCTAGCACTGTGCCCTGGTTATTCCTTTCACTTTTATAAAACACTCGTTTTATAACGACATTTATATACACATTTCACATTGGCTTGAATCTTGTTCTTCAAAGTACCATTTCTTATCTATGCCTATACATGTCAGAATGTCTGGATTGCAAATGAGCCCCAGTATGGTTGCCTTGTCTGCCAGACTAACACTGCCAAAGTTTTTCCCTCGTTGCTCATTAACAGAGTTCATATGTGTAGTTTGGGTGTAGAGGAGAACTTAAGTTAGCAATTAACCACATCCTTCAAAAATGACAAAAAAAATATAGACTTTGTTTCCAAACCTAGTGAGCTGCCTCTCTGTCTACTGCTTGCATAGGAAGCTAACTTCTAAAGAATTAAATCAAATGTCAATGACTGGACACTCTAAATAGGCAGCCACTACATTGCAAATTTTTTTTTACTTTTCAACGTCAACTGAAATATATTTATAATCAAACTTAAACATTGGGAGTGTGTCTATTTTGCCTTAAAATAAATACTAAGTATTGAAACAGAACGTTAAAGAAGGGTGGATACAGCCAAATGAATTCAGATCTTTTCTTTATCTTTCTGACTTTCTCTCTAACACACACAAAAAGGGAGGATTTCATTGCATTTAATAAATATTACACAACAAGAAAAAAGCATCCACCGGGACTGTTGCATCACAATGGAAAATCAAGGAACGCGGTGGCATGACAAAAGTCTCTTTAGTTTTCCTTCAGCAGAACTTTCAGGAACAAAAGAAAGAGAGACAGAAAAAGAAACAAAGGAAGAGAGAGAGTTTTCATAAATCCTTTGTGCCCGAGAGACTGCGACTAATCTAATACGAAACCCTCTGGGACGTTTGGCTTCGGCAAGCTTCTTCCTCTCTATCTGGGAATACATGTGTTAGCAATTTTATACATGACTACTAAAACGAGAGTTCTTTAAGGGAATACAAATTCATAAAAAGGGGATATGATGTAATTAAAACAGAACGCGTTGGAATAAAACATTACCTTATCTAATTTTTCCCCTCTCTTGCTCAACTGGGAGTTCTTAATTTTGTATTTGAAGCTGTGAATATATATTTCACTTTTAAACCAACAGAGTTGCATATATGTTGTGGCAGGCAATTTATCCAACTATTCGCATTCATTTTGTCCCAACTGGAAAATACAACTAAAACCAGCTTTTGATGGCATTAATAATTTATCTCTCATTTCATTATCACTACAAACATCAACACCGCTTTCTTATCTCTGTTCTTCTCTGTAGCACAAACCATCCTATTGTGGATACACACACATACACAAAACAATCATTCTGCAAAAACTTTGAAGTGCAATTTTAAAACCACTTCAGTGAGCTGTTTGTTCTACTATTGAACAGTTACTATCAAGAGTGTCACAACCTCAGATTCCTATGCATACATCTCACTCTAACACATTCACGACTTACATTCCTCGTATTTGTCCTTTTTCTTCTCTTGATTTCTCACTTCTAGTAGCAGAATATCTGGGAGAACTCCATCACCATCATTGTAATAAGGCTCTTTTCAAGAGAGAGAAGACTTGACATGTCTTAATTATCGAGGCATAGACATGACAGAACTCTTTTCTAATGCTGCTAAAAACGAGACAAGCAAATAACGAGCCACTGGCTTCAGATGTGATGACTGTGGTCTTATCAGACTACAGTGTTGTAGTGATGTGTGGCATAATGTCAGTTACCACTGAAAATAATTTCAACTCATCCATCAATTTAAAAAGGAGAAAGAAAAAAAAGAGTTGTGGTTACAGTGGCATATACAACGGGCATGGTTTTGAGGGTTACTATTAAAATGTATTCCACAACATATTACAGAACATGCTGTAAAATATCATTTGTAACATATTCTTTTAGATTATTCAAGGTCAGTAACAAAATCTGAATACTTTGGATTACTTTTTCAGTACTTTTTTTTTTTTGGCTAAATAAATATCTGCCAGTACAGTAAGACAAAATACACATGTATCTTATGCAGTGTTGCTTCTAAAAAAAAAAAAGATACACAACAATACAAAAAAAAAATACACAAATTCTCATCAAGAACACGATTTTGTCCCTAATATCAAAGGTCTTACTAGAAATTTTTTTTATTTTTTTTGGATCTAATGTGGATTGTCTTGCTAAAAAATATGCTCGTTCTTGGTAACAGGTGCATGTTAAATGGCTAGAAATAGCATGTTAGCTTAGCACAAAGCTAAATGTTCACATAATTTACCCAAGGTTTAGTTCTATTTCTGATATCTTAAGGAAGTGTTGAAACACTGTTCAAACACTCTTTGGATTGCATCATTTATATGTATGATAAATGTTTTCAAACTGAAAAGTCTGAATATTAAATTAAACAAATAACAATAAAATTCAAAGTAATCTCTTCAGTAATCAAAATACTTTTTGAATGTAACTGAATTCTGATTACCAATGATTTAAATTGTAATTGTAGTGGAATACAGTTAAAACAAATTTTTTTTATATGTAATATAAAAATATCGTTACATATATTCCGTTAATCTCCAACCCTTTGTGAAAACCCCCTAAAATACACAAAATTGGGGTCTGGGGTCCTCCAGGGAATCATGAGCGTGTGAAAGGGAGTAGGGATGTAAAATATGGACAACAAAAACAGATGGCGTTGTGATGAGGAGGGGTGGCGTGGACGGGCCGTCGCCGAGTCACCTAATCAGATGGGAGGGGGATAAAGAAGAGCCGGGGGCGCCATTTCGAGAGAGAGAGACTCACACGTGGCCGCTGTGTGTGTGTGCGTCTATGCGTTTTATGTTATGTTTGGTTCTTTTATGTCTTTAAATTTATGTTGACTGTTCTGCCGGTTCCCGCCTCCTCATCCTCGCCATCCTTACCCATTACACTCGTGCCGAAACCCAGGAAGGAGGACGGATATGCATGGAGTCCTCGCCACTGCCATCAGCCAGGATAGGAGCCGTGGTTGTCAGCCAGTTGACAGAAGAGTTGCTACCGGGAGTCGGAGGAACTGCTACGATCTGCCAGGAACAGGAGGAGCTGTTCTGTCCACCAGGGATTGGAGGATTTGCTACGTGCACCAGGGGAGGATTGGCTGTCCTCTGCCAGAGGGCGGAGGAGAGGCTGAGGACCAGCCAACGGCGTGTCCGTGGACCGGCGAGTGAGTTTTTCTCTCTCTCCCCTCATCTCTCCCACGGCTCCAGAAAGGCGGGGAAGTCCTGCCAGCAGAAGGATGGCCAGAAGGGAAACACCTCCCTTCTAGGAAATGAGGGGAGGGGAATACATCATGCTGGATGTTTCTCCTGGCCTAAATTGGGCGGTGGAGGAGTGTGATGAGGAGGAGGGCATGGCCCATAAGGGAGCGTGGCTGGCGCCGAGTCACTTAATCAGCCGGGAGAGGGATAAAAATGAGCCGGGGGCACCAGTTCGAGAGAGACAGAAACACGCGGCTGCAGTGTGTGTGCGTCTAGGTGTTTTCCAGTTAATTTAATGCAATATAATCGCCCATCTTTACCCGTTACACGTGTTGTTGCGATTAGGATTTTGGCAAATGTTTTTCATTATTCACACATTTCATATTCAAAATTGCATTTCAGGTTTCAAAAACACTTAACAGTAGGACATTTTTTTGTTGTTGCATAAATTAAAGATTCAGTGTATGAAAAGAAAAGATTTCATTTTTGGATAAAATGAAAACGTTGTTTATTACCATGTGACTTTTTGTTTTCCTTAATTTCTTTATTTATTTTTTGTGCACTGCATTCTAATTGGCGAGATCTCCAGTGTGCAAAAGATGTGCACCAATCAGAAGAGCAGTTAACAGAATTCAGATTAAAAACAAATACATTTGCAGTTTGCATCAATTTAGAAATTGCTCATGCTCATGTCATGTCACGATTTTATTGCGAAAAATTGGGCAGCCCGTGGAAAGGAAAAAACAGGGTTAAAAAATGTAAATAAAACAATTTGCCATTTCAGTTTAGTTGTTTAAATGTTTCTTTTCGGGTTTATACATTTAACATTATTCAAATGTTAGGGCGAAAAATATATACGGTCAACAATACAAAGTTTATTAAATATTTTATATCCAGCCAATTATTAAAATCATCCTTATAATATCATACTTTTTTTCCTCACACAGTTTAAATTCATCTTTATACATGAAAATATATAGCGAACTTTCTATATTTTAAGAGGGGGGCAATTTGCAAGATGATCATCATATTTGGGGTCTTTAGGGTTAAAAGGTTTTTTAAAAAAAAAAACTTGCAATAAAGACTTGCACGTTACTTGTTTAACACAAGACTACGGTGATAAAATCACCTCCTGACCTTGACTGTGTAAAAGCTGTTAAATCCTGTAACTTCGGCATGATAAGCACAAAAATAAAAGAACATTTTACACACAGTAAAATCCAAATGCAAGAATTACAGAGACAAATAATTTGAATCTAATTCACTTAAAACAGTAGCGACATTGCTAAAAATGAAACACATTTTTAGAGGACAAATACATGTAAGTACTTTATCACCTTTCTGTCTGAAACCCTCAAATATCATGACCCTGTTTAGTTGACAAACATTTTTACTCTCTAATATATAAAAATTGTGGAACAAGTATAATTTATTTTCTGTGGTAATCAACATTATGCCACAAATGGTTTTATTAGAGCTTAACTTGTATTGAACCCGGAATATTCCTTTTAGACATTACCCTCTCAAATCAAACCGCAAAACTAATATTACAAAAGGAATGTAACATGAAGCAATCATAACATATTAAAAGCTACATACAATGCATGTATTGTGCATGAAGACAGACAATAGTCAAACTTAAGGCCCAGATATACTTCATACAACATCGAAGATCAGGTGTGATGTCATTTAGAACAAAACCTGGCCAAAAAGAAGGTGTTTTTGCGTTCGCTTCGGTTGTTCGAAACAGCTCGCCTGGGCGAACTTTTAAGCAAACTTCTTACAGGCTACTAAACCTTCACTTTCTTACTGCCATTGGTCTATATGTAATCAGTAGGTGTGACCTGAAACTCAACATACAACTTTAAAGTTTTTCAGTCAGTATTCAACACAAACACACTGGCGTGCAAGACCATGTCATGTGGTCTACAAATAAAAAGTCTAAAAAAAGAAAAACAAAAAGAGGAATCAAATCTACTCAAATACTCTCAAGTGCCCATTCACTCATGTGCCATCTGCAGCAAACGCCATTCACACATCTGCCCAAAGGAAGATACGCCTCTTATTACCATTCTTTAGTCTGTATTCTGAACATTAACACTCTTTTAACATCCATCTTTGCAGTAGTATCAGTGTCATCATAATTTACAACAACAGAGTGTAATCGCTGCATATTATGGCCACGTATAGCATGCTAGCACATTAGCGTAATTAACTCAGAATGTAAACAATACACATTAAGCATTTTCTACTGCATATATATATTACTTTAAACCATCATCGAGTGGTTAAAACAGCTTCTTTTACTGACCACATGTGAATTCTACTAATAGAATGAGGCATAAATAACACATTCATTGATAACACATTTTTTAAGGTTTTACATGTAGCGTCCTCATATTAAAATGCTCCTCTAAATGACACTGAATGTTCGCAAGCAGTATACCGTTGCTCAGCTGTTTAGAACGTCTTTTTACCTCTTAACAAGGAACGAAGAAGAACTTCTCCAGAAGTATATCTGGGCCTCTAGTCCCTATCAGCTCTATTCTTCTGATAGCCTGCACAATATTTCCACCATCTATATAGGCCATTTCTCACATTTTACAAAACAACGCCCTGTCAGACCTACAACCTAATGACTCTCTGGCCTTCCCTCTTTGTACACAGTGTAGTTTACAACATCCCCGGAGGCACATTTCCCCTCCTCGGTTTCCTAATTGTGGGCTTAATTGATGAGCAAGAAGAAAACGCAAGGCTGCCAGATCAGACCACATTCAGAAGTCCCAGCGAGGGAGTTCTCGAGCCAAATGCAAACTTTTATATGCTTATTATATCAGGAAGCCGAGAGATGCCAAACCATGGTCTTTCCGAGGAATGGATGGAAAACTTTCCCAGCATTTGGGGATTACAAATGATTGCATGTGTGTGTCGGTGTGTACGTGCTTGTGCATATTGGTTTTTAAACAGTAATTTCAGTAAGTTCTCGCTCCATTAGAGGAACATTGCATCATGATGACTGATGTCAGCTTCAGTGGATGTTTAGGTTGTGTTTCAGAGTAAATGTGCATTAGCTTCACCAGTTACTCTTTTGGCATGTAATCCGCCTCTGATGACTTTCAAATGGGACCAATAAGAACATTTGAGAAGCTGGAAAAACTTTCCCAGGAAACCCCAGATGACATAATCTATCACACATGCACACACACAAATACACACATATATTTAGCCCAACAAAATTTAATGAGGAACAGCACTCTATAGTGCTTAGAAAGAAACAGTAACATAAAAATATCAAAAAGTAACATGGTATCACAATGGGTTTTCGACATACAGTACAGAAGTAGTATGTTATTATCATGGTTTGTGGAGATGTACCATGTCAATTCCATATTCTGTTTTGTTTTTTGGACATGTATATGGACATGGATATATTTGTATACAAAAATAATATTAAGCATCTACGCATTATCAGAAGATAATTAGAAATATAAATTCAGGCAAATGTGTCCAAACTTTAAACTGGTAACGTTGTACCATGATATTACAATATAGCACAGTCATAGTAGCATGGTATGGCCACAGTACTTTTTGGTAAGGGACATTTCGAGTTTTCTTACCCTCACAAATTCTGTCGAGTCTTTGACGTTTGACCTTGTGTTTGTCAATCAAAGCCATTTCAGCTTTCTTCTCCTTGTGTGCTGTTCACTGTGCAAGAGGAAACTACAGCCCCCACAATCCTCCACTGGGCATAACGCCCCCTTGAACCTGCACAGAGAGAGACAGAGCTCACTTACAAGTCATTGGTCAACTGACATCATGATGTCAACCACTAGAGGGGGATATTTTACTATTGAATGATGCTCTTATCAGCTTGATGCCTCAGGGTATTAAAGGGATAGCCCTTTAATGACACAGAATTACAAGAAGCTTAAACCACACATACCGGTGGTAAAACAAAAATGGATAACCATAATGCAGTTTCTTTTGATAAAATGTTATGACATTCTATACATTAGATGTATCACCTCAAATCATGTGGCTTGTTGAGGAAAGCCATGTTATTACTTTTTTAAGCGATTTTCACCCAGTGGGTGACAAAATAGGCAAAAAGATAAACAAAAATGTAAGCCACACAAGACTCAGAACACCTCAGCAACTGTACTACAATGCCCTGGCAAACTTCCACAGTACTTTGGTATTGTACGGAGTATGCAGATGCAAGGGCTTGGCCAACGCGCAGCCTAGTTGAACATGCTTAACGTGCATTCTTGCGTTACCATGGCAGGAACTAACCTCAGTACTCAAGGGGGCGACAGAGTTACCTTCAAACATCTGAGCCATTAAACTGGATGTGTTATTATTCAGGTAAGATGCTATAAATATATTGACTATAACTGACTTGCTAAGCAATATTCCCTTCCAACTGTTGCTCCGCCATGATAGTAGTTGACTGGAAAGACTAAATTCACCATAGAAGTGGAAAGTTCATACTAATCTCACAATTTTGCTCCTTCTGGCAATGCTGAGAATGCAAAGCATACTTGAGCTGTGCTACGGTTTGTGCTCGGAAACATTTCAGAACGCAACAACACGTGAAATCAAGCTTGCGTTGAAAGATACGTCAACATTCACGTACTTGCTTAGAGTTTTGGCCCGAACTGCCATCTTCCATCTGACTTTTTTGCATTAACTCACATGCGTTTATCTTTTCCTGTAGTGCTACTAGCCTTAGAGACACAGGTTCTGGTTCCATGGAAACCAGGAAGAAGTCACGCTCAAATAATCACTGATGAGCATGATTCAGAGGTTGTCGTTTACACTCTATGATTAAAGTTTTACTCAGCGGATGGTTAGGTTTAGGTCATATAATAAAATATGCATTCCTGTTGACAGTATTACATCACTAACAACTAAAAGCAACTCGCTTATGGCACCGTCTGTGGACATTTCACCTGGAAACCGGAGGTCACATGTGCCCATATTTTCAAAAACACTTCCAGCATTGGCGATTTCGGTAAGCACAGACCGATTTCAGCGGAGGAACTTTCGAACTACTGTCGTCGAATTCATAGTGAGATCAATCTGATGTATCAGTTAATCCTTATTTATACTGTGTTTTGTCCTTTTGGGTTTTAAAAAGCCAGAATTTGAAATCAGAGTGTACTCTAAGCAGGGCTGATAGTCTTTCTCAATCACAGCCGCGGCAGATTCCGAGTCAAGAAAGAGACACAAACAGACTTCCAGCCCCAGACACACTCCCCGAGATGCATCTCGCTCCAGTGATTTAAGAACCGGTGCCCCCTCACTCAACCTGAAACTGATCACAGCGCACACACACACACACACACGCACACGCACAAACACACTCTGGAGTCTACTCAACCATTCAACAAAAACATGACTCAATTTCAACCATCCTGCTGAAGGACAAATATCGACCCTTTAGACAGAAGAGGCCCCGAGGGAGATGCATGATGGGTCTTTCTATAAAGGGTCTTTCATTTTCAATTGAAAAAATGAACATCTGCATTTGTGAATCCTCATCCTTTGACTACTTCCCATTCCATCTTCTCATCTCTCTATCAATGAATGCTGTAAATGTGCAAGGCTCTCGATGGCATTCATTGCATTACCTTGGCTGTCTGTTATTACTGCACACAAATAAAATCCTAAACACATTCAATTTACCCAGGATTTGTTTGTACACTTTCTGTATCTCAATTGGGCATTTTGAGAGGAAATTATAACTAGATGTTTTAGTTTTTTCTGAAGAAAATGTGTTGTGTATGGTGCTTGCCCTTGCAAAACTCGCTGCTTTGAGGCTAGGGTGTTCTGGTTGCCATTTTTTTTAATCTGGCAAGCAAAATCGCAAGTCTAATGGCTTAAGATGGGGTCACACTAGACTTTGCACTCCATTCAATACTGTTCAAACGTATATAAACATGGGAAACAACGTAAAGAAATTTCACATTATGCTGCAAAAGAAAGTTTGGTGAATGACGATGCATGTATATATATTAGAGGTCGACCGATAGTGGATTTGCCAATATCGATTACTGATGTTGTAGGGGAAAGTCTGATAACCAATTAATCGGCTGATAGTTTTTAAACTCGATTTATACAATG
Organism: Moxostoma hubbsi; assembly: GCA_032164185.1. Classification (NCBI taxonomy): domain Eukaryota; kingdom Metazoa; phylum Chordata; class Actinopteri; order Cypriniformes; family Catostomidae; genus Moxostoma; species Moxostoma hubbsi. The sequence goes on along the minus strand of JAVLUX010000013.1, from coordinate 41,352,306 downwards.
TAAAAAAAAAATCTTATTCTTTCTTTACTATGGCGGCAGAGATAAAAGAGCCCAAAATGAATAAATTCCCAGATGCAGATTTTTGATAAACCAAAATCCCAATAATAACCATAAAAATTCAGAGTTTGGTGCATAATGTGGGACTTTAAATTATAAACAAGCCTCTTATTTTGAAATTATGAAAAAACTATCTGCAACTATCTACAAAGACTTTTGCCGGTAAACCTAGTTCCAAAAAGCAACTATCAGCACCGATTAATCAGTAAAAGTCATATATATAAATCTACCTCCTAAATATATATATATATATATACTGTCTATACTGTATAATTCAAAGCAGATTTTTTTTATTGCAGGAAAGTGAGTAGATTTAATATTCTTCATTCAGTTTTATGTTACTTGTGATTAATTATTAATGAAAACCAGAAGCCCTTGAGCATGACGTCATATCCTATCCATTGAAGATACTGTAATAGATCAAATATGTAAAGATCTGAAATTAATTACACGTATACTGTTTGAATGAAAAGGGTCCCATTAACTAGATGTATTACACACTATTATTCCAGACTAGTGCTGTCAAAAGAACCATTACATCGGTACCAAGTCTGTACTAAAATAAAAAAAGATGTCATGATACCAGTGTTTGTGCAGTACTGGTAGTACAGAGCACCAATTTAATTTGGCCCCATGAGCTGCATGAGCTTTAAATGAATGTGTGTTCTCCACTGACATTGAGAACATTGCACTAATCCACTATGAAGCACATGTAATATTTATAGAATTAAACCACAGCATTTGCGCTTTAACGTGTGGGACACGTAGCAAACTCTTTATCCGTCAAGATAAGAAAAAGAAGCTTCCAACAAACCACACATAAAAAATAAAAATACGATTCAAAATAAAAACTAGATGCCTGAAACTGAAGAAATTGAAACAGAAATATATTACAACTGTATAGTAAAATGTAATATTCATTATAGTAATATTAATAATAATAAATAATAATAATAATAAAATTAATCACTAACAACAGTGCTGTTGTACTGAATAAAATGTTGTTAAAATGAATTGGTGTGTTGAAAAGTAATTGTTCTATTTTTTACATGTTTTTTTAAAAAAAGTTTAAAGAATTTGATTAGACACCGTTTGGATGAGGAACTTAAATGAAACTTTAAAAACATGGAATTCTAGGAAAAAAAAGGTTTTGGGAAAAAATAATACAGATTGAAATCTGTAGGGCCCTACTTAAAAAACACTTAAGCAATGCATACTCAATTGAGAAAGACTTGAAGAAAACATGCATTACTTTTAATGTAATATTTATATTGAAATATTGAAATATGCTAAAGGAGTGTGTTCAATAGCAGATTACCATATCAGCATATTTTTGCTGTGGTTGAAATTGGTATTGACAACTGTGAAATTTCAATGGTATCAGTACTACTGACATTTTGGTATCATGACAATACTATTCCAGACAAAAAGAGATATGAACTCTGTTAATTAACCAAGCTCATCCTTCGTCACCTAGGCAACCCTCACGTCCTGTGGCCTGCACTCTTTTGTTTGAGGCCAGACACACACATAACCCGTCACAAAAACACAGAGTCTGGATAGATTTCCTGAAGGCTCTTGAAAGATAAACAGCTTGCAGTATACTCTCGAATAAAAGCAAACACTTAGATCGTTAATGATTTAGAAAGAAATCAATATGAAGTAAAAATGAATGTATTATATATAAATGTAATAAATTTAACTAAGCAACAAGAAACATCTAAAAGTGTTGCACACAGGTCGTAATAAGTTTACAGTTTGAGATGTAAATGCTGATGCTGTTCGGAGAGAAAACACCTTTCAGAATGGCAGCCGACACAAAGACATCAGCTGTATCCACTTCAATTCACAAACCTGCTGCTTTGATTCAGCTGCACCTGTACGCTCGCCTGTGTGTGTGTGTGTGTGTGTGTGTGTGTGTGTGTGTGTGTCTATGACAGCCGCAGCACTCTGTGTGATTGATGTTTGCACGTTCGGTTCCTCATGTTTACCTTCACAATAGCCACATTTCCACTGACCTCACTTCATTTCAATATTCAGTGTGTGTAATGCTAAAGCGAGTTGTTCTGGGAATGTTTTCAATAAACACTGCTTTAAAACAGCACTCTTTCTGCATCAAACACTTGCGCTCACTTTCATATTAGGTAAATCATCCGAAAGTAGTGATGTGTGAGATATATTTCTCCTCACATTCCAAAGAAAAACAAACAAAATTGTTTTATTAATTATTAATTTGAATACAGTTTGGCAGACATCTCGGCCTGGATGAAGGAACACCACCTGCAATTTAACCCAGCCAAGACTGAACCCCTTGTCTTTCCAGCCAACAACACAACATCACCGTGCAGCTGGGTTCAACTACAGTAATGCCTTCCAAAACGGTCAGAAATCTATGGTCAGCCATCGATAACCAACTAAATTGCACAAACCACATCACAAAGACAGCAAGATCATCTAGATTTACACTCTACACTATCAGGAAGATAAGACCCTTATCACACCACACCACTTATCACAGATAAGACACACCATCATGTTCAATCACTTGTTATAACTAGACTGGACTACTGTAATGCTCTCATTGCAGGCCTCCCTGCAAGTGCAATTTAGGGTTGCAGTGGTATACCGGTTTCATGGTATGAAAATGTATGGTTATCATACCACGTACATTTGCTTATCTACGGTATTGAGAAAAAAATGCAACAGGACGGAGAATCTCACATGCGCGTGCGCATCACCACTCCTCCTAGACTGCCTGTCAGACTCGTCAACTTGTGTCTCACACACACACACACACACACACACACACACACGCAGCGGAGAAAATGTCAGAGAGAAGCAAGGCGAGGGGGTCTGACATAAGTGAGTGTGTGTGTGTGTGTGTGTGTGATAAAGCAGTGTTTCTCAACTGGTGTGTCACAGGTCTATTCGGACTGGGTCGCGGACAGCAGGGAAAGAACAATGCTATGGTTCTCCCATTGAAGATATTTCGGCAGCCGCCCAAGTGAGAGCCTGTTTAGGACTGCTGAGGCAGATTTTATGATAATCTCGCAATCAGCTAAAGGCTTCTCATCTGCACTTTCACAAGTGTTCTCTCTGACGTGCGCATGCGTGTGTGCAACAACCGGGCTTCCCTCGATATTGCGGGACACAGACCTCAAAACCGATGTGACCAATTTCAATTCTAGTGAGACTTTTCTAGTTTAAAGTGTTACGGAGGAAGTCAAGTCGAACCTCTCAGACAGTAGGCAGCCCTGACATGCCAAACAGCACTGAGGAGGAATAGAGCAACTCTGCTCTGCACAAATATTTTGTTTTCATAATACATCATCATCATCATCTATACAAAATTGTTTCACGATTTTACATGAGTAAAAGTAACTGTTATACTTTGACAAAACGTTATAGTTTCATATGAAATAAACTAAAGGTAGAATCTATTAGACCTCATTTTATATCAACAGTGGCATTTTTCAAGAGGTGTTTCAGCTAGTATTTATTTTTTCATAAATAATATAATTTGTTATTATTATTACTATTATTTATGACTAGCAACAATGACCTAGCCATGGTAATGAGGAGCCTTTCCTCCTGTGTAATTTGTATGTTCTGTTTGAATTATGTATGAAATTAGGAAACAAACGGGATAATAATGGGCTCATATAAGTAAATATGCTCTTCAATTGTTAAAAGGGGAGAGATAAAAAAATGCATCCTGAAGCAAAACCAGCTGAGAACCAGTGAGTTAAATGTACAGACAGGAGCAGTCTGGCTGAGCTGATGCACACCTACAGTATATGTTAATTATTAATAATCATAGGACATTACTTGAAAAGCTCACACAGCTGATGTTATTTTTCATTTAGTAGTTGCTATGCTATGCATACATGCTATGCTAACATGTAAAGTAACATGATTTAGTTATTTATGTTTTTACGTGCAATTTTTTTATCATGTTTATAATTTGGTTTATTATTATAATTCTGTTAGTTTTCTTATTTATTCTATGTGGTGGCATAGTGGGCTAAAGCACTAAACTGGTAAGCAGAAGGTTGTCGGTTCGATCCCCACAGCCTCCACCATTGTGCCCTTGAGCAAGGCACTTAACTCCAGGTTGCTCCGGGGGGATTGTCCCTGTAATAAGGGCTCTGTAAGTCGCTTTGGATAAAAGTGTCTGCCAAATGCATAAATGTAAAAATGTAAATGTAAACAAAACAAAAAAACCTTCTGTTTTCACCCCTTTAAGGGTCATTGTAACTGATAATAGTAATTGTGTAATAGCGTATACCGTGAAACCGTGATATTTTCTAAGATGGTTATCGTACCGTATAAATCTCATACAGTTGCAACCCTAGTGCAATTAGACCCCTGCAAATGATCCAGAATGCAGCAGCACATCTGGTCTTTAATGAACCAAAGAGAGCGCATGTTACACCAATCTTTCACTGGCTGCCGGTTGATGCACGTATCAAATTCAAGGCTCTGATTCTTGCATACAGAACAGTCACTGGGTCTGCTCCAGCATACCTAAAATCATTTCTGCAGAGCAACACTCCCGCCAGAAGCCTGCGGTCAGCTATGGAATGGTGCCTTATTGTACCAACACATAGAGGCACCAAAACACTTTCCCAAATTTCAGTATCATCCAACTAAATTGGTGGAATGACCTTTCAAACTCCATCCATGAAGCTGACTCACTTTCTGTCTTAAAAAAAAAAATGGCTAAAAACACATCTTTTCCATGAGCACTTAACCGGTCACTAAAAATAAATAAATACATTCTTGTTGCACTTTAATCTGTCTTGATTAGTACCATTCTGATGCTAGTGAAACTTTGTAATACGGCACTTTTCATACCACTGTCTCCTTAAATGATTAGCTTGTAATGTATTCCTCTTTTGTAAGTCGCTTTGGATAAAATTGTCTGTCAAATGAATAAATGTAAATTAAATGAAAATGAACCCTATTTTTCAACACGATCTCATAGAATCACATTACTATACCTACATTTGTACAAAATTATTTTTACATGGCGTGTTGTACGTATCGCGGCAGTTTCTTGGTGAAATGAACACTAGAAGCGCTACGAAAACAATGACTTTTATTCCCTTTCTGACACAACATGAGAAAAAAGATTATCAGTTCATAAACACTTATTTTTAGCCCTGTTCCTCATACAATGCAATCTCATAACATCTAAACACTTTTACTATAGCGCATGACTTTTAAGTCAATACAGTTTAACGTTTGCATTTCATAACCAACTACATTTACAAGCCTGTTCCGATCCAATTAAAGTGAGTCACAGAAGCACCACAAAATGATGTGGTTGCTTCGGCAGTTGTGTTCTTCATCTATGTGGCAGCGGGGGCAAGGTCAAGCGCTGTCCGGAGAGGGAAAGCGGTAAGGGCGCTTGCACCTGAGCTTAATTATGTCTAACACCTGTCTCTAATTTCAGTGAGCACGGAGAAACCGGCTTGACACATAAACTAAAGGTTTAATGGTAAACTCAAAAGACAAACACATAAGATGACGGACATGTCCGTGAACGATCTCTCTCTCTCTCTTGCATCGCCGTCCGCGAGTGGCCTTTATCCCTCTTGACAGCTTAATTAGCCTAATACGGGACCGGGCGTGCGTAATCACGCCCCGGTCCCGCCCTCCACCGTGCCACAATCTCATATTTGCTTTTTATGACACTATTGGTTAGGTTTAGGGTAGGGAGGTATAGTGTAAAAAAAAATTATGTAACGGTAAAAGAGTGTAAAAATTAGGGATGTCAATTGATTTAAAATTTTAAGCGAATTAATTGCATGGTGTCCCGATTAAATTAAAATGCATTCTTGTGGCAGAAGAGTTAATCATTGATAAGACAATACAAAAAGCGGCTTTAGAATACAATGTATTGTTTACTACCATATTATTGATCATAAGTCAATCATTGGCACACAGTTCACAGCAATCCATTACACAAGTGAATTTATCAATCAGTTGGAGATTTATTATGAGGGCTTGTTTAAGGACCCGTCAATTTCAACAAGCGTCAGACATGCTTGTGTAGAGTCTCGGGTGCGTTGCATAATAAACATAAAATTTTTAGGTCACTGCGTCAAGATAAATATAGTTTAATACTTAGAACACATCTTGAGATCTCTTAGTTCGGATTTGCGCTCCATCAAGTGTTTTGAACGCAAGAATGTAACGCATGTTTATGTTGTGTGTCTGCTGATGTTTGTTTTCTTCCCTGTATAAACTGCGCATTGCCACACAGCTGAAGTTTCACTTACTGCCCTCTGGAGTAAACAGGTGGTACTACAAGCTTGCATTTCTATAGAAGCTTCCTTATTTCGGTCCGGGGGCACTGCGATTAATTGCATAAATTTTTTTAACACGTTATTTTAAAATAATAAAACATTGCTCTGAATTAACGTGTAAAATCGACAGCCCTAGTAAAAATGCTACGGTGAAAACAACATTAATAGGTAGTTACCTTTCACAAACACGGCAAGATTTTTAAATATATTTAACAAGACAATACATGTAATTTTACTGTAAAATATTGTTAACTTTTTTTGTTTTAGATGTAAAAAGTGATTTACCGTATAATTTATATTACGTTTTACAAGAGTATACATGTATTTCTACGGTAAACTATTGTATTTTATTGCATTATTTTAGTCACGTGCTACTCTGTTGGTGTTTTGTGTTTGTGTAACACCACGCACAGTCTCTACATGTGTATTAATTATTTCTCCTGAATGGACCTCTTTTGATGAACTAATTCATCGTGTGGCTTTTTGTAGTTACTACAATGACTAACAATATATTTTAAAGTGAAAAGCAGATAGTTCCAGAAGGTTAGAATATTGAGTTCATATAATTTCATAATATAAACGGTAGTGAAGCATAAAATATACAGGCATCAAAATTACATCCCGTAAAGCCCGAAACATGGCCAACGCATTTTACCCGGTAAATTTCTGGCAACCACCGCTTCTGGTATTTTACGGTAAATTTAACAGAATATTTTTTTAAAGTGTATGTTGAGTTGATTTAAAACTCGATAGAGCCTTTACATTAAAAACCTCATCTGTTTGGGAGAAACGTTTACTCACTATTTACACCAAACTGGACGTTACACCTCGAAACTGCAGCAATACATGTAAGTAACCATAAACTATCAATTTGCAAAATGGCACCACAGTGACGTAATTTTAATAACAGCTGCTATTTTTGGTACCATTCAGATTTATTTTTTTACATTGTGACATTACAATGACAATTAAATGTCACAATTTGTTTATTTCTGCACCACTCGTATCATCAAACAGAACTGCAAAAATAACAATCGCTTCCAAACAGTGTTCCCGAACACTCGCCCCATCTGCCATTGTTCAAAAAACAGGTAGTCCTGCGTTAAACTCCATTAAATGCCATTGGTTGAGCCAATGTTGTTTTTTTGGGGCTGGACAGGCAGCCTAAACAAACAGAGGAATGTTTTGATAGCACAGAGCCACAATTTTACTCTTTACTGGGAAACCAACCAACAGATGACATACTTATAGTTGTCTCCATATTAAGATAGCAGAAACCATTTTTACATTGAAAATAATCATCTTTAGAGATATTTTGAGATATTCATTAATTTATTCCTTCACCAAACCAAAAATCCACTTTCAAACTACTTTGCAGTCGCTCTCAAGATTTTATTTCTTTACCAGTACAGACCATTTTGATACGGTGGCATTTTAAATATGCAGATAATTTCCTCTATGAGAGCAAGTCACCTGTTGTGGCAATGAATAATTTCAAGCAATCACAAATAGATTATTTTTTTACCAGAGACCTTTAGAAATGCCAGTGCTCATCAAAGCTACGGTGCTGTCTCACTTCCTCTAACACACATAGATAGAGAAGACTTCAGTAAAGTGCCAAAACACACTAGAAGGTTATCTGAAGTCTCACACAAGGAGAGACTCACAACAACAGAATGTGTCACTGTTCAAGTGTGATGAAAGATAAACCTACAAATTCTTAATTAAACATAGATTTGCAAACGTCACAGGGTTTTTAAACTATGTCAGAAAAGCTTGTCCTCTGTCTGTCTGTCATATCTTGCTCTTTAGATCTTTTCAATAGCTACATTTCTTCTCCTGCTTTTTTTAATGCACTGTCGTGTTCTCCTTGCCGATGCGCTTATCGATGCAGCTGTGTCCGTTTTGATATTACGCAGCACATTGAAAGTTTGAGTGTAGTCATATCACGCCTATCATGCAACACATGTTGGCTATTTCGATTGATATCCAAATACTGCAATATTAAACTACTGTTTTACACAACAAACCTCCATCTAACACTACATATGTCAAGATAAAACTGGTGATATGAGCTTTTCTTTACTCTCAATCAAGGTAGGAAATTCCTGCCGACCTGTACTTTTTTACCTTTGAGTTCTTTCTCTGCGTTTTTGAGGGAAGCTTTTAATAAGTTCTGCATTCCAAATGAAATGCTAAAATACTCTAGAGCTGAAAAAAAAAAATCACTGGAGAAGGAATTCATGCAAATGTTCACAGCCGCTCAAACACTAAAACGCCGCATTGAGCATCACACACAATCTGTGTGTGAAGTATGACAGAGAGCAGCAGCAACTCTCGTTCATGAAGCGCGCAGTGCATGCAGACTGAATATTATTTAACCAAAAGTCATCCTTCTTCTGTTAATAACACTTGGCTATATCGAGATTTGAATTTGATTAATTGTCAAATTGTCATTGATTTCATCTAAAAAATGTCACATCCCGTAAATGTATGCTAATAGCACTAAACTGAGTATGTTAACGAGATTAGCAACATGATCATATCGTACTGTTTTAAAATTTTTGGTGTTACCAGTATACCGCACAACCCAACTGCTAGTTCAGGATTTCTTCCTCCTGTTACTTCACCATGGTCAAAACAACTTTTTGGCTTCAGCGCCACCAGCTGCATTTGTTTTTGTAACCGCAGCAGCTCCTGATCCAAAGCTCTTATTTTATTGGTCAGGGCATTTTATCAACGGGAGAGAAAAAAAAACAGACTCTCACTGTAAAAAAACTTGCTTTGTTGGCACGAGAATATTCGTCGTGGTGTGAACGGCTTCAGAGGAATCCATTGTTTCTATTCAAAATGTTAATCATGGCAAAAATTCACATTTGCTGTGCAAAGACCTTAAGAGTTTATGAACTCATAATCTGCTACTTTACTCATGAATTGTGTGAAAGTGAATTAAACTCGTTGTTGCGCCGCTAGTGTTTATTTCACAAGGAAACTGCTGTGACAATTAAGAGGCACTTAAATATAATTTAGCAAAAATGTGGGTATAGTAACATGGTTCTATGAGACCAGGTAGACATTTTACTTCAGCAAAATTTTTAACAGCTGTAAAAGATTGTCTATTATTGCCACTAGTTTGCCATAACTGAGTTTTGCCAAAGGTTCGTCAAAGACCTGTTTGCTTTTGTTTGTTTACCAATGCTAGTGAGGAGCTGCCACTTCTGGCAGCTTGGTTTAAATTATCGACAGGTTTGCCTCAAATAATCAGTTTTCGCAGAGATTTTAACATAAGCTCAGAAATGTCTCATCAAATTATTCCAAGATCAAATGATTTGAGATATGCTATCCACATTAATTTCATAGTGTTATACTCTTACGTTGTCAACAACTGTTCATTTGTGTCTACAATTATTTCAAAAGAATTTTAGAAGAAAGATCTGAGACAAAGTTGACACTTAAAATGGAACGTAAGCAATGAAAGTGCAATACGTCACAGACACATTTGACCTAGCTCCCACACATCTATGTTTTTGAGTCATGTCTCTTACTTTCTTCCCCTCTGTCTAGGAAAAACATCCTCCTACAATGTCACCTCACAAAAACGACTACAATGCATTACAAAAATGCAGAATCCTCTCTAATACTTGTATTGATTTGTGATGGTCCCAGCTGTAACGAGCGAAGCACTTTGCCCGACCCCTCACAATCTGAGCACAAAGATGAGGCCCCTTCCCTCGCTGACCCCTTCATAGCACACTGAACTCTGTGACCCCACTTTGACTCTCGCTATTGGAGCCAAACTCTAATAACCCAGAGGAGAACACAGCTCACATCGCCTCCTACTGTGCAGAGTAACTGTTCTTTCCATGTCAGCCCAGGGAAATCAGGGATTATACCACAAATTCATCTGCAGTTTATTACCTTTGCCAATTTTCCTCAGGGACATCTGCTCTAGAGACCTGAGGGGCCATTTTGCCCTTATCTGTCAGAGATAGCCTGTGGCCCCACCACACAATGAAATTTCACAAGATCTGTGAAGCTGTGAGAACAATTTAGCAGAACTGTCAGGTTGGGATTCAAACTAGGCATGCACAATATATATAGATCTGATTTGGTCAATACTGGAAGCAGATATTTTTATTTCTTATCAATTCAAACAGTATAATATTTTTTCTATGGCAAGTTAAAATGTTTGGGACCACCCTGCCAAGTTTAAAATCTCCAAAAGCTAAATATTAGTATTGCACTGAAGAGCCACCATGTGTTAATCATTCTTCAAAATAGTGTATTTTTGGACTCTCTAAATTTTTAGGATAAATGAAGCCGCATTTCTAGATCAAACATTATTTGTACATCACACATTTGTTTTGTTGGACAAGAAAAAATAGCTTCATATCATGTGACCCATATTTGGTTTGCAACCACTGAATATTGAGCCATATTGAGATCCCCACTTCTCTGGGATTGAACCATATAGGACCTAAAATATGAATATACCAAAAAACGTTTGTTCTGATATAGAGACTACAAGGATATTAAGATATCATTAATAATTCTGGAGTTACAGGCATTCAAACTTACAACTATTTTGTTTCCATTTTTGGACTCACACCATTGGCATATAATGCAACAAGGGGGGCTGAAGTCAACTGATTTTAGTAATAGACCTACATGTCTCTATGTAAAAATAAAACAATAACGTGGTCACCTTTCTAAGGTTATATTTGGCCTGTTGTTTGCTCCAAATAAAGGCTAAAAAAAAAAAAAAAAAAAACGGTCATTTTGACTCCCCTCTAAAAAAAACTGATTTACACAGAAAATATTAATCCATTGCATTTAACATTTTGGCTTTATGTTTATCTTTCTGAATATTCAGAATAAGAAAGTAAAATATTAACAAAAGAATACAAATTCAGCTCGGAAATGTTTTGAAATTTGGTTGATTTGATGGAATAATCCGTCAGCCCCATCAGCCCTTTCTCAGATTCATCAGTCAAATCAAATGTTAATAACCACCCAAATTAAGCGACTGCTTTGTGGGGGTTAATCTAATTCTGCAGGGGTACCTTTGATACATGCAGAGATGAAAAACCCCCATAGACGTCTATTGAAGAAGACATATGTTGAGACAAGAATATCATACTGACCTGAGGGTGGGTTATGTTGAATTGGACCAATAAGTAACAACTAATAACCTCTCAGAAACCCCTAGCAACCACCCAGAACACCCTAGTAACCACATAGCAATGCACTAACAACAACACAGAACACTTCATCAATTGCATATCAGCGGCAGAGATATTTGCACAGGGAAAATCGAGTTTCTACAGTTATTGTCACAACTGAAAAGTCATAATAGGTACTTATGGGACCTCCTTCAAAAAATGCTAGAAGCTTTCAGAATATTTGCCACTGTGTTTAATTTAGTTTTTTGTTTTAACAGTGCAGTCTGACAAGTCGTCTCTGTTTAGTAACAATAACGGTGGCATTTATGGTATTATGGTATTTTATTTTACCTCACAAAGTCTTTTCCACTCCTAAAAGTCTCTTCATAAATGCACTCTTTAATTAAAAAAAATAAAGTGAAATGTATTGAATTGGATAAATCTTTTCTTTTAGCCATTTCAACCTGAATCTCATCACATTGTGATTGACAGCCAGACACAACTTGAGTCTTCAATGAGCAGTGACTCAAATAAAAATTTAATTTGCTCTCTGTGCAGATGCCATGTTCCAATTTCATACCAATTACCATCCTATCAGGCACCGTTACACATCCTCTCAGTCTTTCTAACTCCTACAGCAGAGAATCTACAGGAATTCGACACTAGAATACATGCTGAAGAAGCTATATTAATGTGTTAAACAAGGTATTAAACTGAGGATGAATCATTATTATTCATCATCCTCGCTGTGCCGCTCAAGTATCAGTCTTTAAAATTCACACGACACTCATCCAGCTGCTCAAACACAAACACATTTTACTTTCGTGCTGCGTGTACTGAGAAATGTCAACACACTCGCAGTCTGTAGTGGGAACAATAAAATTAATGCTCAAATACAACAGACAAATAATATGTGGCTATGTTAAGAAAGTAATGCTAACTTACAACTTGCTAAATACTGCACAGCTTACACCATATACTGCCAACTTTAAAGCTAAAGTGTGTAATTTCTACAGCACTACCGCCACCAAATGGAATTGCAAAAATAAACATTGGGAGAATTCCAATTGAAAATGATCATCCCAATGCCCTACTCACGCCGATGGACAGAGCTCTTGATCTGGGCACTCTGAAGGGACCATGGCATGGCATTACTGTATGGAAGATTTCTTGTGGAAGGGATCTTCTTTAAAAAAACAAAAAAACAATTTTTTACTTTCGTTTGGAAAGACACTTCGAGTGGCATCCCATTCCCACAATGCCCTTTACAGTTGAAGCCAGAAGTTTACATACACCTTAGCCAAATACATTGAAACTCAGTTCCTGACATTTAATAGTAGAAATCATTTCCTGTCTTAGGTCAGTTAGGATCACTACTTTATTTTAAGAATGTAAAATGTCAGAATAACAGTAGAGAGAATATTTATTTCAGCTTTTATTTCCTTCATCACATTCCCAGTGGGACAGAAGTTTACATACAATTTGTTAGTATTTGGCATCATTGCCCTTAAATTGTTTAACTTGGGTCAAATGTTTTGGGTAGCCTTGCACAAGCTTCTCACAATAAGTTGCTTGAATTTTGTCCCATTCCTCCAGACAGAACTGGTGTAACTGGGTCAGGTTGGTAGGCCTTCTTGCTCGCACACACTTTTTAAGTTCTGCCTACAAATTTGAGGTCAGGGCTTGTGTGATGGCCACTCCAATTCCTTGACTTTGTTGTCCTTAAGCCATTTTGCCACAACTTTGGAGGGATGCTTGGGGTCACTGTCTATTTGGAAGACCCATTTGTGGCCAAGCTTTAACTTCTTGGCTGATATCTTGAGATGTTGCTTCAATATATCCACATGATTTTCCTTCCTCATGATGCCATCTATTTTGTGAAGTGCACCAGTCCCTCCCGCAGCAAAGCACCCCCATAAGTGGATAAATTTGAAAAAGCTTTTTTCGGATTGTAGTGTGGATGGCGAAGATGGAAATATCTGAAAATGATGATGTATTTGTTGTCATGTGACGCAGTCACGTGATCCATTCAACCAAAACAATCAAGATGGCGGCATGTGTTAATTCGACGCTGTTGTGCCTGATATTCAGCATTGATAAAAATAAATTTTACTTTGTACAACCTTCACATTACATTCCTTTAAAGGTGACGGTAAGTTTACTCTGAATTGGTGTCCGGCAACAGAACACGAGGCCAATTGCGTTTCAGACCATACATTAAACGGTGATGCGGTTTAATGATGCGGTGATGCGGCAAATGCGGTTTAAGCGTTTTCATGCGTTTCATTGTGGATCAGGAACTTTTAAAAAACGCTTGAAAACGGCAGTGTGGACAGAGAGGGTTTCGAAAACCAAAACGCCATTTTCAAATGTATCCGTGTTAATGTAGAAGTAGCCTAAGGTGGGATAGGAGAAAATATCTGAACATCAAAAAAATTGCACGAACAAATCAGCTTTAAAAAAAATAATGTAAAACAAAAGGTATGTGCAACAATAAACATTTCAGACAGTAGTAGGTCTATGCTACATTGTTGTCACATGACTTTAACACATTACTTGTGAATGATGTCTAGTAATTTTTGACTAGTTATTTATTTTGAATTGCTTTTTAACTTTTGGCAGTCTGATCCAAAAAGAAGTCAAAACAGAGACGATAAAAATCACAGCTGATATCATTTCTGGTTCATTCGTCACACTGGAAGGTATTGCGGTGCAGTTGGGCAAATTTAGCAGGTCATCCTGGTATTCCATGCATACATTCACAAACTGTGCACAGTATACATACTGCAGAAAAATCTCATGTAGTATACTAGAATTCTATTCCACCAATGAGTGTACCTATATGGAAAAGATCTATAAAATTGTAATATGTTTTACCTGAAATGTGAAGTGTATGTGTTGTTATATGTACATTCAAAATTCATAGAGAATTTGACATTTCTGACTATGCCAACAGAAATATTGTATGACTGTGTGTTTGTTTAATATAAACATACAAAAAAAAAAGGCAAAAACTGTTCCTTCTTATTATTTTACTTTTAATATTTCGATATGACTCTGAATTGCTTACCAGTTTCATACCATGAAACAGGGCACTTTCATAGAAAGTAAGCATCAACAGTAAATGTGAGATATGGTAGAACATATCCATCGAAAAAAATATCCATATTATTTATATAATTTTTTATAACTTTTCAATATTATTCAGTGCCTCTAAATGTTTCTGCCCTCTAAATTATATTTGTTGAGCTGTTAAACCAAGAAACCTGAGATTGTCTGTTAATCTCAAAGGTAAATTACATAATTGACAATGACTGTAAAACAACCTTAAAATGTAAAATAATCAGTCAACTAATCTGGATTTCACAGAGAACATATTTTAAGCACCACTGAAAATAAATGTACCAGAATAAATGCAGCGTTCTGGTGAGATTCACTCTTTTCTTTTATCTGTTTATACTTTTATATCCTCTCTGTGCCTACTAGAGCACATCTGTGGTCTGCTGGTCTCAGCAACATATAAACGAATTCTCTCTCTCATGCATTCGCTCTCCACACCTGAAAAACAGGATACCATAAATATTAAAGAAGCCCTTTGCATTTCCCTGTCCTACTCTAATAAATGTCTTTCTGCTTCATATGCTGCCATGTACGCTCTGATTCAGTATCTGATGTGTGAGTGCTCGAGGCGAGAGAGAGAGATAGAGAGAATTCTCAACGGGAACATAATGGACGTGCTAGAAATCAAAGTCTGTAGTTGCCTAACATAAACATGCAACCTACTGAGAATACATAACTGGTTATGTGTAACACCGTGCATTATTTACACATGCATTGCATCCTATTAACAAGCAAAAGTCCTCATTTTAAAATCAACTAGCCAGTTCGGTGAGTTAAAGGTATGGATCACCCAAAAATGTAATGTCAATCTTTATGGAACACCAAATGCAGAATGACAGCCTCAGTCAGCGTTCACTTGCATTGCATGGAAAAAGACACAATGGAAGTGAATGGTGACTGAGACTAACATGCTGCCTAACATATACTGTTGTGTTTGGAACAGCATGAGGTTGAGATGAACTATCCCAGTAGGCTTGCAAAAGTAACATACTGTACGTTTTTTTTTATTCTTTCTTTCGGGCCCTGGTGCTAACTTGAAAAGGGCCCTTGACAAAGCCCTTAGAAACAGCAGATGTCCGGGAAGAGAACATCTGTACACACCCCCTCTCCTCCGGCTATTGCACCAAGCACAGACAAAGGGGCATCTCCCTCAATAAAGACCAGCAAACCCCTTCCATATATACACACACACTACTCTCTACCTCCACTTCTCAATATGTTTTCATGCTGTGATGTTTAAAAAAAAAGAACAGTACCACAAATATTTAAAACATGTTTATGCAATAAGTTGTGTGGCTTGACTAAACTTTTAAACTACTTTAAAATATGCATTGCTGACTTAGCCAAAAACTATGAATTAAAAACACACCAGTTCGGGTACCTGATCACAGTCGACAATCACCTACAATATTGGCTCAATATGTATATTTCTTTATATACTGCCATGGCATAAAAGACATGCAACATTTAAAAAACAGGCTGATGTAATCAACTTAGATAAGAAATATCAAGAGAGTGAGCTCTAATCAAGCTGTTACACATGGTCACCTACGCGCAACATTGTTGCAAAAACATTTGATACATTGTACCCACTTAAGCTAATAGATACAATGTAACCAAACCCCAGAAGAATCAGTGGACACAATGTAACCAAAGATCACAGATAAAATGTAGCAACCAAAGGCGTTCCATTTCGAACTATTTTCGCCCAGTGGCTCAAGATGTCCTCGGATGTTAGAAACACAGGGAAGAGAAAAGCCCACCCATCCCCTCCATGTCGCAGGCGAATAAACACACACATGGACGGACACACCGAGCAACACGAGCCGCTGTTCCTTAAACTAACAACCGGGCGAATGTATCTTTTATCTTACATGCATCCAAACCTATATATATATAGGCCTATATATATATATATATATATATATATATATATATTAAGACTTCGCATTAATATAGCCAATAAGAATCAATCCGATGCCCAAAAGCGTTCATGATTAATGACTCACCTTTAAAAACGCTACCTCAAAAAAAAAAAAAAAAAAAAAAAACTTAATCCAGCGTGTTGCCAATACTGAATATCTGATATGATTTTTTTGTTGTTGGCTTGTGGTGGTTTTAAAGAAGTTAAAGATGTGCTTCTGTTTGGTTCAGAGCGAATAAAGGTGGTTGAGTGGGGTTTTTTTTTTTTTTTTTTTAAGCGGAGGTGATTCGGAGACTATGTGCACTACGTTTAATCTTTTCCCCAGTTGCGAGGTTTGAGAAGGCTCTGTTTTCCTTTGATTTTTCTTTTTTTCGCTATGTTTTTTTTTAAGAGGCTGGGCTTTGAACTGAGCGGACCAATGATGGGGCGGTTAGAGCGCGGTCACGCCCCCATTATCTGCCTGCATTGCATGTACTTGATTGCAGTCTAGATTTTGGAGTAGAGTCTATTTAAAGGAATATTCCGGGTACAATACAAGTTAAACTCAAACTCCAGCATTTGTGCCATAATATTGATTACCACAAAAATTAATTGGGACTTGACCCTACTTTTCTTTAAAATAAGCAAAAATCTGTGTTACTGTGAGGCACTTACAATGGAAGTGAATGGGGCCAATCTGTAAATTTTAAAATACTCACTGTTTCTAAAGTATCGCCATAAGATATAATGCAATATGCGTGTTAACATTATTTCAAATTGCTTACTAACCTTTTCTGTGTAAATTGACAGCTAATTTTACAACTTCCTTGCCTTGTCGATGTAATGTCAAAAAACCCTAAAATGACTGTAAATATTATGATTTAAACAACTTTACAGCTCAACTAATACATGAGTTTTAACAGAAGAATTTATGGATTTATAACATTATAAGCTTCACATTTCTGCCTTAAAACCATCCAAAAATGGGCTCCATTCACATCCATTATAAGTGCCTCGATTTTTGCTGTTTTTCAAGAAAAGGAGGGCATGTCAAAATTATTTTTTATGATAATCAACATTGTGCCACACAAATGCAGATTAAGTTTAACTTGCATTGAAACTAATACCTAAAGCAGGTATTTTATGCTTTAAGTTGGTATCCAGGGAAATCATTTCATTAAAAAAAAATCATTTTAATATTTTATGGCATAATATGTGTAACAAGGGTAGAATATTTTAATATGAGGCCTATATTTAATTATTTTTAATCTCATACAGAGTCTAAGACCACAATTAAATTGCTTTTATTTTAATAAAATTACAATTACAAATAATATTATCAGCATAAAAATTTATAAAAGTGAAAATTTTAATAAAACAAATCGTAATTTTTTTTTGTTTTTTTTGGGGGGGGGGGGGGGGTATTTGGATGAAACAGCTGTTTATATTGTGATTATTGTACATAAAGACAGATTTGGTAGAGGTATTATTGAGAGTTAATATGCAGTAGTTTTCATTGATTGGAAGACAACGAATGCTTCAAATTCAATGTGTGGTAGAAGAAACTATTTACAGCGGCCATAGTGCTGAATAGATAACACATTTTCACAAGACAGCCACTTTGACATCGTGCTAAGTACCCAATAAATAAAAACACTTTCACAAATTAACAATAAATACTGCCAATAAATCAGATATATATAGATTGTGTGCAGATGATGTGTATGTGTGATGAAATGTTACATTGATATATGAATACAAAATGTAGAAATTAATGCAGATATTTTAATGTAGAAATATGGATAATGCAGCATAAAAGAGCAGCAGAAAAAAATGATTAAAATATGTAATTCGTATAATTTGACTTATGAAGGTGATAAGACATGCCCGTGCCAGACAAGTCAGGATTATTTGTTTTGTATCCACATTATCTCTCATTATGAGCATGAAAATGTTCAAGTGGAAATACTTAGGAAAATGAATTTTCAAACCCTCCTACGGCCCTGAACACAAATTTTGCTCTAATTCAGCACTTTTATATTCTGCCTTTCTGGGCACAAATCTCTGGATCTTATTTCCGATTCAATACTCTCTTAAGGGTTGTCTTTGGCTTTTTGATTTTTCAGTACCAGTGTTTGGTTGTAAAACTTTTTGCATTAAACTCTTTGCATTGCATTGAATTAATTGACCATGCATTTTTGTTTTATCAAACATGCAAAATATGCACATGTGAAACCACGTCATCACATATTATGTCAATTTATTAACAATTTGCTGCCGTTTCCTGATTAATATGTTATCATGCAATCCATCTAAAAGTAACTGTAATCTGATCTTGAGTATTTTAAAATGTAATTTAAAATAATTACAAGTATTTTTGGACTCTGATAACATAAGTGACCCAGCACTGCAAATTATGCATGTGAAATTTAGATGCACAGAGATTCTACATTTTATAGCTTTATGTCAGTTGAGTGTACACTTAGCACATACTGTACATAAAATTATATAATAGATCATTTCTTAAAGGTGCATATCCTCATTAAAAATGTTTTACTCCTAAAGAAATTAATAGTAATTTTAAAAATACATGTATAAAATCACGAACACTTACAGTAAGATGAAGTCTCCAGTCATATCAGTAACCTTGTGAAAGATGTTTTATTGTACATGATCAGGGTCTCCTCATGGGGTTTGTCATGTTAGGAACACATGATCAGCAAAATACTACTCGTTTAGTCTCAGTAACCGTCCTGTTATAGGACACTTTCACTCATGGATTAAATTAACCATGGCTCACCGTGAATAGTGAACTTCTACTATTGCATTAGTAACTATTGCATTTGCATGATGCTGCATCCTCGTCCCCTAGGTGTCACTGTAAGTCCAAGACGACATATTAAAAATGAGTGAGCACTAACGCCCGATGTATAAAGGTGCCTCGGAAGGCAGCAGATGCCCTAACCCCACCCCACCACACCCTAATTCTAACAATATGGAACATGTAAGAGTAAGTACCCTGCCAGGAACAAAATGAGGCGCATTTCTCCCATCATCAAAGCAAACAGTAAAACATAATCAGCTATATAGGCCTACCTATAATCCACAATAATTTCAGATTTAGAGCTATTTAATTCATTCTCTTTGAAATTTGTTTCACTGGCACAATTTTATTTAGTAGAGTTCCACAATTTGAGAAACAATTGATTGTACAATGCGAGGCAAACTTAGCAACTGCTGCCTGAGTGAACTGGAGCAGCACTGAGAACTGACTTTTGATATATATACTGCATACTGAGTTTTTCTGTGTTGTGACATCCTCTGTTCACAGTAATGCACTAAACGCCTCTACGGATGTGAGTAATCTTTAACAATGACTTATTCTAATGCAGCAGCCCTCTACACCTAATTTAAATGAATATTTCATCACAATGAAAGCTTATTCTGCGCTGTGCTGGGTCTCCCGCAGCCATTTCTCAAGGTTAGACAGAGATTTCGCAGGGCCAAGCTGCAAAACAGTAGGTACAGCTGAGAGGCAACTGTGAGTGATATCTCACAATAACAGCATCAAGAAAAAGATGGTGTTGTTGACTGGGATAAAACATAACTGAATTATGCATTATGTATTCTAATGTTTGGGAAATCAAAGGTTGGGTTTAAGACAACAGGTTTCACACATAACTACAGATTTGATGAATTTCGGCATTATAAAGGCACGTTTGTTTTTACACTTGTCTGGATAAAGGCTAATTAGAGTGTAAAGATGCGCTAATTCTTTAATCAGTGGAGAATGTATGGGCTAAATCATTTGCCTTGACCTCTCATGTAAAACATGCCAGACTACTTCATTAATTCATAATCTGGCAATGTTAATTATAATGAGGCAAGTGAAATGAAGTGATTAGGAGTGGCCTTCAATGAAGGCTCTAATTTAGAAATGATTTATGCTGATTAATCTCTCCCATTAACTCATAATGCATTCTAATGTTCCAGTGTACCTTGACATCTGACTATCCTTTAATAAACCCTTGTCAAAAAACATTAGTTGCTATGGCAACATGACAGGCTTGTTTTAAAGACATCGTAACCACCTGTTTAACATGTTTAGGAGGGATTATTAATAGATTCAATGCAATCTGAAACACTGACATAGATAACTATCACTACGTCTATTATGACATGTATTAATATAATCCGAACAGAGAGAAACATAATAAAGTACATTTGGTAAAGCTCAACATGGAAAAACAACAACAGCAAAAAACTTTTAAGATCAGTTGTTAGCGTTTGAAAAAAACAAGAGATAGGAGAGAAAGAAAGACAGACTCAGCACAAGAGTAAGTCAGAACAGACAACGTTAAGAGAATCCTCTGTGCCATCACCATGGCAACAAGTTTTATCAGGCTTGTCTTTCATGAATAGGTTATGAAAAAAATGTACTTCGAAAACTTAATTACCACAGGAGAAATAAATACTTAATTACAAGATGTCTATTTCTTGGATTGCATTTCAGAATACTGGGGAAGAAAATAGAGATTCCCTCAGTATCTCTCCGTCTGTTCCTGTTATCTGGACATGATGTTAAAGGAAAACTGTAAGGCACAGAGGATTCTCTCTGTTACCCTTTTCCAGGTGCACACACAGACAGTGATACAGCTGCCGTTTCAAATGCAACACCTGCTAGAAAAAGATGGCAATCTCAGAGTATCTCTTTGAACCTGAGATAATGTAACGCCACTCACTGTTTAATCTCTTTCAAAGGTAGATTGCTTTAGCCCAAACATAATAATTTTTTGTCCTCTATATCTCCACAAATCCCTCTATTTCCCTCACTGAATCACATCAGTGAGTAAAACATCTAATTGGCACCTTAAAGGTGTACTCAGTAATTTTTTCCTCTTTAAAAATGCTGTACTCCTTAAGAAACAGGGGCACTGGAACCGGGGGGTTCAACTGAGCTTCAGCTGACATCATTTCTGGCATGCATTAAATGTAGTATAGCATGGGAATTGACTGAATAGGAATGACTAGCTTCTTTGAATCATTGCTTTCCTGTTCTTGATAGACAACTAAGATCAAACTGATGTCTTACTTGAGCAATCAATGGAACAGACTGAAAGTCAACTAAATGTGATGAATCGCATGCTTTACACTAGTAAATCATTTTGAGATGGTGTAGAGCGGAGGAGGACGGGGCCGGGCTGGAACAACGCACGCCCGGTCCCCAATCAGCCTGATGGGGTGCACGAGGGATAAAGGCAGCCGGTGATGACAGTTCGAGAGAGAGACAATGAGAGAACAACAGGCAGCTGCTCTGTGTGTTTATGTTTTTGAGTTTTCGTCTCCTCCTTTCCCTTAACCCCCTTTACATTGGTGCCAAAACCCGAGAAGGAGGAGAGATGCCCGTTGCGGAGTCCTCGACACTGCCGTCCACCCAGGGGAGTGCTGCTGACATCCGCCAGGGGACAGAGTAGCCCGAAAGCGGCCACCGTCCGCGAGGCGAGTGGGGACTGGTCTCCCCGACCGCCTGGAGCGAAGGAGGAGTGCCCTGCCGTCCCCCAGAAATGTGGAGGGTTCAAGAAGACCACCATACACGAGGGGAGGAGAGAAGCGAGACCCCGACCGCCTGGAGTGGTAGGGGTGCTGCCAGGGGCAGAGAAGTGTCTCCACAGAGACACAGAGAAGGTGGAGGAGTGATCGGGGACCACACAACAACGCATCAGAGAACTGGTGTGTGTTTTTTTTCTCTCTCTCTCTCTCTCTCTCTGTCGCTCCGTGTTGTCCTTTCCCTCGCCTATTTTTTTGTTGTTGTTGTTTTTGCCATCCTGTCCCCTCCCAGGTCGAGGAAGGCGAGGATGACCCACCGGCAGACAGAACAGTTGTCATGGCCCCCACAAATCCCCCCACTGAACATCGAGTAAGTCTGAGATTACATAAAGAGACAGATGCAATTGAGATAGCCGAAATAGATAGAAGAACTGTGGTGAATTCTCCAAGAAGCTTGGAACATCCTATCTGTCAACAACCAAGAAAAACTGTGTTCAGGTGACCTAGGAGAATTGGTGCTGTTTTAAAGGCAAAGGTGGTCACACTGAATATTGATTTAGCTTTTTTTAGTTTACAGGACTTTGTATGACATTAAGCGATAAATGAAAACTATTTATGTCATTATTTTTGCAGACATCCTCACAAGGCAACATTTTTCACAAGTGCCTAAAACTTTTGCACAGTATTTGACAGTCGTAGAACGAACATATACTGTTTGCACAATGTCATCAAGCTCATAAAGTAAAATAACAGTGTTTAAAAAAGGATGTGTGTTTCATGTTATTCTTCTTTCAAGAGGGAAATTTGTCTTAATTCACAGTAAGACAAGACTGATATCGAAGATCAGTCATAAAGTCAAATATTGCTTTGTATCCTATTACATTTACATTTATGCATTTGGCAGATGCTTTTATCCAAAGTGACTTACAGTGCACTTATTACAGGGACAATCCCCCCAGAGCAACCTGGAGTTAAGTGTCTTGCTCAAGGACACAATGGTGGTGGCTGTGGGGATCGAACCAGCAACCTTCTGATTACCAGATTACCAGTTATGTGCTTTAGACCACTACCACCACCACCACCACTATTACTGGGGATGAGGAAATAACTTTAACCCTTACCCCTTCAAATCACACATGTCGAATGCAATTTGCTGATTTTCAATTGGTATAAAACACAGGGCATGTTGTGCTTGTATAACGTTGTTGAATGCAGACACAAACAATTAAAGAATGCCAAACTATTTAATAGACACATAAAAAGAGGAACCCATACACAAGAACACGCAGTTGAACCAATGTCAGACTGGCTATCTGAATGCAACTTGCTTAATCTCAGTAACCGCCCTATTATTGAACTCTTTCACTCAAGGATTAAATTAATCATGGCTGACTGTGAATTGTGATTTTTTTTACACTGTCATATGCAACTGAAAACTACTGTGAATGTATGATGCTGCATCCAGGCCACTAGGTGTCACTGTAAGTGTAAGATTACAAGAACGAAAACTTACAAAGTGCAACTTTAATTTTGTGATGTGATAAGTATCATGTTCTCATTTTTTTTTTAGTATAGCACTTTTTACAATACACCATTTCAAAGCAGCTTTACAGAAATTAGGCTGTTATGTCTTACTTGCCTCAAAATTTAACAATATCATTGAAAAACTTCATTGTAAATCATGCTGTTACATGAGTTCATTTGGCTAATGAGGTTCATTTTAATTATTTTGATTTTAGCTTTTGAATAAATTTGTATCTTTATCAGAAGTCTGGGCTGCTGAAAATGTTCATGTTTTATTATACAGAATATGTACCATATCATATTTGCACATACTTTCTTTCTCAGGAACCACCCACTCACAGTCTCGTCCAACTTAGGGACCTCCTAATATAATTTAAGCAATTTAATCATTTTAATTTTATATAATTTTACTGTATAATAACTTTCATTAATAACATAAACAAGCATAACTAGTACATTATGAAAAACTAGCGTTGACCTAGTTCCTAGTATTAGTAGGGTCCAACAGGGCTAAAGGCCCTCCTTAATGACACAATATAATTTGAGTAGAAAAATGCATATTAACAGGTTGTTTTAATTAAAATGAATAAAATAATTTAAAAAAAGGTGGCAAGGGGGCTTTTACCCCACACTCGTGGTTATAGTGATATGGTGTCGATATAGGGGCAAAAGTTATAGGGCACAATTTGTCAACTTATGCAAATACTTTTAAAACAGCTAGATCCTTTTTGAGTCACAAATTAAGATAATGCTTATTCAAAATAACCACTTCAGAAAAGGGTGCGCGGTTTTCTGCCAATTTCAATCACATTTGGCATTTCAGAACATCTCAATTATGAACAAATGAATCCCCGTTGTCATTGAATCAGTCAATGTGAGACCACTTTGAACATTCTTCATATCCAATTTCAATACAAGTTCAATCGACAGCATTTGTGTCATAATGTTGATTACCACAAAAAATAATTTCGACTGTCCTTCCTTTTCTTTTATAAAACAAAAATCGCAGTTACAGCGAGGCACTTACAATGGAACAGAAATGTGAAGCTTATTATTTTATAAAAGCACTTACATTAATTCTTCTGTTAAAACTTGTGTATTATTTGAGCTGTAAAGTGGTTTAAATCCTGATAATTTTTATAGTCATTTTGACAGTCATGTTAGGGTTTTAGGGTATGTTGATTTTGCATCATCGTGGCAATTAAGTTGTAAAATTGGCTAAAACATTACACAGAAAACGTTTGCAAGCATAAACACACATATTGTTTATGTCTTGTGTCTATACTTTTGAAACAGTGAGTATTTTAATGTTTACAGATTGACCCCATTTACTTCCATTTTAGTTGCCTCACTGTAATCCAGGTGGGGGACCTATTATTCAAAATTCACTTTTACATGGTGTTTAACTTTTACCCAGTCCTTTTTTTAAAATCCCCATTAACCATAGAACAAGCCGTAAAGTGATGTCACTTTGTACAGGCCCTGCCCACGACTGTTGACAGACACTGTGGCACCTGTACACCAATTAATAAGTGAACATAACACAGTTGTTTGTGTGTGTTGTTTCGTTATAGCGCATAGCAAACGTTGTAACAGTATTTGTGTGTTTCAGTGTGTGTGTGTGTTGCTCATCCATCGTTGCAATACTGCTGCAAAACCTCTACAACAAATAAATACATTTATCAAATAACAATTTGGAAACTTCCTGGTTCATTCTCAAAGTTGTTACTTCTGACGGAGTCTCTCCCTCATCAGTGTCTGACTCCGGTTCAAACATTTAGGGCTGAACACCGCTATTTTCGCCGTCAGTCATTTTGCTTATGATTTCTAGTTATCCGAAGCAGAGATGTCAAAACTCCGCCCTTCTTTGAGTAGGGGGCGGGGAGCACCAGCTCATTTGCATTTAAAACACACACACACACACACACACACACACACACACACACACACACACACACACACACACACACACAACAACTCGTTTTTATTCCCACTCAAAAATTGGCATTTTCAACATGATATAATAAATGATCTGCTGGGTATTTTGAGCTGAAACTTAACAGACAGATTCTGGGGACACCAAAGATTTAAATTATATCTTGTAGAAAGGGGAATAAGAGGTGCCCTTTAAATAATGGAGGGGCAAGTCAAAATACATTTGTGTGGTAATCAATATTAAGCCACAAATGCTGTTGATTGAGCTTAACTTTCTTCTTCTTATTATTATTATTATTAAAACAATGTGTTTCATGGGGGCCTTTAGCCCCTACCACAAGGGGACTTTTTACCCAAAATACTATCCTTTTACTTATTGGACAATAATTGAATATTTCTTTTAATTTAATCCCCTTAAAAAAATAAATATGATACTTTCATGGATTCTCATCAGCTACATACATTTGCAACACTTAAAAAATGTTTAAATGTTAGATCAAATTACCTCAAAATTAACCGTTAGATATTGCACATGATGATCTCATGGATACATTTGACAGTGTATAGTGACAAACAGGTGTTTTGGAGAGTGCTGTTGCAGTTTTTGTTGCTATTTAGTGTTATTGGAGAAATTAAAGTCCCTTTTACCCCAAGGAGGCTTTTAGCCCTGGTGTGCCATATTGTACTACAGAGAGAGAGAGATTTATATTTGTTTACTGATGGTTATTTGCTCTATAATCGAACAAATCAAACCCAAACTGATATAAGTGGTTAACCCTATCTTTTCAAAGCTATAAAACAAAGTTTTCATTTTTGGAAATATATTTAGAATATTTAGAAACATGTCGATTTTTACACAGATACAAATCTTTAAAGAAATCAACAATAAAAAAAAATATTGCACAAACCTTGACTTAAAACTTTCAATATGTGGCATTGCTGAGAACATGTTTATGGAGGTATATTTGTGTCACTAATGTTCTTCGCGTGCAAGATGATATTTTGGGTGTGCATGTTGAGTGGCATGGCCAGTTATAACATGGAGTTCGCCCTCTGCTGGTGGCGACAAACAGTTATTGACACTCTTGACAGCAAATATGCACCGAGTAGGGCTGCACGATTTGGACAAAAAGTCATATTGCGATTATTTAAAAAAAAAATATTGTGATTGCGATTTGAACTGCGATTATTATGGTGATGTTTTCCACATGTTCAACTGCAAAAAGGCTGCTGGGGTTTTCACACTTGAGCCCTCTTAAGAAGAACCAAACTGAGACCTTTTTTTCAGATCAACCACAAACAAATAAATATATAAACAGTGAAACAAAGTCTTCTTCATATCCAACGTGTAACTTTTTGTCCATTTTGTGATAGGGTCTCAGCCCACTTATCAACATCATCATTAGTTTTTGAAACACAGTCAACTTGAACATTAGGGATGATCCAGTCAGGATTTTAACATCCGATACTGATCTCCAATTTTCTTTTCATCTCATCAATCGATGCTGATCATTTAACTTTTTATCAGCAGCTCTGTCAAAACTGGTTATATGTAAGCTTTCTGCTCAATGTCACTGTTTACTAAATTTCCCTGTTGGTAAAACCATAGTTGTTGCCTAGTTTTTGCTGTCAAAAAATGTTGGTTGATTGAATAATGCAATAAACACAAAATATAATTTTACTATATAAATGTTACTCTTTATTCTAGGCCTTAAAAACGAATTGGCATGTACAAATTATTCTTTACTGTATATAAGACAGTCGTAAGGAATGGGGCTTAATGTCAAACTTAAGTTGAACTGATAATCCATTGGGGCAATTATATTTAAAGTGAACATTTTGGTTAGTTTATCACCATTTAATTTAATTATTTTTATTCATTATTTTATTATATTTAATTTAGCAATGCATTATATTATAGAAACTAAATATTTGATAGACTTCCTTTTCATTTTGTTGGATGTTGGTAATATTAGTTCCGCTTTCACTTGTTTCCACGGGGAGTGTAATAAGGGCGACACGCTCTCTCGTTAAGTAAACAAATGACAGGAGAATGGAGGAAGAGATGTTTCTGGACTCTGCAGGTGTTACTGTTAATGCTGTTTGCTCAGCAATCATTTAATAAAGATGTTTTAAATATACCCCATCTTGTATTCTGCGTTATTATTATGATACATGTGCCTTGCGGAGACTGAGATGCTGCTACCACATATAATAATAAAAAATGCTTATAAATAAAAAAGGGTGCCCCAATTTAGTGTAAATAAAGCGTTTAGCGCACATAAGCAAACAGAACCGAACTCAGAGCACTTCTGTTACTCTTAAGCATGAGAGGGAGTTGTGGAGCACAGAACCGCTCTGAAAAAACTGTAACAGTAACTCTAACTTAATATAGACTGGACAGAGCAGCGCAAATAAACTTTGAAGGGAGCAGAATATTTATTTAATTAAATCACAGCCCTTTGCAATTCAATAATCGCACAAGGTCATATAGTGATTTCAATTTTATTTCGATTAATTGTGCAGCCCTAGCACTGAGTATCATGTTCACTGATTTCAGAATGCAGTTGGTTAAAAACAAAAACATTAAAGTTGATTGGGTAGCTTAGAAATGTAGTTTAATAATCTCTGATTGTATTGGCTTGTCCTATTTAGGAGTTAAGGAGTGGTTGGCTTCTGCAAGTACACTTAGCGGAGTGTGCTGGTTAGAGTCGTCCATTCCAAACCACATGAAACACTCCCCAGTATGAGCTGCAGCATTTATTTGACATCTTGAAGAATGGTTTCTGGGGAAACGCCTTTTGGGGACATCTGTGCACTCTGTTTCCTGTTTGGACAGGAAGCCAGTATGATAGGCAGAGTGGTCCCAATTTCCTGACTCGACCAGGGAGTTGCGATGGCACAGGCAGTAATGAGAGTTATGCTGGCGACGTTCGTCAAGACACTTCTTACGGCCGACACCCTATGCATAAACACGAACACACAGTAAAATAAGACAGATATGAGATGCCAAAGATAAAACCGTTATTTATTGATCACCTAAATATGACGATAAACTCACCTGCTCATATGCATAAATGGTGTTCTGTAGAGCAGTCCGGTTATCATGCACTGAGAATGGATATTCTCTACCCATAGTTTTCTGAAATTGAAACCGTATTGTTCAACATTTTTCAACACTGATTAGCATGACTACAGTGTAAATATATATATATATTTAGTACAAAACAGAAAATTAGTTTCCGCCAGAGTCATAATCTGGATATGTAACATACAAGAGTACAAGTTTACAAGTTTTTGTTCTGAATTTAATTAATTGTAACCTTCAATTATGACCACAGCTAACCTTTTCAGGAGTGGTAAATATTTTGGGATATCTCTTAATTTCTTCTGTAAGGTTTTTAGGAACTCCATGTGCCAACATGGATCCTGTGCTGGTGCACAACTCACGCTTTTGTTCAGTCTGTGGGATACTAGTGTGCATAAACTGGAAAATAAGAGCAATTTCACGAATCACATTTGTAAACAAACAAACTAACTAACTAATATGAAAAGATAAATGACAGAAAATTAAACTCAAAAACTCAATATTTATTAATTAATATAATGTAACAACTATGCACTTGTTAAAGAAGTCTGTTTATCTTACCCAGTTTCCACTTATATTCTTATTGAAGTATTTCTTGCCTTTTTTATCCATTGTCATGGAATTAAATGAAGTGTATATGGCTTTAAAATAAACAAATAACTAAACTAATATTAAATAAAACGCCACTGACAGGCAGAGATTTTGTAACCATGACAACAAAACACATAAGCGAGAGACAGGCCGTTTTGATTTTTACCAAAGATACTTTCAGGGCAAGTCAGTCCACTCGGCGCCCATCTTTGGAACTCTCCAAAGGTAGCAAACTGGGAAGCAAGTTTCTATGTAAACAAGCGGCATAAAAGTACATGTCTTATCTACTTGAATGGGGAAAGACAAAAATCTCCAAAACGGTTTGTCAAGATTACGATCAAAGGACATTTTTCAATTCAGCAGAGGATTACAAAATTACAACTTATTTAATGTTTAATATTTATAAGTATATATAGTAATATATTTATTTCATTTTTTTTAACTTATTTTTTACTTTTTAATAACTTGCATTAACATCAACAAATATTATTACATTATATAATGCTTAAAATATTATTAAAACAGCATCACTTTCCATTTCCACTATTGAAATCAGCTGCTCAAAGACCCCCCCCCCCCCCCCCCTTTTTTATTATATGTTCCCAATAATTGAAAATACAAAAACAAACACAATTTTCACTCCATTACAGAACCATGAACAGTGTGCACTGCATTATAGAGAGGAAGGAGAGAGAAAAAAATAAATAAATAAACAAACCTCAATCAGAAGGGAAAACAAGGTCATTATTAACATTTATGAGTTTAAGAGATTTAGCTAGAAAGGCTTCAAATCTGGGTAAGGTCGAAGTCGTTCTAGCAAGCCAGTCCACTGTCGGCCATCTTTGGAACGCTTTTGGGAGGCTATTTCCAGTCATGTCAGTGCAGCTCCTATATACTTGAATGGAGAAAGAACAAAATCTCATAAATGGGTGGTCAAGATTACAATCAAAGAGCATATTTCAAGTCAACAATAAAATTTGATAATATTTGAATCATATAATGTGCTTCATTACATCACATTACGCTAAAAAACGCAATTGTCCTGGCTTGTTTACCTAATGCGCATGCGCGTAAGCGAGTGATTAACAGGCGATATCTGTATCTAAAAGGCGATTGGCTCTTTTACCTTTAAGGCGTGACTTCCTTTCAACATCCGTTGACCGTTGGTTGCTAGAGCTCATTGGTTGGGCGTTCCGATTTGAATAGAAGTGGCCCGTCTCTACTAAAAAATGGTCTCTCTTTAGGCATCGATACATTTGTTCTTATGAATAAAGTATTTGCAATGAATTACAAAGAAGCTAACACCATGTTCAACAGCATTGTTACTGCTTAAAAAAATCCAGAACTAAAAATAAATAAATAAAAAACGTAATATTTGTCGTGGTTCACGGCACATACACAAATTTCATCATAATATCTTAAAAAAGATTATTATATTAATATCTTATTCATTCTTAAAACGCTACCCAGGCTCAATGAGTTCTTAGTTTAAGTGGAGTACTTAGTTAAATCTTTAAGATTGCTCATGAATAAGATTTACATTTATAAACTCTTTTCTAGAAATAGTCGTCGTTTGACGTAACATCCACTTCCGGTTTAGTGGTGCTGTACGTTCATAGTGGTTAGTGAGAAGCTGCCAGCTGATACACAGAGAATAAATCTAGAAGCGTGAACTATTTGACTAAAATACACATGAGTGCAGTCGATTGAACTTACAGACATCATACCTCGATATCTATCCGGAATGTATTGGAAAATATTGAGCTAAAGAATGAAAAACGACAAATTGATCATATGTATCATATCATTGATGTAATGTGTGGAGTTAGTGAAGCAGGTTTATGATGAATTGCACTCTTTTAGGGATAGAATCAGTTTGATATTGTATTGTGCACGTTACCTCTGTTTAATGCGTTTCTGAATGGATGAGAGTGGTGAAAATGAGTTCACAGGATAAGAATACAGATATAGAGCACAGATATGAGGTGGAGCTCACCAGTACTAGTACTGAAGACAACAAACAGGTTTGATACTTTGTAACAAATTATCACAGAAACATAGTTATATAACACTATAAGATGTAATGAAAGTACCAGTATGTTGAAGGCTGTCACTCAGTTCAGCATTTAAATGGACTAGATCTTGTTTTCAGTGGTACTGAGATCATGTGTGAGTAAATCAGACAGTGAGTTTGTTTGTTTGGTTTAAGTTTGTAATGTGTAAATGTGAATACCTGCAGAAAATGTATAGAAATGTTATAATTTCCAAATGTGTTTGGATCGTTACATGATCAGAATGTTTATTGTTTACCACTTTGATGGCAAGTGTATCTACATTAAGGTCTATGTTGTTCTTTCTTTATGTGTCTATACTGTCATTATTGAACTTTGTTTGGTGACAAGTAGGTGAAGTAAAGATTTACGTTTTATGATTGCGATTTGATCTAAACCTTGCGCATCACAAAATGCTTATGTGAAGTTATGTGATAACTAACTCATGCCACATGTCATTTCAGACATGTTTGGTACAGTAATTCAATGTACTTTTATTTGTATACTGGTTTTACCATAGCATTAACAAAACTGAAGAATACAGTTCAACTTAAAGTATAATTTGTCTTGATTGTCGCCATAGGAATATAGGTCACTAGGACAATATTTCACAACAACAACAGATAATTTGTTAGCTATATATTTATTGTTGTGACATAATATGATGTGTCTGCATCATTGACAGTGCTGACTGTTCACTACTTGTGATTTGTACTGTAGGAGGCAGATATTTGTCTAAGCAACAATGAAGTAAAGAGTCGTGCTGTAGTGAAATACTCAGCGGTTCCGCCCCCCACCACCTATGCACTACTACAGGAGAAGACCGACCTCAAACTGCCTCCAGCAAACTGGCTCAGAGAGAATGCTCATCTAGGGCCTGCAGGCACCACCGTACTTGGGTCCAGTCGGAAGAGCAAACCCTTCTCCAGGTATGACTGCGTAGAAGTCAAGAATACCTACTTATCCTACACTCTCCTAACCCTCCTATTCTAAACAAGAAGGGCGGCTTACTTGACTGTTCACGGTCATTTTTCACCAGTATAGTACAGGTCTAACGGCTTTTTTTTTATAGTTTTTTTTTTAAAGATATCAAATTTTTCGATTTCATCAGTCATTCGCATATACACTCACCTAAAGGATTATTAGGAACACCTGTTCAATTTCTCATTAATGCATTTATCTAATCAACCAATCACATGGCAGTTGCTTCAATGCATTTAGGGGTGTGGTCCTGGTCAAGACAATCTCCTGAACTCCAAACTGAATGTCAGAATGGGAAAGAAAGGTGATTTAAGCAATTTTGAGCGTGGCATGTTTGTTGGTGCCAGACGGGCCGGTCTGAGTATTTCACAATCTGCTCAGTTACTGGGATTTTCACGCACAACCATTTCTAGGGTTTACAAAGAATGATGTGAAAAGGGAAAAACATCCAGTATGCGGCAGTCCTGTGGGCGAAAATGCCTTGTTGATGCTAGAGGTCAGAGGAGAATGGGCCGACTGATTCAAGCTGATAGAAGAGCAACTTTGACTGAAATAACCACTCGTTACAACCGAGGTATGCAGCAAAGCATTTGTGAAGCCACAACACGCACAACCTTGAGGCGGATGGGCTACAACAGCAGAAGACCCCACCGGGTACCACTCATCTCCACTACAAATAGGAAAAAGAGGCTACAGTTTGCAAGAGCTCACCAAAATTGGACAGTTGAAGACTGGAAAAATGTTGCCTGGTCTGATGGGTCTCGATTTCTGTTGAGACATTCAGATGGTAGAGTCAGAATTTGGCGTAAACAGAATAAGAACATGGATCCATCATGCCTTGTTACCACTGTGCAGGCTGGTGGTGGTGGTGGTGTAATGGTGTGGGGGATGTTTTCTTGGCACACTTTAGGCCCCTTAGTGCCAATTGGGCATCGTTTAAATGCCACGGCCTACCTGAGCATTGTTTCTGACCATGTCCATCCCTTTATGGCCACCATGTACCCATCCTCTGATGGCTACTTCCAGCAGGATAATGCACCATGTCACAAAGCTTGAATCATTCCAAATTGGTTTCTTGAACATGACAATGAGTTCACTGTACTAAAATGGCCCCCACAGTCACCAGATCTCAACCCAATAGAGCATCTTTGGGATGTGGTGGAACGGGAGCTTCGTGCCCTGGATATGCATCCCACAAATCTCCATCAACTGCAAGATGCTATCCTATCAATATGGGCCAACATTTCTAAAGAATGCTTTCAGCACCTTGTTGAATCAATGCCACGTAGAATTAAGGCAGTTCTGAAGGCAAAAGGGGGTCAAACACAGTATTAGTATGGTGTTCCTAATAATTCTTTAGGTGAGTGTATGTAACTTCACTGTGGTAAAAACCTAGTTAAAACATGAAGAAAATAAGAGAATGTTTCATGTATTGTGGGCAGATTGCTGCCATCTGGTGAAAAAAATATATAACATGACTTGAATGTCATGTTATGACAGTAATAGCCAGTAGATGGCTGCAGTGTCCTATGTACTCCACCTGTTGTGCAGTAATTCTAAAACGTTCTCGAAGTGGAAAAGGTAAACTTACTTGCATTTGGGCAGACTCAGACTTTGTTCTACACTCTGTGTGTGTGCATGTGTGTGCATGCATTGGTGCGGACGCATGTGAATGTGTGCATGCGTGAGTGTGTGTGATGTGTTCTGTGTTCTGCCTTTGAAAGTCTCAACCATTTATTTCTGTGTCTGTGTTGTGTTCTGCGTTCTGTCTGTTGACAAGGTATACTTAGTTTTTTGCTTGTCGGATCGCGCCCGGTCATACGCATTGCCTTTCAAAGTATAGTCTTTTGATTGCGAGCGAGTAAGGATGTGGTCAACACACGTGGACTACAACTGCTTTGCGATTCTCTTTTAGCACTGTCAACAACAGGTGCATGCTTCGATGATACGCACAGATGAGGACTGTCTGCATGTCAAGAAAAACTGGGCCGCAGGTGCGGACTGTCCTCACCGATTGTGCTGATGGCAAAATTTGGGTCATGCATACTGTGCGCAGAGCATGGTTAACTGAAGTATACTTTGGCCTTTAGTCTTTTAGTGTCAGTTATGTGTGTGTGTGTGTGTGTGTGTGTGTGTGTTTTCTTGTGTTTGCATGTGCTGCATTTTGAGTATGTTATGGTCTCACCCCCTCGTTTATGTGTGTTTGTGTTCTGCATTGTGACTGATTCAAAGATTTATTTTACAAAAAAAACAAAATGGCTCTGTGTTATAGTGTCAACAGTTAATTTGTGTGTGTATGTATGTTTTGCTCCCTCAATGTTGTATAGTCTCACCCCTTCATTTCTGTGTGTGTGTGTTCCGCATTGTGGTTGATTTATAGACTGTATTTGAAAAAAATATTTGATTAATTATTTCCAATGGTTGGTCAAGTTTGACCACGAAAAGTAGAAATGTTGCTTTTTTAACAACTAAGACTTATTGTAAAAAGTTTTTGTGTGTGTGTGAAGCTGATCTTTCCATACCCTATTTTGTTTTCTATTTATCTATAGTTTTGGGATGGCTTATGACTTCATCGACTGTATCGGTGATGATGTTGACGTTGTGTCTGATTCAGAGGTGGGTGGGATTCTCTACTTTGAGCAGGACAGTTTTAATTTGGTCTTACATTTGTGCATAAAGATGCTTCAAATTATGATGAAGGGATTTAACTCTGTCACTTAAATGCTTTTGTTCAACTAATCAGAACATCAAGAAGTTGTTGAAGATCCCGTACAGTAAGTCTCATGTCAGTATGGCTGTTCATCGAGTGGGCAGCACTATACTACTGGATGAACTGGACATACAGGAACTCTTCATGAGGTCATCACAGGTAACAGCAAATATTCACCATATCGCTTTAACGATTGTTTGTGCATTCATAACATCACATTAATGAAAGGAGCCATATTGTACACTTTTGTAGCATTTTATTTTAAAACAGTCCTAATTTTTTATTTTCATGACCATTTTCCACCCTTTCTCTAAAATAGGCTGTATTTGCTACTGTACCTTTAGGACTCTAATATGTAAAAGACATGTAAATTACACATTATGATTGGCTAGCTGGTAGTTCAAACTGCCTTCATACTGTTAATGTACCTGTGGTTGTGACACCATAAGCGCGACGATTTCTGAAGGAGCTGTTTTAGCAGAGTTGTTTCAATAAATGGTCTTTTTACGTTTTATTTTTACTCCATTTGCTTTAAAATCTTTCATGTCTATCATATGATCTCTTCAAACATAACATATTGTATTCCCCCCACAGACTGGTGACTGGACGTGGCTGAAGGAGTTTTACCAACGTCTTATTGACCAGAAGTGGCAGAGGAAGAAGAAAAGTAAAGAACACTGGAATGAGAAGGCAATTCTCTCTAAATTTCTTTATTACAGGTAAACTGTGTCTTTAAACATTTACCTTCCACTGATTGCACCATGTTTCCATGACCAGTTCATATTAATCCGACAGTTTTGTCCTGTGTTTCAGTATTAACAGTGATGGGACTGCAGTGCCCATGCCGTCAGATACAGACCAGGTGGCCGAGGAGGCTTGTGGGATGGGGGGTGATGGGCCGTCTTGGCCTGCTACCTTCAACAGTTCCACCTCTGATTCAGAGGAGCCGGCGATGCCCAAGGAGGTGCCTTTTAGCCTTTCCTTTTCATAGCTTTTTTTCATGTCATGTGTTTTCAGGGTTTCCCAAACTAAATCATGCTGTCCATTCCTGTCTTTCAGGAGCAGGTGGACACATATTCTCTGGGTCATGTGTCGTCAGTTCCCAAAGAGCAGAACCTGCCCACACTGTTTAATGAAGGAGAGAACAGCCAGGTAGTAACAATACCCTCCATTAAATAAGACTAGGGAAAAATAGATTTAATATATTATTAAAAACTTTACTAATAATGTGCATTTTGTATTTTGAACTGACTGTTCTGTATCTCTTTCACTGTCCCAGGGATTGAGGAATGACTTTGTCCGGAATATTTTATGGACATTTGAGGACATCCATATGCTTGTGGGATCAAATATGCCCATATTTGGAGGTGGTCGATACCCAGCAGTCAGTCTACGACTCAGGTCCAAGATTTGCCTTTGTATAAAGAATATTAAGAAGAATATTTTACTATCTTATGATACATTCGTCTGCTTTGGAAGTGTTTCCAAACTAATATTTACATTCTAACGCTATTGCTACACCATATATATTTAAATGGTAAATGGTCTGCACTTATATAGCTCCTTTTTAACCTTAACTTTACACAGTAAGGTTCAGTGTCTTGCCCAAGGACACTTGGGCATGTGGAGTCATGTGGGCCGGGAATCGAACCACCAACACTGCGATTAGTGGCCGACCCGCTCTACCACCTGAGCCACAGCCGCTCCTATCGTCTTAGTTAATCTGAGTTCTCTCTGTCTTACCAGGGACAACAACAAACCAATCAATGTTCTCACAGGACTTGATTACTGGCTGGATAATTTGATGTGTAATGTACCAGAGCTGGTCATGTGTTTTCATGTCAATGGTATTGTTCAGGTAAGATTGTAGCTCCGCTCATTAAGACGCATCTGAATGTATTGCACTTTGATGTACAGGCATTGAATTTCCTAAGCGCTCGCCTGTTGTTTACAGAAATATGAGATGATAAAGACAGAAGACATCCCAGATTTAGAGAATTCCACATTCTCAACACGGGTTGTGAAGGATATTGCACAGAACATCCTCTCATTCCTGAAATCTAATTGTACCAAAGAAGGCCACACATACTGGCTCTTCAAAGGTAGGTGATCTGCAGGTTTAAGTTGATTTTAGTTGGTATATACACTATTTTGTTTAATAGACATTCCAAAAGAGGACATATTCTGCATTGTATAGAGTTATTAAAATTTATTTGGTGCTGAAATCCACTTATAATCTTAATGGTGATGTATGCCATTTCTGCACTACTAGTGGCACCAAACAATTTCAATTTGATTTAATTTTTTTAAAGCCTCATCATGGCCTTTCGCACTCTCTGGTTTTCTATGAACAATTAGGCCGTACTAACTAAAAGGTGATAAACGTTTAATGTCATAATAAACAAGACCAGTATAACATGCACACAACGAACAAAAAGCGTGGCAGAGGGATTGGGTCGTCCGATTACATCGCCCGGATTGAACGGCAGCTGGGTGTGCAGGGATCCAACACATGAGGTTGGATGGTTCTTCTGGTAACTAGTAAGCATAAACATACATTTGCTGACTATCTTTCAAATGTATCTGGAGCTCGACAGTAATTAGCTAACTTGGGTGGCCATACCTTGAGTGTTGCTTACCTGTCGAGAAGCAACTCGGCAAGTTTGGCGTCTAATTCTCTCAAAGTCCTTCGCCTTGTAAATGTGACACCAATGTTCACTCTTGGTTTTACTCCGTTCTCTGACTCCTGTCTTTTAGCAAGTCTTCAAAATTTGCCGAAGCTACATTTCTATTCCTCTCTACACGCCTGCCATGGATGTTCATATTCCTCCAGCTGAACAGCTTACCACAAGTGGCCACGCCCCAAACTCACACTATAGGTTGAGGTAGAAAGGGACGGGTGGGGCTGAGCGGGTCACTCAAAATATAAACATTAATGTTTTGATGGTGCCTGGGAGGCTGTGTTTATACTTTCAGGGGAGGTAAACCCAACTTCTAGTTGTCAATGAACAATAAACTGGGATAATAGAAGGTATTTTGTCATCAAAAAAGTTACGTACTTCACCTTTAAACCTAACCAAACAAAGGCTGTTGTTTTGCTACTGTACCTTTACGACTTCTGTATGTTAATTACCGCTGTGATGATTGATGCGCGTCTTTTACATCTCCCAGCCAGTGGAAGTGACATCGTGAAATTGTATGACCTCACAACTCTGTGTGAGGAGGCAGCAGAGGAGAAATGCCAAAATCCCTTCACACTTCCTGTAGCAGTGCTGCTTTACAAGTATGGTTCACCTTTAGAACTATGTTGCTCGTATTTTTCATTCAGCATCAGAGACAGCCCAAACAAAGTTTTCTGTTGTTTTATATGACAGAGTGGCTAGCAATATGATGCTAAAGAAAAGCCAAAACAGGAAGAATTATGGCATAATTAGAACTCTGCTGCTCAACTGTATTAAACTGTTGGATGAGGAGAGACATACACAGGTACATGCAATCTTTGTTCCATTCTTCACTCAGATTTTTGTCTATAGCAAGCCACTTTGCATCCTAACTGTAATAAATTGGCATTAATTGGCAGTAACTATGTTAACAAATATGTGAAGTGCTCGGGAGAGACTTGACTTGGAGTTTTTGATTCAGTAAATAGCTAGTATGTTGCTAAGCTAACAATATGCTAACAATATGCTCAATAATATGCACCAAAAATACATGGAACATTCAAATATTGGGTAAAATAATGGATTGAATGAAACTATATTTATATTGATACTTTTTTTTTAGTACTAAATAAGATATATAACTTCTAGAATATAATGTAGAATTGACATTGACAAACTGCATCCACCATTTTTAACTGAGCTTGTCACATGCATCATTGCAGGATGATTTGTCATATCACTTTGGGTGCATGCCATTGGCTGAAAATGTTGCCTAGATGGGTAGCTCACACTGTGTGACAGATCTGTTGTGTGATAATGTCCTCTTCTGTTTGCTGGTGTAGATCATTGTATCTGCTCACTACATGCTGGCAGAACTCTTCCAGCTGGATGATGTGAACATAGAGGAGGGGAACGGGGAGTCGCTGAGGAGTGGAGGCTCTGAAGACAGTTACAGTGATGAAGAGGAGGATGAGGAAGATGAAGACGAAAGCTCCTCCTACAGCACCTCTTCAGAGCCACAGGACGATTCCAAAGCCGTGGCTGTCATCAAGTCTGTTGGCGAGCTGTCCGTTCCAGAGAAATACAAGAGCACGCACCAGATCAGAGTATGAGATGTTGAATGAATCTGAAGATGTTCTTTGTAGAATTATTGTTACTTTTGTCGTTTGTCACAAGATATTGCTGAATAAAAGCTGTTATTGGTAACAGAAGTTAAAATGGTATTACATAAATTTGCTAGAAACTAAATACCCCTTTTAATTCTCTGAATTTACAACATCAATTTTAACAATGTTCTGACTGTGATTTTCTTTTCACTTCTAGCCCAACTGTGCATTTCCTGTGTCTCAAGACAAGGAGGAGAAATGCCGACTGGTTCTCAGCTATGTTTTAAAAGTGAGTGCAATATACACCGATCAGCCACAACATTAAACCACCTGCCTAATATTGCGTAGGTCCCCCTTGTGCCACCAAAACAGCACCAACCCGCATCTCAAAATTATATTATAATTATATAATATTCTTCACACCACACTTGTACATACAGAGTGGTTATCTGAGTTATTGGAGACTTTGCCAGTCTGGCCATTCTCTGTTGATCTCTCTCATCAACATGGCATTTCTGTCCACAGAACTGCCTCTCACTGGATGTTTTTTTGTTTTTGGCACCATTCGGAGTAAATTCTAGAGACTGTTGAGTGTGAAAATCCCAGAAATACTCAAACCAGCCCATCTGGCACCAACAATCATCCATGCAATTATCTAATCAGCCAATCGTGTGGCAGCAGTGCAGTGCATAAAATCATGCAGATATGGGTCAGGAGCTTCAGTTAATGTTCACATTCAGTATTGGGGAAAAAAATGTGATCTCAGTGATTTGGAGCGTGGCATGATTGTTGGTGCAAATGGGCTGGTTTGAGTATTTCTGTACAGAAAACAGAAATGCCTTGTTGATGAGAGAGGTCAACAGAGAATGGCCAGACTGTTTCGATCTGACAAAGTCTACGGTAACTAAGATAACCCCTCATTACAATTGTGGTAAAAAGAATATCATCTGAGAATGCTATTCTGAGATGTGGGTTGGTGCGGTTTTGGCGGCACGAGGGGGACCTACACAATATTAGGCAGGAGGTTTAAATTTGTGACTGTGTTAAAGGAATTGATCACCCAAAAATGAAAATTCTCTGAACACAAATAAAAATGAACACAAAGATTTTTTTTAAGATTATCTCAGCTCTGTAGGTCCATACAGTGCAAGTGAATGGTGGTCAGAAATTTGAAGGTCCAAAAAGCATATAAAGGCAGCATAAGAGTAGTCTATAAGACAAGTGTTTAAATCCATGTTTTCAGAAGTGATATGATAGGTTTGGGTGAGAAACAACTCAATATTTAAGTCTTTTTTTTACTATAAAGTTCCTCCTTGCCCAGTAGGTGTCAATATGCACTAAGAATGTGAATAGCCAAATACAAAAGAAGAATGTGGAAGTGAAAGTGGGGATTTACATTAAAAAAAAAAAAAGGACTTAAATATTGATCTGTTTATCGCTTCTGAGGAAATGGATGTAACCACTGGATTTATGCTGCCTTTATATGCTTTTTGGAGCTTCAAAGTTCTGGCCACCATTCACTTGCACTGTATGGACCTACAGAGCTCAGATATTCTTCTAAAAATCTTTGTGTTCAGCAGAAGAAATTAAGTCATGTACATCTGGGATGGCATGAGGGTGAGTAAATGAGAGAATTAAAATTTTTTGGTTAACTATACCTTTAATGTTTGTCGACATATCTAATTTCTATTAATTATATGATTAATTCATAAATCTCACAATTTTCTGTAATTGTTTCTGTAATTAAAACAAACATTATCATATAATTATAAACATATTTATTTTATACTTCATCTCAAAGAACTTGCAAGAATTTTTTTAATACAGTATAAAATGTTATGGTTAAAATGTTCACAAAGTGTGGAAAAACATTAGTGAATTTTCAGCAAGTGAAAACAAATGGATAATGCATTAATTGCATTTTGTTTTTAAACTTCCGAATTAATTGCAGAAATGAATGTATTACATTTCCCTGCACTTATTATATTATTTTGTATTATATTATATTGGCCTTATTCGTTTTTTAAGTTAACTTGGCAGATATTTATGGATAAAAGCAATAAGGTAACACCTTATGTGTGTGTGTGTGTGTGTGTGTGCGTTTATGAGTAGGGTCTGAAGGCAGTAGACAGCAGTATAAAGAAAGAGAG
Source organism: Moxostoma hubbsi (assembly GCA_032164185.1). Classification (NCBI taxonomy): domain Eukaryota; kingdom Metazoa; phylum Chordata; class Actinopteri; order Cypriniformes; family Catostomidae; genus Moxostoma; species Moxostoma hubbsi. The sequence continues at coordinate 41,310,906 of JAVLUX010000013.1, read as the reverse complement.
TGACCTGCCTGCGGCCGACCCCAGCACCCCCATCCCTCTAAAATATGAGGAGAGAAGTCAGAACGGAGCCAGAAATGTCGAAAAAGAGATTGCTCTCATCCTGGATCGAGGTCAGAGGACACCCATCGTCTTATCTCTCAGAAAGGGCTTTCTCCTCTGTAATATATCATTATTAACTGTATCTTGCTTGATTGTGTGTTGCACAGTCGGTCCAGAGCCGAAGATGCCAACACGCTCTGGGATGCTACCGGGCACCTGGCAGCACCGTATGAAACAACAGCTGTGTCTGAAAGCGTCTAAAGCATATTATGTTCTGGCAGACGCTGCAACCAACCTGATGAAGTACGGACGGTCGCTACGCTACATTAAACTGGCTCTACAGTGCCACGGTAAGAACAACATCAGAAATGATGTTTCCTATACGACTTTAAATGGGCCATTGGAATAGGCATTGTTACTCATTTCATATGCATAACGGAGTTCATTTACATATCAGGGCTCGACAATAAGGACAGCCCGATGGCCCGGGGCCAGTGTGAGAGTGCTTCGGGCTAGTTACTAGAACTGTCACTTGCCTGATCAGGCCAGTGTTGCATTTATAATGTTAGTGCAAGAAAACAAGAAGTGAGAGAGCACAACAATTACACTGAGCGAACAAAGTCTTCTAACCGACGAGTGAGCGCGATTCTATTTACCTCGCAATGATGCGCGCGTGCATAATATACTGGACATGTCAAGGCATTGTCGCGTGCATGCACAAGATCGTGCAGACACCGAGTGCACTCTCCTAGCACTGTCCTCGCTCTTTTACGAGTGTCTTAGCAGCAGCTATTACCAAAGTGTAGAAAATGGAAGGAAAAAAACCCATTTACTGAATTTCAAGCGGGATTGCAACATTAAGTATCCCTGCACAATCTGTGTTTACAGTGCGCAAAATCCCCACATTTTTCATTTTTACATGTTGATGAAAAGCAGTAATCCAAACATTGGAACACAAGAAATCAACAGTTTAAAAAAAAATGTCATTAATTCGCCTTTGGAAATGAAGCTTCGAAGTATACATGTAATTAGGTTAGTTTCAAAACGTAATTATTGATTCGACATGATAATGGCATTTGATATGAAAAGAAGCAAGATCACTTTGGCTATTAGGCTATTATTATCAGAGCTGTTTAGCTCCAGGGTGAAGATGAATATTCAAAACAGTCTACTCCATATCATCCTCATGAAACACAAGTTACATGTCTCATTTCTGGACTGTACAGGTATTTTAGTTTTTGTGCTTTGTGCATCAGGCTGTGTTGGTCTTCATGTTATATACACATTCTTAATTCACAGATTAGGCTTAATATCTTCCTAATGTATATTATACGTCACAACCGATTTAGAAGTCTCTTCTCAGGGATTCATATGTTTATTACATTCAGCCAATAATCACAACATTAACTCGGTGATTAAATCTTTGATCCTGCATGAAAATACACTACACATGGCCAAAAGTTGCACGACAGCATGACTAAACGGGTGACCATCATCTGCACAACAGAACTCTTTGCTTATAAACACGTGGAAATTTCAGGAAGGCTGAGGTTATTATGATGTATTTATGAATTTATTTCTTTAAAGCACATATATGGGATTGCATAAATCATATCTTGCAAATTATAAATGTGATTCAGTTTGGGGGGACATTGTCTTAAAAACATAATATATGTAAAAAATTATTATCTTCGGACACATTTTAAAGCCATGATGGTAAAAAACAGCTATTTATAATTTTTGTGTTGGGGCCAGTGAAAATGTTTGCAGGGCCAGTAAAAATCTGAAGCACTGGCCCGACTGGGCCAGTAGAAAAAATCCTTAGCATTGAGCCCTGCGTATAGAAGTTTAAAATGTGCAAAATGTAGCAAGGGTCAATGAGAGCGAGTGGAAAATGGTCATTTAAAACTACATTATGAATGTTTGTTGTGCAAGAAACTGTAGCTAGTTTCAGTTTGCAAACATTATAAACATAGAATTATAGTACAATCAGTGTATTATTTAAAAAGTACACTATTTAGGTAATTATTATAGAGCTGAATGAGTAATCTTGTTCAAACTTGATTGATTCTGTATGTTTTCTCTCTCTGTAGATGCATATTGCTCCATCAGTGGAAGTCTCCACCCGCAGATGCTTCTGTTCCATTGTCAGTGTCTGTCTCTGTGTGGAGATGTTCAGCTGATGTTGGCCCAGAACGCTTCAAACAGAGCCGCGTATCTAGAGGAGTACAGTTACCAGACTAAAGACGATCAGGAGATCTTACACTGCCTGCATCGTGAGAGCTCCTGCCAAGGTCTTGACATTAGATATTTATTCATTTAAAATATTTGTTCATCTTTATATCCTAAATAAATTGCTTATTATATACATGTATATCTATAAAAATAAATAAACAAAAAATTATTGAGTGTCAATTAATTTTATCCCCTTTTCCCCCCAATTTTGGAATGCCCAATTCCCACTACTTACTAGGTCCTCGTGGTGGCGTGGTTACTCACCTCAATCCGGGTGGCGGAGGACAAGTCTCGGTTGCCTCCACTTCTGAGACTGTCAATCCGCGCATCTTATCACGTGGCTCATTGTGCATGACACCGCGGAGACTCGCAGCATGTGGAGGCTCATGCTACTCTCCACGATCCACGCACAATTTACCACGTGCCCCATTGAGAGCGAGAACCACTTTATCACGACCACGGGGAGGTTACCCCATGTGACTCTAGACTCCCTAGCAACCGGGCCAATTTGGTGGAGTCACTCAGCACACCCTGGATTCGAACTTGCGACTCCAGGGGTGGTAGTCAGCGTCAATACTCGCTGAGCTACCCAGTCTCCTCAGTATTTTGTAAATATTAACAAAACAATGTAGAACATAAACTTGGCTCAGTGGTGTTGCAATAAGGACTCAGTTCTAAATAATCTATGCTCTACTTGAGTGTTTTGTGTAAGTCTCTGAAGGAATTAAAATACTAGCAAACTAATTGGCCAATGTTTTCTATCTCTCTCTCAGCCTTTAGCATGGCCACTGATCTGGCCACAGACCCAGAGTACCAACTTATCGTCAGCAGCAAGTGTTATGAGGCCGCCCATGACCTTTTGACCTCAGGAGTGCTGAAGGACTCGGGTCAGGAGCAGTTGGGTCAGGTTCTCAAACGGCTCGGGAACATCCGCAACGAGATGGGTGTGTTCTACATGAACCAAGCGGCGGCCATGCAGACGGAGAAAGGAGGTGGGGAGCACTTTAAATCACACAAGTTCAAGAGGTGTAGCTTAGTATTGCAGTATCTTAGTATTTCCATATTTGGGTTAACTTTTAATTAGAGAGAGACCGATATATCGGTTTTACAAATTAATCTGTGCTGATCAGTTATCGGCAGAAATCTATGATGATAGTTCCCGATAGTTTTTTTTTTATTTATTCCTCCGTGTTCCTCTGTGAGCGGCTTTTGAGGACTCTGAAGTTATAACAACTTGTTTCTACAGTATAACAGCGGCATCTAGAGGTAAAATACAAATATCACCTCGTGGGGATTTGCTGTATCATTCATCATTGACAATCTTCATCTGTATTTGTATCCTCACTTCAGTGCATATTTAGTTTATTTGGATTAGATAATCAAGTGTTCTAAATTGAATTGAGGGCATGTAAAGTAAAATGTGATTATGTAAAAAAGTTGCCGTGTCAGCACATATATTGTGTTTCCAACTTTATTTCTTGTTATGAATAATAGAGAGAACCTCAGCTGGTGAAAAATGTATATTCAGAATCCTTCATCTGGTGAATGTATTAGCTATAAAAAGCTTAATTTGATAAAAACATAAAAATAGAACATTGTAATGGAGCCAAATGGACTCAAAGAGTCCCAGATTTATTTTGGGCTTGTTTAAAGTTAAAAGTCCCACATTTTGAATCAAAGCTTATTTTTTTCTGGTTATTATTGGGATTTTGGTAGCAAAATAATTTTATTAATTTTGGACTCTGGTAGCATCTATGGAGGTGCATGTTGTAGTAAGGAAAGACTGAGAAAATATTTTAACATTCTTTAAACGGTTTTTAAAAACCATTGGACGATTAATGGGTTATCGACGTTTTCCGCCACCTTAGTTATCATATTGGCAAAATCCTCTATCGGTCAACCTCCACTTTTAATGTTGATAGCTCGTGGATTGTCCCTTGCTTGGTCCGAACTTGCAACCTTTTGACAAATATTATTTGTTGTTTACGTTGTTGGTGGACTGTACCAGCTTATTTCTCATTCTCTTTTCCTCCAGTATGCAGAAGTGTGTGCGTGGCTGAGCAGGAGTTGTGGAAGAAGAGTTTCTCATGTTTTGAGAAGGGCATGGGAGATTTCCAGGCCATTTCAGACTTGGTAAACACAGCCTTGCTGCTGTGCAACATCGGGCGACTTATGCGGATCTGCGCACAGGCTCACTGTGTCATTACATCAGAGCACAGCCGCGGGGAGTTCTCACCCGAAGAGGCCCTTTACTACAACAAGGTTTACACACGCTTCCATTGTTTTCAAGTAAAGGCATAATCTTTTCAAGTAAAGGCCTGGGTAGCTCAGCGAGTAAAGACACTGACTTACACCCCTGGAGTCACGAGTTCGAATCCAGGGCGTGCTGAGTGACTCCAGCCAGGTCTCCTAAGCAACCAAATTGGCCTGGTTGCTAGGGGTAACCTCCTCGTGGTTGCTGTAATGTGGTTCGCTCTCGGTGGGGTGCGTGGTGAGTTATGCTTGGGTGTCGCGGATAATAGTGTGAAGACTCCACACTCGCTACGCCTCTGCGGTAAGGCACTCAACAAGCCACGTGATCAAATGCACGGATTGATGGTCTCCGACGCGGAGGCAACTGAGATTTGTCCTCCACCACCCGGATTGAGGCGAGTCACTACGCCGCTACAAGGACTTATAGCACATTGGGAATTGGGCATTCCAAATTGGGGAGAGAGAAAAAAAAGTAATGTTTTTACTTGGAAATTCATCACAGTAAATATTCAACAAGAAAAAACTGTTGAGTGGGACTAATATTATTAGATAACATATTTTTTTTACCCCGCCTAAGTGGCCTTGACTATAGAAAGGATGTTTCAGAGCCACGGAAAGGTATTACATTTACATTAACATATATTTCTTCTTCAGAATAACATGAACTAATGAATCATGCTCAATAAAGGGACATTTTGTTCTGGGTTTAATACAAGTTAGCGCAATCGACAGCATTTGTAGTGAATATTTTCGACTAGTCCCTCGTTTATTAAAAGAAAAAAGCACAAAATCACGGTTATAGTAAGGCACTTAAAATGTAAGTAATGGGGCCAGTCCTTAAACATTAAAATACACACTGTTTTAAAAGTATAGCCAAATTACATGTTAATAAGATTTTAGTGTGATAAACTCGCTTACAGGGTTTTATCAGCATTGTGTCGTCATGGCAATAAAGTTGTAATATTGGATAGAACTCTGTTTTTCCTTTTACAATAAATTGCACTACTAATCAAATTAAAATTGTGATATGTCCCAGTGTGATTATTGAATTGCGAAAGGCTGAAATCTTAGTCTGCATTCGAGCTGTGTGCATTAACTGAATGTGTGAAGCTGACCGCTCATACACTGGAAACTCCACAGATTATGAAAGTGTGATTCATAATAAAAGCTAGATGCCTGAAATGTAAGAAATTGCTACAGAAATATATTACAACTGTAAAGTAAAATGTAATCCTCACTGTAGTAATATTTATAATAATAACAATCAATGAATAATGATCGTAATAATAATACAAATTAGGCAATATATCAAAAGCAAGAGTGTTTTGTACTGAATAAATGTTTGTTACAAAATTCAATGGTATGTTGAAAAGTAATCATAACATTTTTTACTAGTTAAATTTTTTTTTTATTTGTTTAATTTTTAAGAATTAATTTGATTAGACACCATTTTGATCATGAAATTATATTCTTGAAAAATTCTAAAAAAATAAATAAATAAAATACAAAAAAATAAAATCGTATGGCCCTGCTTAAAACGAGTGTTATAAATGCATGAATATTTAAAAAAGATTTTTTTTTTTTAATTATTATTTACATTGAAATGTAACTAGGTGTAAATAGGCTAAAGGAATGTGTTAAATCCATATTAGCAAATTTTTTCTGTGGTATCGAAATTGGTATCGAGTCCCGTGAGTCTTCACTGGTATCGGGACATACTACTTATATTTTGGTACCGTGACAACGCTGTTAATGACCCTGGACACATCACAAAGGTTACGTCCTATTCCAACCAGTGTTCATAAATAACATGGATCTGAATAAAATGTCAATCTAATGTGAAAATTGGTAAATGCATTGATCGCAATTAAGAAAAATTGAAGCACTTAAGGAATATTCCGGGTTCAATACAAGTTAAACTCAATCGACAGCATTTGTGGCATAATATTGATTACCACAAAAATGTATTTAGTCTCGTCCGTCCTTTTCTTTAAAAAAGCAAAAATCTGGGTTACAGTTTAACTTGTATTGAACCCAGAACATTCCGTTAAAGAAAAACATTTTGATGAAGAAATGTCCATTTAATTTAACGTTGTCTTTAAATCCTTACCCAGCAAAGACCAAGCCAAGTTCGCCAAGTACACTTGGAAGTTTACTTAAAATATAAGTAAATATTCTGTGTGTGTTTACAGTATGATGGAAATATTTAAAGGCAAATTTTCATAGTTCCATTTTTCTCTCTCTCTCTCCACATCTACAGGCTATAGACTACTATCAAAGGGCGCTGAAGTCTCTGGGCTGCAGGGACAGTCACTTAGCTGTCTGGGACTCTGTTAACTGGGAACTCTCGACCACATACTTTACTCTGGCCACACTGCTTCAGGACTACGCTCCACTGTCCCGCAAAGCACAAGAGCAGGTACCACTCACACACATTACTCTCTCCAAACACACTGCTGTTGGTCACTGAGAGGATTAAACCCATCTGATGTGTGTGTGACATGTTTCAGGTTGAGAAGGAGGTCACAGAAACCATGATGAAGTCTCTACGCTGCTGTGACCTGCAGACCGAATCAGCTCGCCAACCTCTCTACCAGTACAGAGCAGCCACTATCCATCACAGACTGGCTTCAATGTACCACAGCTGCTGCCGCAACCAGGTACATTGACAAATATATGCAGAACAAGTGTCAAAGAGTCTGCACTTTCCATTTGTTGCACACAATAAGCATTAACATGCTCTTTGACTCTCTCAGGTTGGAAACGAGAGCGTTCGTAAACAGCATAAGGCTCTGGCAGAGCAGCATTACAGTAAAGCTGTGCGACTCTTCGTAAGTCTGAGCGATGCTCCGTGTGAGCTGCTCCGCACGCTTCTGGAGAGAGTGGCCTTTGCGGAGTTCACCATGGCAGGTAAGAAACAAGTGCAGCTGAAAATAGTGTGGAGGTTTGGCCTAGTCGTGGAATGTTTGAAGGTGAAAACCCCAGAACAGTGAATTATAAAGTGACCAGCAAATTAGACATAAGCACAATCTCAGCGGGATGTTTTGATTTGTGTGTTTGCTTTCCAGGACAAAACAGCAATGCAGTTAAACTGAAAACTCTGATGGGAGCACTGGAGATCATGTGTGAAACTCGACATGCATTTAATCTTATTCTTAAAGAGCTGTTGGAGCAACAAGAGAAAGTGGTACTCACACACACACACACATAAACACAGACCCGAGTCCATAATTAACCATTTAAAGGAATAGTTCACCCAATTATTGAAAATTCTCTCATCATTTACTCAACCTCATGCCATCCCAGATGCGTATGACTTTCTTCTCCATAATCACATAAAGGCAGCATAAAAGTAATCCATACAACTCCAGTGGTTTAATCAGTGTCTTCTGAAGTGTTTCATCTGTTTTGGGTGAGAACAGAGCAAAATGTAAGTTTCTAGGCGTGATCATGATTTCAAGCTCTATTACACTTCCTCATGCTTGATGCATGCGTGGAGCGCTAGATGGCACTAGGATGTGTAACTGAGCTTCAAATCATGATCACCAAGTTATATATTTAGTTATATTTTAGTCTGTTCTCACCTAAAACAGTTTGGATCACTTCAGAAGACATGGATTAAACCACTTGAGTTGTATGTATTACTTTTATGCTGCCTCAATGTGCTTTTTGGACTCCTTTCAAATGCATTGTACGGACCTACAGAGCTGAAATATTCTTCTAAAAAACTTAATTTGTGTTCAGCAGAAGAAAGTAAGTCGTACACATCTGGTATGTCATGATGGTGAGTAAATGAGTGAATTTTCATTTTTGGGTAAACTATTCCTTTAAGGGCTGTTTAGACCGACGTTGTGCTTGCGCTTAAAAAACCTACATGCAACAAATAGAACAGAACGCATGTGTTCTTTTTAACTTGAAACAGCTGCAAAAAAATATGCCGCTCCTGCGCGAGAAGCTGAAAAAACAGCGAGTTGCAGCGCAACTCTCAAAGATGTCCGTCTAGCACTGGTTTACATAGAATAATTAAAAAACAGTGCAGACAAATACAAAAACATGTTAGTTGTGAAAGGCTCCTTAGCCAAGTGCCAACTAGAAACATAGATTGGATTTAGCGACTAAATAAAGCTGGCTAAAAAAAAAATAGAAGTCTGACCCTATTGAGGTTAAAAAATACAAATACAATGGTGACACAATTACGAAAAAGCAAATGCTGCAACATGGTCTATTAAAAATGATTTATTAATGGTACATTTTCTCAACTCATCCGTTAATGACAGGTGAGGCGTCTTATGGTGCGTTTAAGTCATGTCAGAATGATCGTATTTACATGTTGAATGCACATGAATGCCACCACAAAGTCAGAATTACTTTTTCGAGCACCGAGTTGGGGGCGTGTCAATTAAAGAATCATGGCGGAAGCCAATTGTTATGGGTAATAATTCAGTTTACCTTAGGATTTTTACTGTGTAGTTTAGTTTGTATGCATTTTTTGTTCTGTTAATGACTAATAACGGTTCAGAAAATAAGACTCATTTAGCTGGTGGATGCAGCAGCAACAATCATTTTCAACAAAACTACATTTCCCATCATTATATGTACTAGAATGATAACATGGATGGATAAAGATTTAATTACACACCTAATGCGTGGCTTTGCTCTTTATTTTGTTGGCTTGGTGCTAAAAAAAGCTTCCTTCGCCAGTTAGTGAAAAAGAGAGAAAGAAATATAAAATTACAAAACAAGTCTGTTCTTTCTGACTAAAATCACTTGAACGCACATCACGTTGTATTTACGTTTTCTGACCTCGTATGTATGAACTTCCTAGGAGGACTTGAACGCACCATTAATTTTGAACCCTGAACACTCATAGCAATATTATTCTCTTTTTGGTGAATTGCCTGTTTTACACCGTTATGAAATGTCTATTGACAGACATTGACTGCGGAAGACCCTGAAAAGCCTGAAGAATCTCAGGAGAGTTTGGATTGCTCTTCCTCCTCCGGGCTGAACACAGAAGAGGTTGTGAAGTTAATCTGCGTCTTTGAGCCCAGTTTCTCCTTCCTGCTGCTGCAGCTGATTAAACTCAGCACTGCAAATAAACGCAAAATGAAGTGAGATGCTACAGATCCAGTTACACAGAAAATAAAATAGCATTTAGTGTATAATTCGACATTCACTTTTTTTAATGGTGGTTTTGTTTTTTCTTTACAGTGGGAAAGAAGAAGAGCTTGTAAAGGTCTATAAGAATGTATATTCTCTGCTGCTACGGGCTGAAAAGTCTGTCCCGCTCATCCAGCGGGTTTCTCTCTTCCTTGAGCTGCTGGATCAGCTAAACCCGCCCACAGGAATTAATGAAAGGAGATCATCCTCTTGAGAGAACCAATCAAATTAGCCTCATTTATGCTGAGCATGTGACAGTTTGGAGTTTAAACCATCTTGCTTTTACACACCAATCCACATCTTGGTAAAAAGCTAATGATCAAGGCAATAGACAGAGATATAGCCTGTTCATCTAGTTTCAGAACAGGACTTGGAATAGAAATGTGAGCCACAACTCACACCAGCAGTGCCTTCATCTCTCAATTACAGTCTTCTGGACCTCCTAAAAGATGTCATCAGGCTTCAAATTGTCACATTTTTTCTGTAATAAAATTACATGTTAGTAATGAACAAAAATTTACAGTTGTTTGTAAAGCAGATAGGAATTGCTAATGGGACAATATGTACAAAATGTTGGACCAATGATGTTTTATACACTTTTTGCTGACAAGCAGGATTGTGTTGGTTTGTGTTTTTTTGTTTTTGTTTTTTTTGGGCAGAAATAAGCTCACGATTTGTTTCATTAAAAATGTGCAATAATTTTAAAGGGTCAATGCAATAGGTGTGATTATACCGCTGCAGTATTACGAAAGAACCTTTGTGGTGGTTTGTCTTTTAAATCTCTTTAATAAAAGTTTCAAATATAAAGTCTGTCATTTATTTAATAATTTTTTTAAAGTCATACATCTGAAACCCCACATTTTTAATCACGGGTTATATCCAAGGAGGTATTTTTAAAATAATTAATAGAAACATAAAAAAGAGCGTCGCTTCACCTTTTTTTGGTTTTGTCTTCTGTGGGTGTAATTTCGTCACCACCAATGTTTGCTTAATATGATCAATGATAACAATTATAATGTGCTTGTTTCAATCATATTGCCTAAAATGTTAATATCTTTAATAACTTTAGCAAAATAAACAAAGACGTCTTTAGGAAATATAATTGCGTGCCCTCACAAATATGGCTTCTCGATATGGGCATTTTCCGACAAGGCATTGTGGGAGCTTCGTGACGTCACAATTCCAAACCATTCAGTCAACTTTGGCGCGTCTATGTGAGAGAGTGAACTCATCAATAAATATAGGCGAGTTTATTCCCGATCATAACAAATGATCACTGTAAAACACGATTTAGAACGATCAAATGACGACTTGATTTAAAATACGGCAACTGTTCGTGGTGTTTAATCATTTGATGCGTGTAGGATTGTAGGATTTGCGATATTGTGCGATAGACAGACAGGATGACTTCTGCAAAGGAGATCAAACGTAAGTAATCACTTATTTTTTGGCTGTTCGTAGATTGATTGTTTTTTGTGCACAACATATCCCTCGTTTACTGATATATATATATATATATATATATATATATATATATATATATATATATATAACTTAATATAAGTTATTATATCAGTTAATCTGATATAATACTTAAACTATTTAAATTCTATCTATCTGTGATCCGTCTGTCTGTCAGATCTATCTATCTATCTATCTATCTATCTGGTCTGTCTCTCTCTCTGTCTATCTGTCTATCTACCTATATAGTTTGTCTGTCTGTCTGTCAGTATATCTGTCTATCTATGATCTGTTTGTCAGTATGTCTGTCTTTCTGTCAGTATATCTGTCTATCTATCTACCTATCTATAAGGGTTGTCTGTCTGCCTGCCTGCCTGTCTGTTTATCTATCTATGATCTGTCTGTCTGTCAGTAGTACTGTATATATTTCTGTCTGTCTATCTATCCATCTATCTATCTGTCTGTCTGTCTGTCTTTCTGAAGCCTGTGTATTTATCTTTGCAAATAAACTTTGTGAACATTGTTTTTAAAAGTTCTATTAAATAAATGATGTTAAAAGTTATTATTGTGATACCAAGAGCTCTTTATTGATTCTTTTCTTTGCAGAACTACAGAAAGCCAAGAGTAAAGCACAAAGCAGCAATAATCTGAAAGAGGAGGCCAATCTGTGCAATCAGCTGGGAGAGGTGTACGCTAAAACAGGTAAAATGAATCTCTACAGTTCGTAGTTATATTAAGGGATCCATGAACTCACCATTTTGAATATTATGACAGTTGTCTGTTGAATTAACCTGATGACAATTGAAGTGTCGGGCAATCTCTCAGATATGTTTATATACAGGTATTGCATATGTTTCTTGTAGGTAACTATCGTGCTGCTATTGAAGAGCATCGTCAGGAACTGGCCCTGTCTGAGATTTTAAATGATGTGATTGGTTCAGCTGTGGCTAATAGGAAGATTGGAGAATGTTACGCAGAACTGGGGAACATTGAAGCTGCTCTTAAGGTGTGCAAAACATATATTAGCTGTAAAGTGAGTCAATAGATGTAGTCGAATCACACGGCCTCACAAACACTTTCTCGCTCAGCACCAGCGGCTTCATTTGAATCTGGCTCGATCCGTCAATGATGCAGCAGAGGAGCAGAGAGCCCTGGCCACCATCGGACGCACGTACCTCTTCCTATTTGATTCTGATCAATCACGGGACAGCTTAAAGCATGCCGAAGATGCCTTCAAGAAGAGTTTATCCATCGTAGATGAGCGACTAGAAGGTTAACGAATTAACCGTATGCATTTAAAAATACATGGTAGTCAGAAATGATTGCAAAGGTCCTGGAATAGTCCTGATCAGGATCCCTGCAGAGTCTCTTTCTCTCCTTTCACTCTGACTTCTGTGTCTCTGCAGGTTCTGTATCGCAGCGAGAGCTCAGTGAGATGAAGGCACGTCTGCTGTTGAATCTGGGCTGTGTGTATGATGGACTGAAAGAACCACAGCGCTGCAGTGACCACATCAGACACAGCATCTACATAGCAGAGTGAGAAACTCATCAGTTCTCTCTTTTTGCTATTTTTTTTTAAAACGGTGGTACTGTTCATTTTGCACATCTGTATGTCTTGTCATGGAAGTCGTAGCGTTTTCAAATTACATGACGAACTGGCGACAGGGGTGAACACATTACTAAATATTTCGCTATTGACGAATCCCCGACGACTCTGCCTGGACTCCAAATTTAATTTCACAACAGAGTACACGCGAGAAGTGATACGAGATACGAAAACAAATGCATGATAATATGTTATGTATTTCAGAATATGATGTGTATGTTTTTAATCATATATTTTATTGGTAACAATATGAAAAAGCTCCTCCTGCTGAAAAATCTTCCTATTTGCTGACCTGACTGTCCAAGAGAATTGGCAATTTCTCTCCAACTCTTCTCTTTCTCCACCCGGTTGTGGGACAGTTCAGAGGGAACATCAAATAGGCGCTGGTGCTCCTGCCAATGTTCCCCAATTTTTTCCTCCATTTCTTCAGTCCAATGAGACTTTCTTGACACCGCAGATATGCTAGTTGATGTTCTATTGCAGGTACATCAGGACTCCTCCCACAACTTCCTGTGACCCATTTCTTGCTCTCTCATTGGCTGTAGGTCAACGCTGCAGTTGTATTCAGTCAAAACATCTAGATATCATTCTAGATATCTCGCTGATATCGACGATGTGTCGTCGCTTCTCTCAAATCGTGTCTTTGATGGTTCGTACATTGTGTTCGTCACTCACGGGATCCAGCTTCGATGTGCCTACGATTTCAGGCTTTTGCCTGCGATCTCTACAAAACAGTCGGCGAGCGATTATCAGGCTCAAAATCGTGAAGCGTAAACTAGGCATAAGTAAAATGTGAGCATTTGCAAAAACAATTCTTCTTTTCTTTTAGGAAGAACAACCTTCTGGAAGATCTTTATCGTGCAAACTTCAACCTGGGCAGCATTCACTTCCGAAACGGACAGCACTCACGGGCCATGCGCTGTTTTGAGCAATCTAAAGAATGTGCTCGCAAAATGAAGGACAAATTCAGTGAGAGCGAATGTTTCCACAGTATCGGCAAGGTAATTATCCTAAGACACCCAAAGCGCTTTAGAAACGATTCTTGTTGTGATTTGTCTGTATAGGTTGAGCATGATTGTGACAGGTGTACTTAACATTTTGATGATCTTGTTCAGATATTGCTTCATCTGGGTGACTTTGCAGCAGCGCGGCGCTCTCTGAAGAAAGCGTTCTTTCTGGGTTCCCAGCAGCCTGCAGATCGTGAAGCCGTCAAGAAAGATTTTAAACACTGTGAGACCGAAATAAGTGCTGCACAGCTAAAGATTGCATTTTGATCTCTTTGAGCATAATAGTTTTTTTATAGCGAATCACACAAATAAGACCTCTTGCAAACTGCTCTTTCAATAACATTTTGAAATGTATGTCTGTTTGATGTAGCGATCCGTGGCTGTCAGTTGGAGCAGGCGGCGTCTGAAGTGACTGAAAAGGTTTCTCATGAGGCCATGGATCTCTCAGAGCAGATGGGTGATCTCTTCTGTAAAGTGAGCTGCTATAGGAAAGCTCTGGAGGCTTATCAGACACAAGTAAGAATATTTCGTTTAAATACATTAACCCTCAAAGACTCAAACATTGACATTGATGAAGTTTTTCTTTTTTTCTCATTGAAAATGTTTTTAGGAAGCAGCTAATTATAAAAAGTTGATTTCCAGGAATGGAAAATTCATGGAAATGAATAAAATCTTGAAAAGACATCGAAGTCAATATGGTGCAGAAGCACATAATGTTTCCATTTAGTTTTCTTATTATTTTGCTTCCACTCTTGAAGTCTATGGTAGCCCACACGTAGGAAAGAAAACGTTAAAACTTGGCACATTAATAGCGGTGAGTAAGACTAACCCACACCCAAAATTTGGGGTCTCTAACTCAATCTCTGTAGTGCTACCAACAGTTCAAAGTTTCACTTACGTTTCCACTTATAACATTTGCACTGTAAGTCCAGTCCAAAAAAACAAAGTACTCTTTTCTCTGATTCCTTGCATCATACAGATTCCCATCATAGGTCGCATGAGTCATTTTAAGCTCCACCCACAACATTTTCAGAAAACCCTACTTTTTCTAACTCCTCCTAGACCATAGGTCCGAAATTTGCATGTATCATCTAGAGACACTCATGACAAAAATTTAGAGATTTATGATAGACCAAACCGTTCTTTTATACCGTATCAACTAATTCGATGGCGAGCGCGCCAAAGTGGACGTGAGACTGTATCTTCGCAACACTTCAGTGTATTGACACAAAAATTGGTATATTTCAACACAAGCATTACATGAGGATACCTGCACAGTTTCAGCACAGTGCCACGTAGTGGTCAAGAAATATAAAAAGATTGCTATTTTTCAGAGGTTTGGCCTAAAAACATGAGAGGGGTCGCTTTAGATTCCTTGGGGGATTCAGAGACGAATGATGCCCAATTTGCTATGGTTGGTCATACTTCCTGTCCACCATTTTAAATGTAATTAATAACGTACATTTTCAAACTATTCCTAGGTCATACATCCATCCATCTTCAACCGCTTATCCAAAGTCGGGTCGCGGGGGCAGCAGCTTCAGCAGGGGGCCCCAAACTTCCCTATCCCGAGCCACATTAACCAGCTCTGACTGGGGGACCTCGAGGCGTTCCCAGGCCAGTGTGGAGATGTAATCTCTCCACCTAGTCCTGGGTCTTCCCCGAGGCCTCCTCCCAGCTGGACGTGCCTGAAACACCTCCCTAGGGAGGCGCCCAGGGGGCATCCTTACCAGATGCCCAAACCACATCAACTGACTCCTTTCCACGCAAAGGAGCAGCGGCTCTACTCCGAGCTCCTCGCGGATTACTGAGCTCCTCACCCTATCTCTAAGGGAGAAGCCCGCCACCCTTCTGAGGAAGCCCATTTCGGCCGCTTGTACTCGCGACCCAGTTCTTTCGGTCATCACCCAACCTTCATGACCATAGGTGAGGGTAGGAACAAACATCCCTTGGGCCCACCACCCATTGGAGAAACCGCAGGAGTCGGGTGCGCTGCCATATGGGTGGCAGTGAAGGCCGTGGGTCTCGACGGACCAGACCAGGGCGGCAAAAGCTAGTCATACATTTGTATTACACGAAATTGCTGTGTATTAGTTAGGAAAACTAATGACAAAAAGTTATGAAAAGTCTTTGATAGACCAAACTGTACTTGTGTAACGTGTAAACAAATTATATGGCCCGATGCCATTAAGGTTTTGAGGCTGAAACTCATGAACGCTGTGGCGTATTGACGTGGAACTTCATATGTGGCATTGCGACCCAAGCCCTGACAATACTATATCAATTTAGTGACAGCGCCACCTATTGGTCAAAATTTATAAGCACTTGTATTACACTAAAAGTCATTAAACTAATGTCTTTTTTTTCTCACTCATCACTGAACTTCTAGGATCCGTAATTGCTGCTTGCAGCTATAATTTTCCGTTATGTTTGTCCTTCATAGAATTATAATTGTTTTTAAATACATTGTTTTAAGACTCTGGTTTGTGTGTTTTTAGCTGGCGTGTGCAGAGGATTTAGGAAAGCCGGCTCGTGAGTTAGCTGTCATCCACGTGTCACTGGCGGCCACATACACAGACCTGCGACAACATCCCAAAGCTGTTGAACATTACAGACAAGAACTACAGCTGAGAGAGGGCAACCCCAAAGAGGTAACACTCACATAGAGCATAGCAACTCCTCACAAACTGCAAATCAATATACTTACAGTTTGTGTAATAAACTTGGTTGTACATCTTCAGAGCTGAAAGACATTCCTCAAACTTTCTCACAACTCAATATTTATCTTGCTTGTGTGTGTGTGTGTGTGTGTGTGTGTGTGTGTTTCAGGAGTGTGAGACATGGCTGAACATTGCAGGTTGTCAGGAAGAGATGGGAGAGTCAATGGAGAAGATCGATGCCAGTTACACTGCTGCTCTCAGCTGCGCTGAGAAATCACGTCTAAACAAACTACAGGTCAGTTTCTGCCTCTTAACACTCGCAAACCGCCCCGATGTGTGTTAGTGTCACTGTTTTCATGATTTAGAAGAATTTGTATAAAACAAGTATATTTGTACATATGGTCTAGTTTATCAGCCATCCAGGTCACTAAAAAGATGAGTAGATATTTGCCACCAACATTAAAGGAGTGAAGCCTTAAAGGAATGGTGGCATTGCTGCATCAAGTTTCTTTCTGTCCTTACTGAAACCGAAATTCTGAATGTGACAAAACGACCGCCAGCCTTATATACAAAGCGGAAACCAAGCGGCTTACTATGTCTTGTTGCACATCGCTTTTCACTGGTGTTGTTATTGTGCAAATTGGTTTTATTTGGTTTTTTCAGAGACGGGTCTTCAGGGTGTGGTTGCAGGCACAGCGGCGCAGCGGCTCCTCGCAGTGTGAAGACACAGAAGCTCGACTTCAGGAACTGTGCGAGAGAGACGGTCGGAGTCTGGAGGATAGTGAAGAGGAGGAGGAAGAAGAGGAAGTGGAGAACAGCGAACCTCTAGAGGACAGTGACATCCAGTACTCTGAGTCTGGTAATACACAATATTACAGAACGCTTATCTTGTTTTATTGTAGTGAGGCAGATGTACTATGCTACTGTGATATCAGATGGTAATACCATAGCATATACCGAAGTATTCTTTTGAAATACATGGAATATTACAAAAGTAGACAGGTTGGACTTTCTTGTCAACTTGGAGAACCATTTATGGGGTTTATTTATATGATGGGAAATATTGGCTTACCTGCTGTGTATTATAATGTAATAAAGATGTAGATGTTTTATTTTGGTTGATTAATGAATCTTTCTGTGCAGATGATGATGATCTGGAGGGCTATGACAAGATCGTTACGGGCAAGAGAAAGACTCAGAGGGTAAGACTGAATTCTTTACGTTCTCAGCAAAGACAGTTGTCTGATCTTTCAGTTCTTTAAATGTTTTTTGTTCTTTATTGTCTGTGCAGTGGAACCGACGCAATGAGAAAGGGGAGACAGTTCTTCACAGAGCCTGTATAGAGGGAAACCTGAAGCAAGTCCAGTACCTGCTGGAACAGGTGGGTTTAAATCAACTCTGCAGGAACTAATTTACTGTTCCTTTACTAAAAGGGATCATGGCAACCATAATTCCTTACCAGAGGTAGAACAATGTATCGATTGATTGCTAGAGGGTTCTTACAGTATAACAGCAGCATCTAGAGATGAAATAAGAAGAATCACTGATTGTGGTCACATGCGTTTTTTACCACATTCGTGTGTGGATTTTGTGATTGGATCACAAATCTTTTTAGACCCAGTTAGGACCCGTATTTAACACTGACCACATGTGATCGTAGCACCTGAAACGCATCTTAAGGTGGAACCAGGTGGAAACGGGGTTGTAGAAAGCTTTAGGAACCTTGTAATTAATAGTCATTCCGGGGCGGCTGTGGCTCAGGTGGTAGAGCGTGTCGGCTGCCAATCGCAGGGTTGGCGGTTCGATTTCCAGCCCAGACGACTCCATATGCCGAAGTGGCAAGACACTGAACCCCAAGTTGCTCCCAATGGCAGGTTAGCGCCTTTCATGGCAGCTCTGCAGCCGTGTGTGTGTGTGTGTGTGTGTGTGTGTGTGTTTGAGAATGGGTGATTGGGAAACAGTGTAAAGCGCTTTGGTAACCTGTAAGGTTAAAAAAAAGCACTATATAAGTGCAGACCATTTACCCTTTTTTTTTTTTAGAGTGTTTGCTGTAGTAACCAGTATTATGGTGTAAACTACTGCATGGTTTTCTTTATTTAAACATGTTTATAGCTGTCAATGTGTTTTTCTCTCTGATAGGGTCACCCTGTTAACCTCAGGGATTACTGCGGGTGGACGCCTTTGCATGAAGCCTGTAACTATGGTCATCGAGGTACAGCAGTCAGCCAGTTTAAAATGCTGTTTCATCAAGAATCGTTGTATTCGAGATTTACCTGTCACACATGACTTGTCTGTATCATACAGAGATTGTAGCCGTACTGTTAGAACGTGGAGCGAATATAAATGACCCCGGCGGTCGAAACTGTGAGGGCGTTACACCCCTTCATGACACACTAAACTGCGGCCACTTCACCGTCGCTCAGCTGCTGATACAGAGGGGAGCGTCGGTCACCGTCCGCAATAGCAAGGTCAGACCCTCCCATATTCTACACACATCCGTGTTTACGTGGAACATTTTTACAAATGTATCTGTTTGAGTAAATATGATTAATGTATGATTTTATAGGGACACACTCCTCTGGACACTTTGCAGCAATGGTTTAAGAACTATAGCCGAGAATTGGACCAGGAGACAAAGCAGGAGTGTTTGGAGACTGAGAAACTTTTAAAGAGAGCACTGTCAGGGGATGGTGAGAATTAGACATTTTTTATTTTTTTTTCCCAAGGGGCCTGAGAGGTTAAAAGCAGATATATCAAAGCTTGTATTGTTAGTAAAGCACTTATATTAATGCTTCATTTAAATAAATGTTTGTTATTTGAGCTGTGACGTTATCTAAATCTGTGTCCCTTTCCTAATTTATTTTTTAGCTTGTCATGACTTGAGTTTGAAGGTTAAATATAATTTTGCAGAGACTGGTTTGATGATTTGATCACACCAGTCTCATACTAATATGTGTTAGTATATGAGAAAATTCCTGTAATTAGTGGTAGATTTTTTGGCTCAACAAAAGCTTAACTACATAAAATATTCCCTTTTTTTTTTAGCAGTCATTTTCACTTTTTTCTGTCTTTTCTCTATCTCGATCTGCTGCAGTGTCTTTTGTGTCAGTGGCTCCACGCCAGCAGAGGAAGCTACAGGACAGTCAGCTCTTTGATACTGAGTGTTCAGAACCGCTTCTACAGCAGGTTGAGGTGCCTCCCTTGCCCCAGCGGAATATTCCCCGCTGTACTGCCACCAACCGTGCTACAAAAAACCCTGCTCCAAGACACAGGGGCAGCTCCGGCCCAGCCAGCCGGCTGAGAGGGATGGAAGCAGATGTTCTGTATGGGGTAAGGTTGGAGCTGATGTTTGTTACATTTTGAAAGATTGAAAATGCTAATTTTTTTATGGTGGGATAATTCACCCAAAAATGAATATTCTGTCATTTATTCACCCTCATATTCAAAACTTGTGTTTTGTTGCCATTTTGAATTTTCCTCCTAGACTGTTTCGATCCGATTCCCAAGACATTTTGCATGTAATGTCTAGATATTTACAGGATCAAAAGTGAAAAAAAAAAATGTATCTGTCAAATTGTTTCGAAGACAAAAGCCAATCAATTTTTTTTTTAGCCATGGCCCAAATTTACTTATGACCTATATCTTCTGAACGCATTGTCCAAATTAAATGAAACTTGGGAAACTTTAACACAATGACATTTTGAGGATGCATGCCAAATTGAGTCCAAATCTGCCTTTAGGTGGCGCTACAACAAATAACCAATTATAACTCTTGTTATAACTGTTTGATCAAGGATGTTGGAATTTAGCATGGTCTTTGGGAACAAGTGCTAACATATCCTTAAAATATTTATTTGATAAATCAACCAAAATGGTTTTACAGTTTTGGAACAACATGTTGGTGAGTAAATGACTGCAGCATTTTTATTTTTGTGTAATCTATCCCTTAAAATGACTGTTTTTCTCTCGTCACTTTAGAATGATAGCAGCTCCTCCGATTATTCAGACTCTGATTGCTCAATCAGCACTTTACAAACCGGTCGTCCTAGACAACGTTCCCCA
Organism: Moxostoma hubbsi; assembly: GCA_032164185.1. Classification (NCBI taxonomy): domain Eukaryota; kingdom Metazoa; phylum Chordata; class Actinopteri; order Cypriniformes; family Catostomidae; genus Moxostoma; species Moxostoma hubbsi. The sequence goes on along the minus strand of JAVLUX010000013.1, from coordinate 41,290,423 downwards.
GTCGCCCAGTCCCCACAGGAAGTCCCACCCAACCAGGAAGTGCCCTCCATATATGGCATCAGAGAAGCTGTATTATGCCCCCAGTCTGAATTGGGTAGAACAGAGTACCAAAAGGTCATGCAAAACCTGGGCAGTGCCAAATCCCGCCTCACCTCTCAGAGCCTTTCAGAGCCGGCCTTTACCAGCACTCCAGCTGTGTCGGCCAATAGCAGATCGGCGTTGGTCCCTGAGGACGAGTATCTGGCAGATGATTGGCTTGAGGATGACCTGATGGATGTTCAGCCCAAGAAGAAACGGAGAGTGTCTGAGCTTAATATCCCATGCGAAACAAGTTCAAGAACTCAAAATAATTTCTCTGTATCTAACGAAGCGTCTCCAAGAGGTGTGTTTCAGGATAACCCCTCACCTCCAGCACCCTATGTTTTTTCTCTCTCTCGTAATATCCTGTTTCATTCGTAAATGTCAGAATTTAGAAGTAAAATTGGTTGTGATTTGTCTTTTTATGACTTTAATTCAAAATGAATGTAAAATGGGACTATGTAGTGTGATATATGATAAACTGAGGTGTTTTAAAATTAGTCACTGATCCACTCCAACACTGACTATAAAAGTTTTCTGAAATGAACATTTAAAAGGCTTTTTAAAATTCTCATTGCAGTTCAGAGTTCATCGAGCAGGGGGCTGTCTCTTAATAAAGGAGCCAATAAGTCTCGACAGGTGAAGATGAATCAACTGCCTGGCATGGTGATGCTGGGTAGAAGAGAGGTCAGCAGGTCACAGAGCCCCGTCATGACCCAAGAACCTGACCCGATACATGATCCTGTACCTCCTACACATCAGCCTCTGGTAATACAGACCTCACTATTTCATTGGCTGTGCTTGGAATGTTCTACTCCATGTTCTGCTTCATACCACGCAGTATATACTGAAAATCACCTGTTGTTTTTTTTACAATACTATGGATTTTGTCATATGGATTGCATTGTTAGATACAGTATTCTATATTTTAGTTTAGTAAATTTTTTGGCAGATGTAGTAGGCCGTCTGTTTATTGCAGGCAGACAGAAACTTTGCGTTCTGTAGACGGTATACATACTACATGCTACTCTCCAAAAAATAGATATCATGCAATTCAAAACATCCAAATTGTGTTTGATTTGCAATAATGGACTGGTATGAGGCACATATTAGTAATTGTATTATTAATTACCATTAAAGAGTGACACTTATTTATTTATTTTGCAAAACAAAAGGCAGTATTTCAGAACAGAACATCCCATGTGCCTGTACCAATCAGAATGAGGGTCAGAGTTCAAGATAATGTCTTCTTGATTCCTGTTCCACACAGGTATGATTTTATTTGATTTTTATGCTGGTTTTGTATATTTATTAGGGCTGTTAATAAGTTAAAATTAAATAAACGAATGACTTAAACATTTTTCTGTGATTAATCAAGGTACATGGTACATTAAAACAAATATTAAAATATAATCATAGATATATTTACTTTATATGTGTATGTTAATTAGTTCAGTTTTTTTGTGGATAGTTAAATTAGACACATTTTTTACAAGTATATGTTTACATACCATAAAATCAGTGGACATGCTGTAATTAAAAGTATATATAAATAGGTTAAATGGGCTGACTCAAGTTTATCTTGCAAACTAAATTTTATGTGACTTAAGTTTACATTGCCAATGCATTATAAGACACTATAATACAGATACAAAACAAATGGAATGCAGTATAGTCATTTCTAATCTCAAAACTATTATTAAACTTGTAGTGAAGCAGACTCCTGTACAGTGGCGTGGTTGTGTGAACAGGCTGCTCAGCGTTACTATCAGAAGTGTGGATTACTGCCATGCCTCTCCTTGCAGAAAGAGGGCGCCCTCCTCTTACCCACTGATCCACTGCTGGCTGTGCTGCACACCAATGAAGAGGTCAGAAGAGCTGTTCGTTATTCGGTTAATTGAGGCCTTAAAGTATACAAAGAATGTGTGACTGTGGTGTTACATTCATTAACAGCAATATTTTTGGCTTTTAAAGGTTTTTTCCAGGTTCAATTCAAATTATCCACAAGATGTAAACAGTATGTGTGTTAATGTGATTTTAGTGTGATAAAACCGCTTACTAACCTTTTCTGTGTAAAGTTATAGCCAATTTTACGTCTTTGCCATGACGATGTAATGCTGTAAACCCTAAAATGTCAAATCATATACAAGTTTTAACAGAAGAATTGATGTAAGTGCTTTTATAAAATAAGCTTCACATTTCTGCCTTTAAACCCTCCAGAAAATGACCACATTCACTTCCGGTCCAAGTGCCTCACTATAACCTTGAATTTAGCATTTTTTAAGAAAAGGAGGGACGAGTCTAAATAATTTTTTGTGTTAATCAACATTATGCCACAAATGCTGTCAATTGAGCTTAACTTGTATTGAACCCAGAACATTCTTTTACATTTATTTGGATATGCAACACGCGTAATGTCTTAAAACTTACTGTAGTGCAACTGACCAAAAATGAAAAATGCCATTTGTCTATTTCATTTATATTGCAAAAAAATAAAAGCAAACAAAAATTTTTTTCTATTTAACACTAAAGAAATTAAGCAGAATGTCCTTGCTTGGATGGATGCATATTTCATGCATTTATAATCAGAACATTTTCCAGATGATTATCTATATATATATATATATCTGCATTTTTTCAAAGATAAGTAGGGCTAATCGTTGCACAACAATTTTCGTCTCTTCATACATATTTCTTAAAACAACTTTGGGAAAGTTTGAGCGGCAGAGTAACTTATAGGGGGTCGCACGCTGGACACGTCTGGCGGACAACATGGAGAGTTCTTAAAGTCGAAGTGATCGTTTTCTATGAAGATGCACTCAGCGCCGCTACTCGTGTCTTTCGGCGGCGCCCAGCTATAACTCTGGTGACTGCTTAAATTCTGCATCTCGCATAGTTTTCCATTCAATTCGACCCAAATCATTATCAAATGACAAAGATTGTTTACTCTAGCCATCGCTGGATGATATATTGTGTTTATGTATCTTTCATATAGCCTACAAAATGGATTTTCAGCTACAAGTATGTCTTTTTGTGGTTTGTCAGCTTGAATGAAACCCATACATTGCTACATACAGAGAAATAGCATAATAAACATCACCATTTATAATCGTTCTGTTTGTTCCATTACACCAGTTTTAGTATACACTAACCTGCATACTCGTCACTTTGTTAATTCTTCCTCAAGACATTTGTGTGTATGGTGACTAAATTCACGACTTTAGACTGCTACAGTGAATCCACATGTCCTTCACTATCAAGTACAGTAAATGTTATATCACCCCCTTGTGGTCTCCAACGCTATTACGCCAGACTACATTAAACTTAAGCCCAATGGACTGGGTGCATCTCAATCAGCTCCCTAGTTCAGTAGTCAGGGCACTGATCAGGGAGTCGGCCACTTTATGGACTGTCTCAATCGCAAAATTGTTCAGTGCACCGAAACATTTGCTCCCTTAAAATCCCACAATGCACCTTAAAAACCAGGGAGCATCATTGCTCACTATGTTCCCTTACCGGAAACATCGCCATGTCTTCTGAAGTCTCAAATCGTCAGAAGACAAGCACAAGTGTAAATAAGATGTCAAAACCATACACTGTATGTTTGAATATCTTCATTACCTGGATGGGAGACCTCCTGGGAAAACTAATGCTGCTGCTGGAAGAGGTATTAGGGGGTCCAGCAGGGGGTGTTCACTCTGCGACTGTGTAGGTCCTAATGCCCCAGTATAGTGACGGGGACACTATACTGTAAAAGGGGACTGTCTTTAAGATAAGACGTTAAACTGGCTCTCTATGGTCATTAAAAATCCCAGAACACTTCTCGAAAAGAGAAGGGGTGTAACCCCGGTGCCCTGGCCAAAATCTCCCCATTGGCCCTTATCAATCATGGCTTCCTAATAATCACCATCCACTAATTTGCTCTATAACTCTACTCCCTCCTCTCCACCAACAGCTGGTGTGTGGTGAGCATACTGGTGCACTATAGCTGCCGTCACATCATCTAGGTGGATGCTGCACACTGGTGGTGTTTGAGGAGAGTCCCCTGTTCACTGTGTAAAGCATTTGAGTGTAGTGTCAGAAAAAGAGCTATATATATAGTATCTGTTAATACTGTTTATAATGCCTTTAAAAATCATGTATAGATATTTTATGATATTCCTATTGATGACCAGTGATGTTGAAGCTCAAGAAGGACCATACAAGTTGTCCAAATGACTCATGGATTATATTCCAAGTCTTCTGAAGCCATAAGAAAGCTTTGAGTGAGGAACGTATTGAAATGTGTAATGCACTGCCTTTTACATTTCGAGCGAACTTTCCCTTTTAATTTTTTTTATTGTTTTCGTGCAGGTTCTTGCTGAGGTGTGTTCATGGGATCTTCCACCTCTCCCTGAGCGCTACAGAAAAGCCAGTCAGAGTCTTGGAGTGGGTAAGCGGCCTGAAAACTATTGTTTTCATTCACACAGAGACATGGAAAACTTGTTAAAACATGTTTGTTTTATATTTTGTGTTCCAGAGGAGAACAAGCGTGTAACTCGCTTGTGTGAGGTGCAGGACAGCAGCTCTTGTGTGAATGTTTGTGGACTCAGTTTGTCTCCAGTGTCTCTGGCTCCTCTCCTCCGAGCTTTAAAACTACAGGCCAACCTCACTGAACTCCACATCTCTGGCAACCGTCTGAACAATGACCTCCTTCCAGAACTGATGTCTGCTGCTGCCACAATGCCCAGACTACGGGTTTTAGACATATCAGCCAATCAGATCACTGGAGAGGGCCTCAAAAAAGCAACAGACACCATTGAGGGGCGGAGTCAACCTGCTTTTCCTGTAAATATGTTCATTCGTTTTTGTTGTTTTATTCCAAAAATCATTATTTTTGAAGAACTTCCAAATAAACATAGTTGCATAGATCCACTGATACACACCGATCAGCCACAACATTAAAACCACTTGCCTAATATTGTGTAGGTCCCCCTCGTGCCACCAAAACAGCGCCAACCCACATCTCAAAATAGCATTCAGAGATGATATTCTTCCCACCATAATTGTGAGGGGTTATCTGAGTTACTGTAGACTTTGTCAGTTTGAACCAGGCATTTCTGTCCACAGAACTGCTGCTCACTGGATGTTTTTTGCACCATTCGGAGTAAATTCTAGAGACTGTTGTGCATGAAAATCCCAGGAGATCAGCAGTTACAGAAATACTCAAACCAGCCCATCTGGCATAAGCAATCATTCCACGGTCCAAATCGCTGAGGTCACAATTTTTTCCCCATTCTTATGGTTGATGTGAACATTAACTGAAGCTCCTGGCCCGTATTTGCATGACTTTATGCGCTGCATTCTGCTGCATGATTGGCTGATAATATAATAACACTGATGATTGTTGGTGTCAGATGGGCTGTTTTGAGTATTTCTGTAACTGCTGATCTCCTGGGATAATTTACTCCGAATGGTGCCAGAAACAAAAAAACATCCAGTGAGGGGCAGTTCTGTGGATGGAAACACCTTGTTGATGAGAGAGGTCAACAGAGAATGACCAGACTGAGTAACTCAGATAACCGCGCCGTACAATTGTGTTGAGATGAATATCACCTCAGATTGCTATTATGAGTCTTTATTCTTTTGTCTGTATTTTAAAAAAGCTACTGCATTCATGTTAAAGCTTCAGACTAGAATTTTAACATGCTTCAAGAGAAATCAGGAATTAAAATGTGTTAATTTGCAATTGAAAAGTACTTTGAAACCTGCCATTGAAAAACAATATACTTTTTGATCAGGACATTTACAGTGTTTGCTGTTACTGCATTTTAGCTTTTCATAGAGTTTCCAGGATGTTTGTCGAAAAGATGACCAGCTTTTGCTGTGTGTGTTTCATGAAACTGCTTTTTGGACAGCTGTTATTCTGTTAGCATTTGAACAAGTCTTCAAACTCCCGTCAGACGCACACTAATCGGAAATGTTTCACTGATGAGCTGTAATCTGACACCCTACCCAGTGTTGAGTATTATACATTAAATGAGGTGTGGGAGTGGAGTGATTGTCACACAACCCTATTTGATGTTTTCACATGACGTGTTGGTGGATGAGTAAGTGACATCTTGCCTGGTTAGTCTTTCTGTTATCAAGAACAACTTGAGCTTGATCTGTGAAATCTTAAAATAGCTCTGATCCCAATTTTATAATTTAATACATATATTATTTTTTTTATGTTTTTATATATAAAAGTTTAAATTGACAGCCCTGATTATATTATTCTATATTATACTGCATTATTCATTTTTTATATATATAAATTATCTTTAAATACTCAAATATTGATGGTGTGATTTTATTAATCATGCCGATTTAATCGGCATTAGACAACACTAATTAGTTCTAGTTTTCGTCCAGAAATGATCATGATGTTTGTATATGGTAAATGGTCTGCACTTGTATAGCGCCCTTTTAACCTTATCGGTATTCAAAGCGCTTTACACTGTTGACCCATTCACACACACGTTCATACACCAATGGCGGCAGAGCTGCCATGCGAGGCGCTAGCCTGCCATCGTGAGCAACTTGGGGTTCAGTGTCTTGCTCATGGACACTTCGGCACAAGGAGTAGTAGTCCGGGATTTGAACCACCAACCCTACGTTTGGTGGCCGACCCGCTCTACCAACTGAGCCACTGCCGCCTGCATATATGCATATATATATATATATATATAAAAACAAAGGCAATCTGAGTAAACACAAAATACAGTTTTTGAATGATAATGTTATTTATTGAAGAAAAAAACGTATCCAATACCAACTGGGTCTGTGTGAAAAATATATTTACCCCCTTAGTTACTAAATCCCCAAATCTATGAAACTGCATTCATGATGGGGTTCAGCTGGACTGGACACACACAGGCCTGATTACTGCCAGCCCTGTTTAATCAAATCAACACCTAAATAAAACTTTTTCAGCAGCATGAAGTTTGCTAAAAGGTCTCGCCCAGTAGTAGCACACTATACCAAGATCGAAAGAAATTCCAGAAATGATGAGGGAAAAGGTGATTGAAATACATCAGTCTGGGAAGGGTTACAAAGCTGTTTCAAAGGCTCTGGGGCTCCAAAGAACGACAGTGAGAGCCATTATCTCCAAAAGGAGAAAACTTGGCACAGTAGGGAACCTTCCCAGAAGTGGCCGACCTTCCAAAATTCCTCCAAGCGCACAGCGACGGCTCATCCAGGAAGTCACAAAAAATCCAAGGAAAACATCAATGGATCTGTACGTCTCTCGCATCAATAAATGTCACCGTTCATGACTCTATCACTATCAGAAAGACACTGACCAAAAATGCCATCAATGGAAGTGTGGTGAGGCGAAAACCACTGCTAACAGAAGAACATTAAGGGCTCGTCTGAATTTTGCCAAAACACAGCTTGATGATCCTCAAACTTTTGGGAGAATGTTCTGTGGACTGATGAGTCGAAAGTGGAACTGTTTGGAAGACGGGGGTCCCATTAAATCTGGTGTAAATAAAATACAAAGTTCCACAAAAAGAACATCGTACCTACAGTCAAGCATGGTGGTGGTAGTGTGATGTGTGGGGATGCTTTGCTGCATCAGGGCGACTTGCTATAAATGAGGGAAACATGAATTCTGCTCTGTTCCAGAAAATCCTAAAGGAGAACATCCGGTCATCAGTCCATGAGCTGAAGCTCAAGCACAACTGGATTATGCAGCAAGACAATGATCCAAAGCATAGGAGTAAGTCCACCTCTGAATGACTCAAAAGAAGCTAAATTAAAGTTTTAGAGTGGGCTCCAAAGTTCAAAGTTCTGACTCCATTGAGATGCTGTGGCGGGACCTCAAACAGGTGTTCATGCTCAAACCCTCCATTGTGGCTGATGTTGAGTGGGCCAAAATTAAAAATTCTACCGCAGCTTTGTGAAAGACTGATCTCCAGTTTGGTTGCAGTTGTTGCTGCTAAAGGTGGCACAACCAACTATTAAGTTTAAGGGGGCAGATAGTTTTTCATATGAGTGATATAGGTGTTGGATAACTTTTTTGCTTCAATAACATTATTGTTTTAAAACTGTATTTTGTGTTTGCTCAGATTGCCTTTGTTTTATGTTAGATTTTGTTAGAAATTTTGAAACAATTTAGTATGAGATATACACAAAAAAGTCTTATTGGATTAGAACAGAGTGAGTAAATGATGCCAGAATTGACATTTTTGGGTGAACTATCCCTTTAATTCCATGTTCAACATATTAGCCATAGTTGTCCAAATCTAGCCTGAGATTTCTGATTAATCTTCGCCCTCTCTCCCCTGCATATTCACATTTTGTAGTGTCTCGAGGAATTGAATTTCAGTATGAATCCTCTGGGTGATGGATGGGCACAAGCGCTGGCAAGTCTTCTGTCCGCCTGTCCCCTGCTCTCCACTCTGTCCCTGCAAGCCTGTGGCCTATCAGCACGCTTCCTTCAGCAACACCGTCTCCTATTGGCTAACGCCATGGCCTGTAAGTACACCTTTTAAATATTATATTATTACAACCAAATTAAACCAGTGAAATTACTTAATAGACTCCTACAATGCTAGGTCATGTTTGATTGTTCGTTCTTCACTTTCTGTATTCTTTGATTAATTGCTTTCAGGCACTGGGAACCTGACGTCAGTGTGTCTCTCCTACAATGCACTGGGCTCCACTGGTTTTGAGCTTGTGTTGAAGACATTACCAATGAACTCTATCAAAAAACTTCAGCTGTCTGGACTATGTAGAGGTCCATCTGACCAGCCTTCCCTGGAAATCCTCACAAAACTCCTTACACAGGTACACGTGCAGATCAAATTACATGAGGAATCGATGACAGGGGTGAACACATTACAAAACATTTCACTATTTACAAATCCCCGACGACTGCCTGGACTCCAAATTACGTTTCACAACAGAGTGCACGTGAGAAGTGAAACGCGATACGAAAACAAATGTATGATCAGATGTTATGCATTTCAGAATATGATGTGTATGTTTTTAATCATATATTTTATTGGTAACAATATGAAAAAGTTCCTCCTGCTGAAAAATCTTCCTATTTGCTGACCTGACTGTCCAAGAGAATTGGCAATTTCTCTCCAACTCTTCTCTTTCTCCACCCGGTTGTGGGACAGTTCAGAGGAAACATCAAATAGGCGCTGGTGCTCCTGCCAATGTTCCCCAATTTTTTCCTCCATTTCTTCAGTCCAATGAGACTTTGAGACTTTGGGTGGCTCAGCGGTTAAGGGGGGGTTATTGACCGAATGTAGGGGGTTCAAGCCCCAGCACCGTCAAGATACCACTGTTGGGCCCTTGACCCTATCTGTTCCAGGGGCGCTGTTTCATGCCTGACTCTGCGCTCTGACCCCAGCTTAGTTGGGATATGCGAAAATAACTCCATTTCGTTGGCTCTGTACTCTGCACAATGACAAAGTTGAATCTTAATCTTAATGAAACTTCCCGTGCCCCGTTTCTTGCTCTCTCATTGGCTGTAGGTTAACTCTGCTGTTGTATTCAGTCAAAACATATTTCGCATTGCACGATTTGGAATCGCAGACGGTTCCAGATATTTAACATCCATCGGCGACACGTTGGCGCTTCTCTCAAATCACACCTTTGATAGATCATACATTTCGATCGTCGCTCACGGGAGCGAGTTCCGTTTGCCCACAATTTCAGGCTTTTGTTGGCGATCGCCACAAAACTGTCGGCGAGCGAAAAAAGGGCTTAAAATCATGTAGTGTAAACTCTGCATAGATCGCAACATTAAAAACTTGGATTTGAAGCAAAAATTGAAAATCGGAAAAAAGACAAAGGTACAAGACTGTGTACTTAACGTCTTTAATGACTATCCCATGAATTATGGCGAATGACAGTATAATTTAAAACAAAGTCAAAATATAACTTTTGATTTAAAGTTGTAGATTATTAGTACATATATATTTAAATTTTATCACAAAATATTCAGATATGCAAATATGTTAGTAGTTTGAGAGTGTAGGGAGACAGATTTTTTTTATTTATTTTTTTAATTCGAAATGTAATTCGATTTGCTTCATTCACAGTGCGTCTTGAGAGTGGGCGGTCACTGCAGAGCTCTTTTGGCGCATTTTGTTCGCCTTGATTCTCTGATCGGTTGATTGTTTCCTTTCAGGATCGTGGGTAGTGTAGTTCTTCACCTCAATTAAACAAAATAAAAAAATAAAGCTGAAATAGCATTGGTAATATTCCATTAGTTTACATGTGACTGAATTGCTTGAGGAGGAGTATCTTTTACTTTGACATTGTCACTGTCAGACGGCAAGTGGTTCAGGATTTCAAGGACCCCCCCATGACATGTTTTGTTTTTTCAATTTAACTCTTTTACAGTGTCATTTGCAATGTGGTATTCTACTTTGAAAATAAATATCACTATTTCAATGTTATGTAAATGTGTTTGGGTTGCAGGGTGACTGTCCGCTCGTGCATTTAAGTCTTGCTGGAAACGGTCTGACGGACCACAGCATGCTTTCTCTCGCCAGGTGAATCATTTTTATGCATTTTACATATTTTAACTTGACTTTCTAAAGCTCTTAAGACTGTGTCAGTTTGAAGCTATTGATATTACCAAGACAAGTATTTTGAGTAATTATATTGTACATTTTATGATTCTATAATGATCATTGGTTGTTTTTAGTTGTCTTCCATTCTGTCATTCCCTGGAATCTTTGGACCTGTCTGCCAACCCTGCTGTGACCTCAGCCGGGCTTCGAAGTCTCCTTAATGCCCTTGTGGAGGCCCAGCGACCTTTGACACATCTCAATCTTCAAGGTAAAACTTCTCAGTTCAAAGCATAAAATGTCTTTATTGTGGACTTTTTTTTTTTTTTTGCATCCTGCCAGTGGGGGTGAGTGGTTTAATGGTTAGTAATCTAGGCTGATAGTAGAAAGGTTGTAAGTTCAAAACCCAAAAGAGAATATTCACGAACTGACATTGGGAGGGTAAATGCGTGCAAGCCATTCATAGGTTGATTTCTCAGAAAAGTGTAAACACTGTGGCTCTCTGAAGCCACATTCATCTCTTTGTTGGAACATCCTGATCACTCTGACATAGCAACACTGTCACGACCAATACCTGTTTGAAAACAACCATTATTTGAGCAATTCCATTTGGAGATGCTTGAGTTGCATAAATTACACCCTTTCAACTTTAAGCAAGAAACTTGACCTTAAAGGGGTTCTGAGACACACACACACACACACACACACACACACACACATACACATATATATATATATATATATATATATATATATATATATATGATATGATTATGATGTGACACAACCAAAGTGAGTTGCTTCAATTGCATTTGTCGTTCAGTTCAGAATGAAAATAAACAGTGGATTACCTTCTAAAGCCACTTTGTGTATTGCCTAATGCTGTACTTGTCTGCAACAAAAATGAAAATGTTTGTAATTATTATTATATTTATTGCATATATTACATTTTATAGTTATTTAATTATATATTGAATATTTTTTATTATAGGGCCTCTCTTGACAAATATCTCTTATGTGATTAACTGCGATTCATTCGATTGACAGCCCTATTTATTTTATATCTCCTATAATGTGTTGAAGCTTGACTAAAAGTTCCTTTCTTGTTCTCCATGACAGGTTGTCAGGTATCTGGCCCGTGGGGTGATCTGTGTTTGGACAGCTTGTCTGATCATATTCAGGATCTGCGACTGTGTTCTCAAAGTCTGAATAAACTGGACCAACAGGCACTGCAACAGAGCTGGAGACAGAGAACTGAACCCGTGCACATCTTCTCTTGCAACTCCAAATGCTTGCTGAGCATTACTGCAGCCTCTCGCTAAACTTTACGTCACAAGTTGCCAGCAAATAGTCGGATTGCTGCAGGCAATGCTGTGCATTTCTTTATCACACCCAGGACTATTATTTACGTTATGATTACTCCTCACAACAAATATCTATTTATAGACATGTTTGGTGAACACATTTGTCGGTAAATGTTGTCTGAAATTGTAGCGTGTGTGCTGTAATATTTGTCTATAAATGTTTTCTGCAATTGTAGTCTTTTTTTATGATCATTGTAATTATTTGTATGGACAAATGTGTTTGTGTTTATAAGACCTTGCTGTTACTTTGGACCCATTTTATTGCATAATTCTTCCTGCAAATTCTATTTGCTGTGTAATAATTTAGAATTTTCTAAAATTATGTTTTGTATGAAATGGGAGATATCAGTGTGCATGGTGTTACCCTTTTCGACAACAGATGGTTTGATGCAACGAAAGAAAACGAGCCACAAAATATTAATTCAAGCATCCTCTTTTTATTAAAAGTGATCTTTAAAAATAGCTGTGTAGCATTACAATGCCACAGAAGCACAAGTCTGTTTTAAACATGTTATTTTCTGTTGACAGCAGAAAACATTCCTGTACAATAAAGGCAAATGTGTGTGATAAACATGCAAAAAACAACAGCATATCATTTCCATTATCATTTTACGAGCCTCCTACTACAACAGATCTGCAGGAAGTGTGATTCACTAAACCACAACAAGCAACACCACTAGCTCTAGTGCACTCGGAGCTTTGCAGGATTCTATGAACTTTTTCTGCAAACAAGAACACAATTATTGAAAATGTAATTTAGCATTTCACAATGTGGAAATAAATAATCAAACTTAAGATGAACTCTCCGGCCTTTTCTTGCGAACACCGATGTTTCCACAGATGGTTGCAGTACCATAAGTAGTTGATAGTTCTTCAACCATCATGTTGGTGCACTTGTTCACAAATTTCCTTCACAGCGGTTTTAGGAAGCCGATCGCATCAAAGACTCACGTTAGATACTTTTTAATGTCTTCCTGTACAAAAGTCACAACCACAATTATCTCACAATAAAAACACAACTGTAGTCTTTATGTATTGATTCTATAATATTTGTATTTATTTTTTTATAGATTCCATAAAACAATTTAAACAACAGAAAATGTGGAATCAAATTATATAACATTAATACCCTTCCTCTCAAAACAGTCCCCCCACCCGACATAAACACAAACCCCAGTGGTCAAACGTTCAATTGACAATGACACACAAACACTCAAATCGGCCTATGTAAATTGTGGTGGTGGCGTAGTGGGCTTAAGCACATAACTGGTAATCGGAAGGTTGCTGGTTTGATCCCCACAGCCACCACCATTGTGTCCTTGAGCAAGGCACTTAACTCCAGGTTACTCAAGGAGGATTGTCCCTGTAATAAGTGCACTATAAGTCACTTTGGATAAAATCGTCTGCCAAATGCATAAATGTAAACGTAACTTACTGAAATGTAACCTGGGATGTTTACCATTGCAAGTGAAGGACTTCACTATGCTATCAAATTGCTTGAAATAGAGAGTGGGGACATCTAGAGGGAGAGATTGTAGCGGGTAGTTTTATTTATTATTTAATAGCATTAACTTTCCCTATCATAGATAAATGTAATAAAGCCCACCTGTCCACATCGCTCGAAGAGCTTTTTATTAAAGGGTCAAAATTAATTCTAACTAAATCACAAACATTTGCTGGGAATAAAATACCTAAATACTTAACGCCCTGTTTGGGCCCCTGGAAGGTGCCCGGCTGAAAAGAAATTCTATCAGGAAGGCTTGCAGACTTGAGTGAAATTTAAGATGACATTTATTTGATGAATATTAAACAGAAATGTAATGTCTCTCTTTGGCGTAGGTCCCGTCTGGTGGTCCGAAGAAGTTGTACTCTGAACCGTCATATCCTGCCGGAGATAGGAGGCAGGGGCGAGGAGCCTACCTTCGTGAAGGACGGGACTCAACTGGTGGTGGTGGGGTGGTGGAGGTTGCCGTGTTAGCGCACTGATACAGCAATGTGATAGATTGTGAGCAGATTTATAAAGCAATGGCTTACATGTGATTGGCTGGGAATTACCCAGCTAATGGTGCGATGATGTACAGCTGCTAGTCTTCCCGCTAGAACTACACTGCGGATACATTTACCGGGCAGTATGCTGTCAGAGTCAAAGCTTCGGATTTAGACCAATTCACTCTGTATTCTGAGAATTTAAAAATGGAATTAATAATTATGCAGAGGCAAGGCATAGATCTAGTAGGATCGGAGACAAATAATAAAATATCATCTGCATAAAGCAAAAGCTTATGCGCTAGCCCTCCCACCATCACACCTGGATCATTCTCCTTTCTTATCGCAGATGCTGATTGTTCCAGGGCAAGACAGAACAACAAGGGGGAAAGAAGGCAACCTAAATTGGCATTGTAAATTGATGAAATTTGGTGTGTGTTATCAAATTGTCCTAGTGCCTATGTGTACCAAGTTTTGTGAAGTTTGGACATTGGACTCTCAAGATAAGGGTCAATTAGTCCTAGCACCTCTAATTTTATTTTATTTAATTATAACAAAAAGCACCCCCTGTTATCATAAATGGAAGATATTTGCTGTTTTTGCATAAAATCATGGCAGTAGTCAGGTTGTCTAGGACTTATGCCACATCCAATGATTTTGCTGCGTTGTGTTTCTATTATCATAAATTGATGAAATTTGGCATGCGTCTTTGGACTGCCCCTGGTGACAAGTGCAGACATTGCGCTCACAAGATACAGGCAACTAGTCATTATGGGCCACGTTCAAACATTTTATCGTCTCATCTGCTAAACGAATTGACAAAACAAAAACTTCTACACACCTCAAACAACCTCAAAAGCTAAAGTTGAAACGTTTTCGCACCAAGGCTGTAGCTATACTGATGTGACTCTGAACAATCACAAATCGAAGAGCAAACCATGTGCTCTAGTGCAGAGTCGTACTAAACCACATCTCTACTCGGCTCTCAAAATGGAGAGAAATTTGCACCCCTGCCCACAATTCTTCAAATCAACCCAGTTCCCAAACTCATCACCATTAAAGTTCTAGGCCTAAATGAAACAAAGACCTGCATGCCTTTAAAGCAAAGTTTGGCAATAAAAACCCTCTTGTTGAAGACTTCTTCTTGCATGTAACCTATGTGTTCCATGAGCTGTGGTCCTTATTTGGATGCAGACTGGTCTCACTGGGGTTCTGCTGCTAACTGAAATTCAAACAACTGCCCCCAGTGCCTGGATCCGGAAGTGTTGTTTCAAACATATGGGTACATTCACACACTCTCACGCCGAAATCGTTAGGATTCGTACAACTTTTTTAAAAATTTGGCTAACTCGTATGATATTGCATGACTGCACTTGTTTAAATTGCACTCGTTTGAATTCCTACGACTTTCACTGCAGCCAATGACATCGCTGGATATAATTTCCATCTAATACGCAATCAATTACTTGCTTCCGTCACACACAACAGCTTCCTGTCATGTTTACTCACTCTACTGATTGGTTATGCTTAGATAAGGGGTTTGGGGTGGGCCTGGGTAAGCCAATGGATATAGAAAAGGAATTCCCACCTTACACGTAAGTCTAAAAGAGCCAATCACCTTTTAGATACAGATATCGCCTGTCAGTCAACGCACATTAGCTGAACCAGCCTGAAAATTACATTTTTGATTGTGAACTGAGCTAAAGAAGCATTTAGCTGCTGATTTTAAAAGTGGCTGTTTTGGATTTTTCAGTCTTTCCCCATTCAAGTATATAGGAGCTGTACTTTTATGCCGCTTGTTTACATAGAAAATACACTGTCTGGCCAAAAAAATAAAAAGTTGCATACTCTAATATTTCGTTGGACCGCATTTAGCTTTGATTACGGCACACATTCGTTGTGCCATTGTTTGGACAACCTTACGCAACGTTACAACATTTCTGTCCAGAGTTGCATTCATTTTTGGCCGAGATCTTGTATTGATGACGAGAGAGGCGAACCACTCCGTAAAGTCTTCTTCAGCACATCCCAAAGACTTTCATTGGGGTTAAGGTCAGGACTCTGTTGTGGCCAATTCATGTGTGAAAATGATTCCTCATGCTCCCTGAACCACTCTTTCACAATTTGAACCTGATGAATCTTGGCATTGTCGTCCTGGAATATGCCCATGCCGTCATGGATGAGAAAATCCATTGATGGGATAACCTGGTCATTCAGTACATTCAGGTACTCAGCTGACTTCATTTTATTGCCACATAACGTTGTTGAGCCTCGACCTGGCTTGTACAGTGTGCACTATGCATGATGGGTGCATTGCTTAATGCGCTTCCTTTCTCACCCTGGCGTGGCCATTGTTTTGGAATAGGGTAAATCTGGACTAGGGCTGAAACGATTAGTCATGTTATTAACAACGTCGACAATAAAAAATGTTGACAAAAATGTTCATTGCTGAATAGTCGTTTGATCTAATTTAATGTAACATGAGATCACTTTAATCTCTTATGATGAGAGCAGCACTGCAGCTCGCACCTGACTTAGAAGAGGAAGAATTACACAGCTCACAGTCCAGATGCACTCTAAACTTTCCAAACACCTTCAGGTGATGTAGATCGCAATGCATGAGGGAATTATAATGCAAAAATACAAAGTAAATACAGAAGCACTCGTTGTGGAATAAGTGAGGCTGGAGCTATCGCTCCACTGAAACAAAACTTGTGTGTCGAGCGTCTTTTAAGGAAACACCCTGACCTTTAAATAATATGGAAGCGGATCATGTAAATAACTACAAACTCCGAAACTGGCATTTTTCTGTGTGGTCAGCACCTCTTCTATGAGTTGCGTGAATGTCCCGATCAAAGGGGGAGAGATTGAAACTGCACACTTTTTTATGATGTGACTTCATCAAGCGTTTTAGTGATCTCCGATCAAGATCATTCAAGATTTTATTCTGACCACATTTCTTCCGTGAAGCTGATGGTTCACCACTATCCTTACAGGTTTTGATAATGCGTTGGACAGTTCTTGATCCAATTCCAGTGATTTCAGCAACCTCCTTAGTTTTATCTTTGCTTGATGCTGGCCAATAAGTTGCCCCTTCTGAAACACAGTAACATCTTTTCCGTGACCACGGGATACTTCTTCCAACATGGATGTTTAAGAAATAAGAAGCTACTCACTGCATCAGTTAAGGTTAAAACAATGGTTGCCAGCTGATACATCACATACATTAATCACTGCAATAATGATCCAATCATAGGCTCTTAAGTATTTGCTTATTTAAATCCAAACTGTGACTTTTTTTTTTGGGCCAGGCGGTGTAGCTGCCTAGCCTGCCCGGGAGCATTCCATAGTTGGACGCCAAGTGAACTGACTTGTCTTGAAAGGTACTTTTCAGAACTCGTGTCTTTGAGACAGCTCATGCAATGCGCCACAGGAAAAGAAATACATATTTGAAATAATGCAAAAATGTGCAATAATGGGAGATGGAACTGCTGATCTACGGATGTCTCAGAGGCTCAGAGTAATTTTCACACCTCAACCACTACCCACAGATGCATGCTAACACTAACTTAACACCTCTGCATGGTCGTTGTTGCACTTTTTTATTCAAATTAAGTCAATCAGCTGGGATTATGTCTCATATAATTTCTTGTTCATTATGTCATCAAGGGTCAGCTGCTGTCATCATTTCCCTTGAAGTTTCTCAAGAACTGCACATCTGCACAACTGCATTTTATTTATTTATTCTTTGCTTTTATTGCAAAGAAACAATACATTTGACTTGTCTTGTCTGAGCTGGATTGATACACTGTAGGGTGATAGTGCAACAGTAAGATTTAAGATTGTGAAAAGATGCGCTGCTGTTATCAGATATCTAAACCAATCATTGACTGTGAGAAAGACATAAAAATGAAGGAAATGGTTCATGTGGTCATGTGTTGATTTCAAGACCTTAGTGGCTAAGGTCACTAAGGCTTAGTCTACCCCCAGATGGAAACAAATTGTCTTTAAATCTCCAGTCTCAAACCGAACAGCAATCAGATTCTAATTTATATTGATATGAACAATATGAAATGCAATACCATATACACTATGGCCAAAAGTATATGAACAACACAGCCATAATTGCTTGTGGAACATACAGTATAAGTTCAATACCATATGCATTATTAGGGAGATCTTCAGGCTTTTTGGAAGGCTTTCCACTTGATTTTAGAATGTGGCTTTAGGTTTTGCTTTCATTCAGATACAACAGCATCAGGTACTGATGTTGAGCAATGGGGTTTTGCTTTCAGTTGTTATTCCAATTCATCCCAAAGTCGTTCAAAGGGGTTCTGGTTTGGTTTTTGTGCTGGTCAGTCAAGTTCTTCTCCTTTCTACTTAAAGTGTTGTAAAGCAGAATGCATATTTGTATACTTAATTTGATGCCCCTGTTAGTAATGTTGTGTGTAGCTAAAATAATAATGAGCACAGACCATTGCCAATAGGCAAAATATCTTATTATGAAGCCGCCGAACACCGTAAACATTCTCCACGCAAGTATGCGAATGCCGTCACGTCTAGCTACACAAGCTTGATTGCATGCATTGTTGCTTTCCAAAATGTGTGAAGTAATCAGCCAAAATGCTAGTGTAATGAGAGAAAATGCCTTCATTTTCTGAAATAAATAGACATTTAGTAAATAAACTAAATAATTTGTGGATTCAAAAGTATTTATTAAATTATTGTAGCATCAAAGTATGTGAACATGTTGAGATTTAGGGATCCATTTTGCCTACCATGCAGAGAGGAAATAAAACAGGCAAATGTACAATGCTTGATTATGTGTCGCTTAAATAATTAATAAATCAATATTTTGGCATACAATGCTCAGCACTGAAAAACAAAAATCTAATTTATTAAAAAAAAAAAAAAAAAAAAGATTGACAATCACAAAACGGGTGTCGTACATATAGCCTGAAGTGGAGTAATATAAAAGCCAAAACATACTCTACACAACTACGGGGACGTTGCATTTTATTGTCATTTGTTTCATTTAATATTTAGTCGTTTCAGATGGAAAACATTTATCCATATAAATGATGCGATCCAAAGTGCATTTGAACAGCGGTGAAACACTTTCTTATGATGTGTTACATTCATACGAGCAGACAGAGAAGTAAGTTTGAAGTAAGTTTGGAGCAGAAGAATTAGAAATAAACCTTGAGTAAATTGTCATGTGAACATGTATCTTTATGCTAAAGCTAAAATGCTATTTTTAACCATTTTACATGCACATGTTACCAGACACAATCATATTTGTTTATCAAGAAAATTCATGTTGGATCATAAGTTATTTTTTTCTAGTAAGACCTTTGATATTAGGTGAAAAATCTTATTCTTGATAATAATTTTTGTTTGTTTTTTCCTGTAAAAATATCTAAAAATCCTCAAAACAAGATCAATTTTATTTGTCTTGTTTTAGAAACATCACAGTGTAAGATACAGTACTTTGCAAAAGTTTTAGGCACTTGTGAAAAATGTTGCATAGTGAGGATGTCTTCAAAAATAATGCAATGCATTGTTTTCATGTATCAATTAACGTCATACAAAGTCGAGTAAACATAAAAAAAAGCTAAATCAATATTTGTTGTGACCACCTTCGCCTTCAAAACAGCACAAATTCTCCTAGGTACATCTGGACACAGTTTTTCTTGGTTGTTGGCAGATAGGATGTTGCAAGTTTCTTGGAGAATTCACCACAGTTCTTCTAACTATTTCAGCTATCTCAATTGCTTCTGTTTCTTCTTGTAGTCCCAGACTGACATGATGTTCAGTGGGGGGCTCTGTGAGTGCGATGACATCTGTTGCAGGGCTCCCTGTTCTTCTATTCTATTCTATTTGCAAATTTAGTGTTTGGGATTCTAAAATGTATATATCCTATTGACACACTAAAGCTAAAAATATTAATAACCATTTTAAGACAATTTTTTTTAAGCATCTTATGTGCCTGAGACTTTTGCAAAGTACTTTATTAGGGTTTTCAGATAATGTATTTTTAACACGTGTATTTTGTCTTATTGTACTGGCAGATTTTTTTTTATCAAAATAAGTGAAAAAAATCTACCAGTGCTGAAGAAGTAATCCAAAGTATTTATAATACGTTACTGACCTTGAGTAATCTAACGGAATATGTAACAAATTACATTTTACAGCATGTATTCTGTAATCTGTGGGGGAATACATTTAAAAAGTAACCCTCCCAACTCTGGTCCTAAATGTGTCAGACCGCAATTCAAAACACAACGCAAGTATGCGTTGAAATCTCAGCAGTGCCACAAGGGGTGCTATAGTAGACATTAGAGTGAATTGTCCAATTCTACGGTGAGTTTTCTCTTTCAGGCCAACTGCCATCTTGGTGGAGCAACAGTTTTAAGAGAGTTTTAATGAGCCAGTCATTTAAAGTCAGTGTATACTGTATATATCAAATTATCAGAATAATAACACATCCAATGTACTTTTGAATTTAACGCTCTTGCCCCCTTGAGTACTGAGGTTTGTTACGCAAAAATGCAATGGTCTTGCAATTGCATACAATGCAAGTGAATGGATGCCATATTTTTGAAGCTCAAAATAAATGCAGCATAACAGTAATCCATATGACTCCAGTGATTAAATCTATATCTTCAGAAGCGATATGACAGGTTTGGGTGAGAAATAGACAAATATTTTAGCCATTTTTTACTATAAAACTCAAAATGGCAATTTCCATTCTCCGTGCATATGGGCAGGGAGGATAAAAGGACTTATTGATAATAATATTGATCTGTTTCTCACCCACACCTATCATATCTCTTCTGAAAATATAGAAAAAGCATTATCAAATTAGCTAAAATACTTAATAAACAAAAATGCAAGGGGTGGGGGTTATGTGGGAATTATGATGTATGCCCTAAATCTGCAGAAACATGTGAGGTTTTCTGCGGAATTCTGCTGTTCGCAGATTCCGGTAACTAAGTGCCCATTAACACCACAATTAGGTTAAGTTACAATATAACTCATGCATGGCTGGTACAACTGGTACGCAAAGCTTATCTCTCAAGAATTTATCTTTCAAGATTTATCCCTCGGGATTGAGTCACCTTAACGACAAATCAAATATTCATCCTCATATTTTCATACATTCTTGTGCTGCCACACAATGTATGGCTTTCATTGCATAGAGAGCAAAATATCAAACCAAGTGGCGTCTGCAAACAAATGATGCTAAACAAATATACTATAACATAAATTTTCTTGCTGTTTTTGCGGTTACTTTTAACGAGCAGCGAAAGTGATTTTTGTAAGAACGGCATGTAAAGTGTGTTTGTATTTACATCAAGTGAGGAGATGTGGTTAGTAGAGTGAGGCAGAGACCAAAAAGGAACGTGTGGTTGAGAGACAACTGAAATCATTCTGTCATGGTGGGATAGTATTATTGTCCTACTTATGGTATGTCTTGAGGTTAGCTGCAAGAATCCTTTACTCAGCTACATGTACAACTTGTTTTAATTCAGTGAGTTATATTTGACTTGCTGTAAATGATCTAAGCACAGGACTGTGTCTCAGTGGTTAGCACTGTTACCTCACAGCAAGAAGGTCCTGGGCTCAATTTGGCCTTTCTGTTTGGCGTTTGCATGTTCTCCTTGTGTTTGTGTGGGTGTCCTCTGGTTGCTCTGGTTTCCCCCACAGTCCAAAAGACATGCAGGTTAACCGGAGACCCTAAATTGCCCATAGGTGTGAGTGAGAGAGTGAATGTGAATGTGTATATTTGTGTGTGTTGCCCTGTGATGGACAGCTGGGATAGGCTACAGCACTACCCACAACCCTACATAGGACAAGAGGCTATAGAAGATAGATAGTTGGATGTAAATTGTGTATATTTAATTGCAGTGTTCCTTTCTTATGTTGGGAGATATAAAATGACCTGCTTTCATTTTTGGGCTCTTTAGAAGTTGTATATGCCAATGAATGTCTGAGTTGACAAAAAGACAGTTTTAGCTTTTTTAATATTATCTGTACTGTTATTTTGACATAACTCAGGTCTTATTTAAGCAGTTAACATGTAACTAAAATTTAATAATCAGAAAAACAATGATTCTACCCTAATGAGAAAAAGAACCACACACACATACAGTTGATTGTTTTTATGTATATCATTTATTATGCTTTCATTGTAATACATGTAATGCTTTCTGAGTAATCTATACTCATTCAGAGATTGTCAAATGCTTGATCAGATACAAAAACGAACTCCTTTATGGGCGGTGGTGGTGGCGGAGGTGACCTGAAATAAACAGGACAAAAATATTTTTAGGTTTTTTAGTTATTCAGCTAAATTTTCTCACTTATATTATGAACTACCATATGAACATAAAAAAAGACACAAGACACTAAATTATAAATGCAAGATATTTCTATGATACCTACTTGCAGAGATGAATTTTAGTACAGATGGTTTTCGGGCCATCATCGGTGTGCAGCTCGTCAATCAAAGTGTTCAAATATTTGTTAATAAAGCTATTGCACTGAGCTTTAAAGAGGGGGATTTTTTTGCAGGTGTTGCTCAGCTTCTCTTTGATTTCATCCTATAGGAAATGATGTCATTAATAAAAGATACTATAACAGGTCAATTAAATGGTGTGGCATGAAATCATGACACTCACCGGTGTTGCTTTGGAGGAGATTGTTTTTTTCACTTTCTTTATGATTGATGTACAGATCGAGCACTTGTTTAAAAGGTTTTGTTTCATCACACTGTCATCCTGAGGGGGAAAAAAAAATCATATACCAATTAAGAATCAAATAGCAAAAAATAAGTGATATAATAAAGCAGGTTACAATACAACAGTTAATGTCTAGGCTTTGTGGAACAGACTCCAGGAGACAGTTGAAATGTAATTATACTCATTATAGTTAAATATCACATAGAATCAAATAGATTTATTGTCTTGATATGTAATCATTTCCCAGTTTAACATGATTTTACTTATTTATTTTTCAAAACGAGAGAGTCCAAATCATGTGTACATCTTGAGCACAAGCAAACTATTCGGATATCTACATGTGGATTACTGCTCACTCAGTCTTGTGCAACATATCCAAGACACATTCATACTTAAACACTTCACACATGGTTATCACTTATTTATTATGTGTTTATTGTGGAATAAGCTTACAGGAATCTCTTCAAGTTGGTCCTCAGCAGAGTCCACTTCACGAATCTCCCAGTGAACTGCACACACTGTGGAGAGTAAATGAACAATAGGCTTATTAATGCATAGTTAAAACAAATGACTATCCATGAACATTTGTCAGGCAGTTCAAAACTTGAAAGGCTAAGTTATAAAATCGTAAGGAGATATATGTCATTTTAGGACTGAGATCATATCAGAGTTGATTTTACCTGAGTATACGAGTAAGGTGACAAGAATGATTTTCCGGAACATGTTGACGTGTTGGCAGATGAAGAACCTTTCAGAATCTGTACATCTGATGCCTGTGGACCCCTTCTGTAGAAGCCCTTCTTATAGGGCTCTGTATGAACCACAGTGACCATTTCTTTCCACCCACCAACCACAAACAAAAAACCCCCATGTGCCCCACCACTCACCGACCACCCCTCCTCCACCTTGTCGGACAAGATGACATTCGCACTTCCAACGGCGAAACATGAGTAATTTATATTACATTTATATTTGTGAATTACAGCTTTGTTGGTTGTTTATTTAGCCTAAAAAGTACCTTTTATATTGACTGACATTATATGTTTTTATTTATTTATTTATTTATTAACTCTTGGTTATTCCAGGAGGTATGATTCATTCAAGTTAAGCAGTTCTTTCAAATGGTTTGTTTTCATGAAAAAGTCTCAGTGAGGCATTTTACATTTCTTTCAGTATAACAAAAAATGTATTTAAAAACCATTTGCTTGTGTTTAATTACATATCATCATGTGTCAATTGTAATAGTTTAATTAAAAGAAGTTCATGCTGTTGCTGTGTTGCTTCAAGACCTACTTTGTTCTTATCAATGAAGTTCTTATAATGAACTTAAAGGAGTCATGACATACTCTTTATATATATATACCAATATGATCCAAGAAATCCATGTCATTTACAAAAGGCCAACAATTAAAAATAGCACAGATGGGTGCAAAAACGGTCCAGGTGTTCTTCAAAACAGAACAAAAGCATGACAGTGCAACTGAATGAAACACAATGGGGATCTTCATTTTAGGGTTATAACTTGACATCGCGTCTTTTAAAAGCAGTGTGAGATGTATGATAACAATCAAAGCTGTGCAGTTTGGTTTAAATAAATGCTCCTTTTCTATTAAGGAGGAAGATTTCAGTTCTGAAATTTCTGTATGTTTTTGTAATACAATGACCTCTTATATATCAAAAGATCAACGAAACCTTTATTCCTCATGTCATGACCCCTTTAAAAGGCTAAGTTCAACCAAAAATGAAAAATCTATCATTATTTTGTTACTCGTCCTTCCTTCCATCCATCCATCCAAGGCCGGATTTACCACCGGGCCGATTGGGCCGGTGCCCGGGGCCTCCGACCTGTAGGGGGCCTCCAAGACCCCACTGTGTGGCCTCATCATTTTTTATTTTTTTTTATTAAATTAAAATAAAATGAATTAATGAGTGTGTGTTTGTGTGTACATGTGTTAACAATCATTTATTTGCACACAAAAAAGTATCATGATCAGTTTTTTTGGCTGTGTCTGATGAGGTTACCGCGGAAACTGTTGATAGCGGCAAGACCGGCGGTAGAAGATATAGCGTAAAAAAAAGAGAGTCGAAAAAACAAACAACATGGCTAAAACGGTGGAGCAGTGGAGCCACAAAACGGAAAGCTAAAAGGGAGAAGTATAGCAGAGAGAATTTAATTAGGAGAAATATTCCAACCGACGCAAATAAAGAGCCTGGCGGCGCCTGTTGTGATGCTAGCAAAGAGGAGTTTAGCACAACATACAGCGTTGCTATTTCAGATGAACCTGAGCATCAGCACCAGCACGACAAGACAGACAACCACAGCCCAGCTGGAATGACAGACACCTGTTCAAGTGCCCCCCACCACCACAGTCTCCGACCCCGCTTGAGACCGAAATCGAAGCAGGCGCTTCGGAAGCCTCTGAAGGCGCCAGAGACCCGGTGGTGACTGGTAGGTTAACGACCATTACCAGTTTGACAGCCTCAAAATGTAGGCCTATCTATTACTTTTTCACCTTATTAAAAACCCTGATTATTATAGATGCCCGGATCGGCGCCGAAGCCTTCCGAATCTGCGTGCACCGACCCACCTAAATAAATATTTTTTTTCTGATTTAACTAGAGCCCAGCACCCGCATTTCACCACCCCTCTGTCCCCGTATGATAAGTTGCTTTTTAACACTAGAACTACCATGGCGGTCATTTTGACCTTTTTTAAATTTTGCAATGTAATAACTTTGTTGAAATATAACCCATATAACCATATGACCATGACTTTTCTTAAATATGTGTGTATAGTTTATTCTAACATTGTTATTTTATGAAAACTTCAAAACAAAAAAGAGTTCTGAGTATTTCTACCTTGAATGGCCATAACGGTCATTTTGACCGCGCGCATTTCAGCGTTTGCTACGTAAAGGAACAAAGGGCGCCGTTCACCTCGGTGGCTGTGTTTTATAATATCATTGACCTGGCTGCGATAAATGCTTCCATCATGTTCAAGAAATGCACAAATGAGAGAATGTCATCGAGGAACTTAGAGGAACATAATGCGACTGGCAAATGAACTTCGCTACGGCCATATGAGAGCAAAAGCCACAGCTGATGGTGCGAGGACCCGGGCAGGAGCAGCTGCAGATGGAGAGGGCAAGGCAGTGCCAAGTGTGGAGAATCTGCAAGAAAAACAAAACTAAGGACACTTGTGACAAATGTCAAAAGGTAGTGTGGGGAGCCGCACGTGGAAGGTAGACATTACCTGTGTTGACTGATGTGCTGTGTTTCCCGCCAAAACAACCAGATGCCTTGTTCAAGTGAGCCCACTTTTAGGAGAATTCGTTCATAATGATTTTACAACGTAATATTTTCATTATAGTTTTACAGCATGATATTTTTGCTCACTGTAAAACAAATATTGCTTTCTAAATCAGTTCGTTTTCCCACAGTTTAGCGAATGTTCATATGCTTTATTAACCATTTCGGCCATTTTGCATACATGTCTAAGGTTTTTACTATGCATTGAAATATACACTGGTGATGTTTTTATAAGCTATTGTATTGATTTGTTTTTATTTTACAAAGAAAATAATAGAATATAAATAATCACATTTGTATCTGTAATTAGCTACAATAGCAAGTTCTAATACATTTTCACATTCATTAGAATTTAAATTTCGTGTCCTGGTGTTTATTATTAATATAACAGATTAATTTATTCATGGTTTTTGATGATTCCTGTGTTGGCTGATTGTTTCCGATTCGTTTTGTCCAAACATTTCCAATAACTGCAGAGCGTTGTAAAGTCCAAAAGTCAACGTGTTTTGAAAAAAGATAGATTTCCAAAATTCACAACATGTTTTTATCTAACGAAATATTCTGCCTCAATACATGTTTGTTTAAAAACATTTTCACTGTCGTGATTAAACTTGCTGGCCACAAAGCGAGACACGCAGCTTCCGGTGCAGTCTAGCAGCTAATATATATATATATATATATATATATATATATATATATATATATATATATATATATATATATATATATATATATATATATATATTTGTATAGGCTAGCACTATTATATATTACAATATACTACATTATTATATACTACATTGTATTATGTAGGCCTATCTGCGTTCGCTTGGCGCTCCATTTAATCCATATTATTCTGTTTTATTCAAATTGAGGATTTTGTTCGAGGATTTTTTATTTTCTAGGGTGATGACGTCATAAAATATGACGACATACATTAGAAGCTTCATTCTTAAAACCTCAATAGAAGTTTCGAATGTAAATATGACATGAAAAAAACGACCTTTGGCACAGTCTAGTATGAACGGTCAGAATGACCGCTACGGCCATTCTAGTAGTTATAGAATTCCGGAATTTTCTAGAGTTTTCAAGGAGAAAGGCCAGAAAAAAGACTGTCGCATAAGGTCCCAGGCAGTAAAGAGTCCCTCGTGAGAATAAACTGGTGGATTTCTGTCAGTAAGGAGGTTGGCCAAGAGGGGAGGTGATGCAGCTGTACCCAACCGAGTAGATCGTTGATCATCTGTTTCTCCGTGAAAGGGAGAGACAATGAGAGAGAGAAAAAGAGGTGCTCAACAACCAGCTGTTTCTCTGAAGTCAGCTCTTTAGATAAAATTGTGGTCACTGTGGGAAGCTAGTTCGATTTTGACAGACATGATTTTAGTCATTCTTAGTTATGTTATTAGGCTGTATTTTCATAGATTTTAATCTGCTTTACTGCAATAAATTCTGTTGATTTTGTTGTGTAATAGTTTCCATTTTGTCTTTTGTTTTATAGATATTTCTCCTTTGCTGTCACAGTTAACATCACAAGAAATGGAGTTGGAGAAAGTGGTTTTGTTTTAAACTAAAGAAAAACCCTAGCTTTCTTTTACTGTTTCTAAAAATGAAGATGCTGTGTGAGTTTGGGCCACGAGTTCTGGGAGGGGGGCTCCAAGATTTTGTGCCCAGGGGGCTCTGCTTTCTAAATCCGTGCCTGCATCCATCCATCCATGAAACACAAAATGAGATGTAACCAGAATGTTAGCCTGAGCCCTCAGTCCCCATTCACTTTCATTTCACATTTTTGTCATACAATGAAAGTAAATGGTGACTGAGGCTAACATGCTGCTTAAATCTCATTTTGTGTTCTATGGAAGACAGAATGTCAAACGGGTTTGAACAACAAGAAGTTAATTTTGGGTTGAACTATGGGGCCAGGTGATCATGGTTATAGCACCCTCTAGTGTCATGTAGCAGATTTGTAAAAAAAAAATTATTCATGCAATTAGATAATAACATGCTAGCAGGTGCTAAAGCACATTAGTATGATCAGGGTTGCTGCAGAGATTTTGTATTTTTTTTTTTTAAATCAAATTATTTTTGTAAGACTATTTAAGAACTGAACAAATAAAATTAATACCATATGTCCAAACAGAACAAACAAAGAGTCTCTAAAATAAATCATGAATCACAAATTATTTTACTTAAACAGGCTGCCACACATCCAACATGCAGTAATACTGCTTATCAGCAAAACAGGGTATCTGCACATTTAAAAGACTCAAAACACGTTTTTCATGTAAACATATATACATTAAATTGAAATTGGTTTATGTATATATATATTATATATATATGATATATATATATATATTAATTAAAGGTCGACCGATATACGATAAGAATAGTTTGAAAAAAATGTAATAAATATATCTGTCTATTACAAATTTCAATGCTCAGTTTCTACCATGTGTGATCTGTAGAAATGACAATAAAATAACTTATGAATGATATATTGAATGCGCTAAAAAAACAAAACAACAACAACAACAACTCTTCTTAGTCTTTCCTTCCTGTGACAGGGCAGGCCATACAGAGGCTACAAGAGTCCAAATAAATAAATACAATTACAGAATGAAATTAGGTTATTAATGTGCAACCAAAATACCAATAATAACCAAAAAGAAAAAGGATAGGGTGCATAACGCAGGACTTTTAACAATAAACAAGCCCGAAATACACAGAGGACTCTTATTTTGAAATGTATGTGCGTCACTGCTTCCGGCTCGTTCAAACGGATAAAGGAAATAAAATAAGCACTTTAACATTTATCTTCAAGGTATTACAATATAAACACTTTAAAGTAAAACGTTTTCATAATTCAAAAAATATTAAATTAAATTTGGGCCATATCGCGATATTGGTTTTTATCGGGTCAAATTTAAGACCAGTTTAAAAGATAATTAAGACTTTTGTTATACCATTTAAGAGATTTAAGATTTTTATTGCCTTAAATTTGAGAAAACTCAATTTAATATTTTTTTAAGGACCCTGAGATTAGAACCTCTTTCCAGTGATTGAAATACTGATGCAATTCGCTTTATCTGTAAAACGACCTGTATACTTATTAGAGTTATAATTTTAAACTATCTGAAGTTATACTTAAAGGAATACTTTATAGCTTCAATACAAGTTTAGCTCAATCAATAGTATTTGTGGTATAATGTTTATTACCACAAAGAATAATTTCCACTCATCCCTCCTTTTCTTTATTATTATTAATAATAATAACAAATTGGTCACATCATAAATAATAATAGTAATAATAACAAATTGGCCACATCAACATAAATGAATCATAATCATAGCACAGCAGGCATATTTGCTGCCAACATAAAAATTATTAAATCAGAACAGTGTGTAGTATTTATTTTATTCTATTTATTTTATTTTATTTTATTATGTTAATGTATTTTCCTTTTTTTTGGGAGTCACATACCAGTGTACGGATTTGTATTTTGGGTTACACCAAACAGAATAATGCTTGTAATTATACGATTGACTTAATTGATCTGGATTTTGTTGTATTTGGCATATTTTATGGCATGCCACAATTTTGCATGGGCACTCCGTTTGCACAGACACATTGCAAATCATTTGCATTGACACTCCCCAAGCAATGCCATCATTTCACAAAAGCAAGTTATCTTTCTGCAGGGTGTGGCACAATTATGTGCACATTGTAAGGTTTCATGTTTGCTAGTCATACAAGGTTATATTTGTATTATTTATACATGATTTATATTGTACTATTGTTTCATTTAGATTTCCTTTGCCTCTTGAGACCACCAGTGCTTCTGGCAGGATCTGAGGGTTTGAGCAAGTATCTTAAGTATCCTTAGCTATTCTATCTGCACTTATTTTGGTTGTTGGTATAAATAGCAGAAGGTGGTAATAGACAAAATATGCACAGTTGCCATCTTGCTGTTTCTTCAGTCACCTTGGCATTCCTAAAACTGAACCACTGTAGTGAATACCCCACCTTACAGTATGTATGTGTATGTATGTACTGTATATATTAGGGATGCACCAATGTATTGGCTGACAAAATTTATCGGCCAGTTATTAATCAAATTAAAACGATCGGTATATCGTAATAGCATGAAAATTTCAATATGAAAAACCGATGGTTTATTTACGGTTGAAGTCACCAGTCTCTCCTGCAGCAAAGCAACCCCACAACATGATGCTGCCAACCCCATGCTTCACAGTTGGGATGGTGTTCTTCGGCTTGCAAGCCTCACCCTTTTTCCTCCAAACATAACGATTGTCATTATGGCCAAAAAGTTCAATTTTTGTTTCATTAGACCAGAGAACATTTCTCCAAAAAGTAAGATGTCCCCATGTGCACTTGCAAACTGTAGTCTGGCTTTTTATGATGGTTTTGGTGCCTTGGCTCATTCCTTGCTGAGCAGTCTTTCAGGTTATGTCGATATAGGACAAATTTTACTGTGGATATAGATACTTGTCTACCTGTTTCCTCCAGCATCTTCACAAGGTTCTTTACATTTGCACTTTTCGCACCAAACTACTTTCATCTCTAGGAGACAGAATGCGTCTCCTTCCTGAGCCTTCAGGTGTTTGGAAATTGCTAAAACAACCAGACTTGTGGAGGTCCACAATTTTTGTGGAGGTCATGGCTGATTTCTTTTGATTTTCCCATGATGTCAAGCAAAGAGGCACACTTGGTAAAAACTCTGTGAATTCAAATGCACAATCCAAAAATAATAATTGCCACAATATGTAGAAGGGTTGGCACTCCTATAGAACATTACTGACCAAATTAAAACCATCTGCATATTGGTAATAAGCATGAAAATGATATGAAAAACTGATGGTTTATTTATAACTAGTTAGTAACACTCTTTTTAAAAACTCAGTGAATTCATGGGTTGGCACTCCCAAGAACATGTAGTATTTATTTTTATTCAGTCTTATTCTCACATTAATGCGGGAAATCACCATAAACAGACGTGAAATTTGTGAAAATGGAACTTACCTATGGGCTACAAGATGAGGAAAACCATTAAAACGCTTTGAAACCAGCAGAGCTTGACTTCTGAGACATCGTTTTGATATCCATTAATGCTGCACGATTGATTGAATTAAAATTGAAATTGCAACATTGCCTTGCACGATTACGAAACCTTAAAAGGCTGCGTTTTAAACTGCAAAACAGAAGTACAAAAATGTTTTAGAACTACAAAATATCAATCAATCATTATAGTATCATATTTCGTTATTTTTTTTAATCTTTTTATCTTGGTATTTATCTTAAACTGTGGTTCCCTTTTAAATTTTGGCCTGTCATGTGTTCAACAGATCCAATCCATTCAATGGAAATTATATATTGTTTGAACAGTAAACATGCTTTTGTACCTTTTTGTAAATTTTTAAGAATGTAGATCTGATGACAAAATAGGAAAGTGGCAAAATATCGGTATTGGCCTATAGGCTTTTGTTAAAATCAATATTGTCAAAAAATGTCATATCGGTACATCCATAGTATATATAATTTATATTCCAAGCCTTTTTTGTTGTTGTAATCTTGATGATTATGGCTTACAGCTCATAGAAATCAAAAAGCCAGTATCTCAAAATATTAGAATAAAGAATTTATAATACAGATTTTTTTTTCAGAAGAAACCTACTGAAAAGTATGTTAATTTATGCACTCAATACTTGGTCGGGGCTCCTTTTGCACAAATTACTGCATCAATGTGGCGTGGGATGGAGGCAATCAGCCTGTGGCACTGCTGAGGTGTTATGGAAGCCCAGATTGCTTTGATAGCGGCCTTCAGCTTGTCTGTATTGTTGGGGTCTGGTGTCTCATTTCTCTATGGGGTTCAGGTCAGGCGAATTGGCTGTCCAATCAAGCATAGTAATACTATGGTCAGCAAACCAGTTACTAGTAGTTTTGGCACTGTGGGCAGGTACCAAGTCCTGCTGGAAAAGGATATATCATCTTCTATATAAAGCTTGTCAGCAGATGGAAGCTTGAAGTGCTCTAAAACCTGGTAGATGAGTGCATTGACTCTAGACTTGAGAAAACAGAGTGGACCAACACCAGCAGATGACATGGCACCCCAAATCATCACTAACTGTGGAAAATTCACACTGGACTTAAAGGAACTTGGATTCTGTGCATCTCCACTCTTCCTCCAGACTCTGAGACCTTGATTTCCAAATGAAATGGCAAATTTACTTTCATCTGAAAAGAGGACTTTGGACCACTGAGCAACGGTTCAGCTTTTTCTCCTTAGCCCAGGTAAGACGCTTCTGACCTTGTCTGTGTTTCAGGAGTGGCTTGACACTAGGAATACGACACTTGTAGCCCATTTCCTGGACACGTCAGTGCATGGTGGCTCAGATGCACTGACTCCAGCCTCAGTCCACTCCTTGTGAAGCTCCCCCAAGTTCTTGAATTGGCTTTGCTTGACAATCCTCTCAAGGCTGGTCAACTTTCCATGAATATGCTTTGATAAAGCATTGTGCGAACAGCCAGCCCTTTCAGCAATGACCTTCTGTGCTTTACCCTCCTTGTGGAGGGTGTCAATGAGTGTCTTCTGGACAACTGTCAAGACAGCAGTCTTCCCCATGACTGTGGTTTTGTGCTCTGAAACAGACGGAGAGATTAAAGGCTCAGGAAACCTTTGCAGGTGTTTTGAGATAATTAGCTGATTAGAACTCTTCTCACGTCGAAATTTCTCTATTATAAATTCTTTATTCTAATATTTTGAGATATTGGATTTTTTATTTCCATGAGCTGTAAGCCGTAATCATCAAGTAATGAATCTAGAATATATGAAAGTTCCACATTTGAATGAAATTACTGAACTTTTCCACGACATTCAATTAAGTACTGTGCAAAACATTTTTAGGCACTTTGTAAAAATGTTGCATAGTGAGGATGTCTTCAAAAATAATGCCATAAATAGTTTTCATTGATCAATTAACGTCATACAAAGTCTAGTAAACCTATTAAATCTAAATCAATATTTGGTGTGACCACCTTAACTTTAAAAACAGCACCAATTCTCCTAGGTAAACCTGGACATATTTTTTCTTGGTTCTTCTATCTATTTCGGCAATCTCGATTGCTTCTGTCTCTTCTTTTAATACCTGACTGACTCAGTATTCAATGGGGGGCTCTGTGGGGACCATGCCATCTGTCGCAGGGCTCCCTGTTCTTCTATTCTATTTGCAAAAGGAATGTTTGGGAGTCTAAAATGTATTTCTTATTGACACATTAAAGCTGAAAATATAAATAACCATCTTAAGACAAATGTTTTTGTGACTTTTGCACAGTACTGTGTGTGTATATATATATATTGCCATGATATAAATAGTATGTATAATAATATAAATACTCATACTACAATTAAATATATCGTTCTCATCAAAACTGGTAATGAGAATACCCTGAAAAATTCACATTCTTCATACTCTTTTTGCAAATCATACATTTAATATTTGTTGCCTTTGGATTTCTTTTTTTTGTGTGGATGAAATAAGACCCAGACATGTTTCTGTGGGATTTCCTTGGTAATTAATAGATCTGCAGATCTGACCCTTCTTCAAAAGTGTTGACATTTATGTCACACTTTTCATGTTCATAATATATATATATATACTATTTGGATTGAAATTATAAGGCAACAGATGGCTAAAGAATAGCTAGTAATGAATGTGCCATTGCTATATTCATACATTTATATTAAAAACAAACAGACAAACATTTCTTCATCTAATTGATATATAATTTAGGAAATCACACTTGTTCAGTTTTTTAAAGTTTTATAATAGTTTCATAGTTGGGCATTCAAAACACTTAGGTCTTCAATATCACCAAGTTTGGTCTCCACCTTATATCAAATATTTCATAGTGTTGCGGCAACTATCACAAGTTAAAATAAAGAAAATATAACGTTTCGGGTTGCTGAGGGGCGGCACTGGACACAAATACAGGAGGTTATGAGATGCTATGAACCATGGAAAAACAAACCCAGTTCTACCTGGTTATTTTAACACTCCACATAATCTCTCTTAATGCTCACTTTGGTCTACATCAAGTCTTTGCTTTGACTGGTGTACACAGCTGTTTGGAAACATTGAAAAAAACAAAACAAAAACTGCACTGAAAAATTGTGGGCAGACATATCACAGATGACAAACAACACATAGCAATACAGAACTGAAAGAGTGAAATGGACCACACATAAAGAACAGTTGAAATAATGTACCCTTTCAAAAGAGCTTGAAATGTTACCCATGTTCAACAAGGTGCTCAACGGAAACACACTCCATCATATATCCCACTTTCTTTGCAGCATTCACATTTGCAATGCAGTTCAGATAAGGGACATGAGTGGAAAAGCATTCATTTCTATGGCTCACAAACTATTACGCAAGATAAATACAGACAAACTGAAATGAATGTAAAATTTTTTTCTCTTTGTAATGACCGGGTGAAAATAGTCAACCAACAGAGCTTTATTTAGAACAGAAAACATGACAGTCGTACTTTTAGTGTGATTCATAGATAGCATTGTGAATGCATGTTTTTTAACGTGTGTAGTGAACTATGTTTACGCAATAATATCAATCTAGAGCAGGGGTAGCCAACTCCGCACCTGGAGAACTACCTTCCTGCAGAGATCAGCTCCAACAAACCTGCCTGTAATTTTCAAGTAATCCTGAAGACCTTGATTAGCTGGTTCAAGTGTGTTTGATAAATGTTGGATAAGGAAGGTAACTCTCCAGGAGCAGGGTCGGCTACCCCTGGTCCAGAGTAATGCTATACAAACAGGTGTAGACATTTGCATCTGTTCCATTACAAATAGAATAGAAAAAGAGTGCTTAAATTGCTGCAATTTACCTATTAAATATATTTTTGTTTTCAGTGCACACTGCCATAATTTCCTAATCCTTCCTGCTTTTTTGTAAATTACTACAAGCATTGCAACGGCAAAATGAAAACAAACCACAAACAAAAGCAAAGAACATACTCTGTAAAGACAAAAACAATCATGATTGCATTCCTTTATTTTCAACAAACCCAAATTATTAAGGACAAAAACCAAAAAAGGAAACCTTGGGTTTGTCGTAAGGCTGGGACTAAAGGTGTGTTTCAGTGTAAGGGAACACAAAAGGGGTATGTTGTAGTGTCAAGTGAACATGTTTTTCATCACTCGTCCTCATCTTCCTCTT
This sequence comes from Moxostoma hubbsi, assembly GCA_032164185.1. NCBI lineage: Eukaryota > Metazoa > Chordata > Actinopteri > Cypriniformes > Catostomidae > Moxostoma > Moxostoma hubbsi. The sequence goes on along the minus strand of JAVLUX010000013.1, from coordinate 41,255,140 downwards.
CCTCCTCTCCGTCAGAAAGAGTGGGACAAGCGGCAAGCTGCCGGTAACCGTCCAGCCACTTTTCAACCATTTGAGTGACAAGCGGGTGGTTCCGCCTCCTTGAACTCTTCTGCATGGCCACTAAAACCCCACCCTCTGTCACACAGCAGTCCATCCACTGCCTCAACATCCGCTCCTGCTGCTCCTCCGTCCCCATCTGACAGACACACACATTAACCAATCAGAGAGCTCTCCAAGCGATATTAACCAATCACAAAAAGAGTGACTATAGAAACAGATATGTTGTGGTACAGTTCGGAACTAATTGATGTTAAAACATTATGCGTAAGTGAAAGTGTCTTTTCACACAAAGTATAATGTGAATGACATGAAAGCATAAAATATTTATTTAAAAAATAATTACTTATAAGTTTAAATATTTTTACGCCAAAACTATTCACAGTGTCACACGCACACGCGCACACAACATTAAAACCACCTGCCTAATATTGTGTAGGTCCCCTCATGCTGCCAAAACAGCGCCAACCCGCATCTCAGAATAGCTTTCAGTGATGATATTTGTCTCACCACAATTGTACAGAGTGGTTATCGGAGTTACTGTAGACTTTGTTAGTTCAAACCAGTCTGGCAATTCTCTGTTGACCTCTCTCATCACCAAGGTGTTTCCATCCACAGAACTGCTGCTCACTGAATGTTTTTTTGTTTTTAGCACCATTCTGAGTAAATTCTAGAGACTATTGTGCGTGAAAATCCCAGGAGATCAGCAGTTACAGAAATACTCAAACCAGGCACCAACAATCATGCCATGGTCCAAATCACTGAGATCACATTTTTCACTATTCTGATGGTTGATGTGAACATTAACTGAAGCTCCTGACCCTTATCTGAATGATTTTATGCACTGCACTTCTGCCACACGATTGGCTGATTAGATAATCGCAAGGATGATTGTTGGTGCCAGATGGGCTGGTTTGAGTATTTCTGTAACTGCTGATCTCCTGGGATTTTCACGCACAACAGTCTCTATAATTTACTCAGAATGGTGCTAAAAACAAAAAAACATCCAGTGAGGGGCAGTTCTGTGGATGGAAACACCTTGTTGATGAGAGAGGACAACAGAGAATGGCCAGACTGGTTCAACCTGACAAAGTCTACAGTAACTCGGATAACTGCTCTGTACAACTGTGATGAGAAGAATATCATCACTGAATGCTATTCTGAAATGCGGGTTGGCACAGTTTTGGCATCACGAGGGCGCCCTACACAATATCACGCAGGTGGTTTTAATTTTGTGGCTGATCGTTTTATATACACACACATACATACATTTATATATTTTATATACATTTATATACACACTAATGAGCCAAAGCATTATGACCACCTGCCTAATATGCCGTTGGTCCTCCGTGTGCCGCCAAACCAGCACTGACCCTCCAAGGCATGGACTCTACAAGACCCCTGATGTTGTCCTGAGTTATCTGGCACCAAGACATTTGCAGCAGATTCTTCAAGTACTGTAAGTTGTGAGGTGAATCCACCATGGATCGGACTTGTTGGTCCAGCACATCCCATATATGCTAAATTGGGAGGCCAGGGCAATACCTTGAACTCTTCTTTATGTTCCTCAAACCATTCCCGAACAATGTGTTCAGTGTGGCAGGGCACATTATTCTGCTAGAAGAGGCCATTGCCATCAGGGAATACCACTGCCTTAAAGGGGTGTACCTGGTCTGCAACAATGTTTAGGTAGGTGGCACATGTTGAATTGAAGTCCACATGAATGGCTGGACCCAGGGTTTCCCAGCAGAACATTGCACACATACACAACTGTTCACAAGATGTAAAAGAAAAAGGAACTCTTCTTCCACTGCTCCAAGGTCCAGTTCTGATGCTTGTGTGCCCATTGTAAGCACTTTCGATGGTGGAAAGGGTTTTTCATCATGGGATCTCTGACAAGTCTGTGGCAACGCATCCCCATATACAGCAGGGTGCGATGCACTGTGCATTGAGACACATTCCTCCCGCAACCATCATTACATTTTCTGGGACTTGTGCCAAAGTAGACCTTCTGTCATTTCGGACCAGACTGGATAGCCTTCGTAGTCCTTGTGAAATGATGAGCTTTGGGTGCCCAACACCCTGTTGCCAGTTTGTCCCTCCTCGGACCATTGTCGGTAGGCACTCACCATTGCTGACCGGGAGCACCCCACAAGCCTTGCCATTTCAGAGATGCTCCAACCCAGTCATGTGGCCATAACAATTTGGTCCTTGTCAAAGTCACTCAGGTCTTTCCTCAAGCCCATTTCTCCTGATCTGATTGTTCGCTTACCATCTAATCTACCCAGACCATGACAAGTAGCCTTGTTAGGAGATGATTAACGTTATTTGCTTCACCTGTGAGTGGTCATAATGTTTTGGCTCATTGGTGTACTTAAGATACCTGAATTAATTGTTCAAACCCAACCTTTGGACACAGATTAAAAAACAAACAAAAAAAAACCAAGCAAAACAAAACTTCAAGCCTTAACAAACCAATCCCAAATATAATATCAAATCAACACCAAAACCCAAATTTCCAAAAATAAAAAAAACAAAAAGCCAAATCAATTCAAACCAGTCCAAAAGCTAAAATCTATTTATACAAAACCCAACCCATTATAAAAAAAAAACTAACAAACAAAAAAAAAAACTCCAAAGCCAAGTCAAACTAAATGCTAAGCTCAAATCAAATAAAAAAGCAACAATACCCATCCTATTCAAACAAAACAAAAATCACAAAAAACAACTAAACCAAAAGACAAAGCCAAATCAAACCAAGTGCAAAGCTAAAATCAAACAGCAACAAAATACAACTTATTCAAACAAAACAAAACATAAAGTCAATCAAAACTAAAATTAAACACATAAACCCAACCTATTTAAAAAGAAGTAAAAAATTCAACCAAACTTCTGAATAAAATGAATAAAAACTGATTATATACTTTAAAAATCAGTTTAAATGTGTTCATTGAGGTGACTGTGTATTGTCAAACTTCTTGCTAGCAGAGTTGCCCTTACCTCTTGTGCAGACAGAAAGTGGATGTGTAACAGCTTCCGTTCACTGTCAACCAATGGCAAGAAAGTGACTGTGACATCATCATCTGTGTTCAGGTTGGCGCCTGCGCCTCGATTATCATAGCCATCGTTTTCCATGGCAACCAAGGCGGAAAAGTGTCCGCGTGTGTAACCCAGGGCAATAGGGCTCTTCCAGCAGAAACTCTGCTCCCATAAAAGAGGAAGGTATACACCTGTAATGGAGGCAAGGATAAGATAAAGGCAAAAGCAAATAGTCAGTGCTGAAACTCAGTGACTCTGAACCCACAAATTAACATTGTTTTTGAAGTAGACGGAGGGTCTGAAATATATGGATTTTTTCTACTGTTGTTGGCTGTTAGAGTAGCAGTCACTGGCAGATGTAATAGATCACTTGGAAGACTTGGCCAATCAGACCAGAAATATGCTAATTAAAATGATTATTCACACACACACGCACGCGCGCACACGCACCTTGGAGAACTTGCCACAGTTCTATGTATGTACTATGCATTTAGGCTATCTCAATTGCCTCGGCTCAGAGGCAATTGGTCTCCAGACGGACTCATATATCTATACACTCACCGGCAAATTTAATAGGTACACCTGTACATCTACTTATTCATGCGAATATCAAATCCACCAATCGTTTGGCAGAAGTGTAATGTATAACATAATGCAGATATGGGTTAGGAGCTATATATAATGTTCACATTAGAATGGGGTAAAATTTGATCTCATTGATTTAGACCGTGACATGATAGTTGGTGCCAGATGGGCTGGTTTGAGTATTTCTGTAACTGCTGATCTCCTGGGAAAAACAAAACATCCAGTGAGCGGCAGATCTGTGAGCGAAAACGGCTTGTTAATGACAGCGGTCTGAGCAGAATAGCCAGACTGGTCCAAGCTGACAGGAAGGTGACAGTAACACAGATAAACACGTTACAACAGTGCTATGCAGAAAAGCAAACACGTTGAACATTGAGGTGGAAAATTGTTAAGAACTTGTATAAGTAAAAGATATCCATGAAATACTGCAACCGTAGAAATATGGGATACAGTATTCAAAATATGTACATTGAACGATGCTTTAAAAACATTGAGGTGGTGTGCATTATGATACAGATTTCACTCCAAATACATTGGACGAAAACTATAAGAGATGGACCAAGAAAGGAGTTACATCATATTATACTATTACGAATAACAACATTCTGTTAACCTTCCAGGAATTTAAGGACCATTATGGGCTGGAAAATCAAGATTTATATAGATATTTTCAAATACGACACCACATCAACTCAACAGTAAATAAGAAGGGGAATTGGACTGTTAATTGTAGTAGCCTTTTAGGCAGACAAAAAATATTCACTATATCAAAGTCATTTCTAAATTATATCATTGTCTCCAAAATCACAGATCATAATCTACCTCATATGTCAAAATAAAATGGGAAAATGAAGGAAACATGACCCTTATAGAAGATTACTGGCTAAATATATGTAATCTTCAATGGGAAACTACAGGCTCCCATCAGTAGAGGTTATTTGCTACAGCAGCAGAAGACCCCTCCAGGTACCAAATCTGTCTGTTTAGAACAGGAAACTGAGGTTGCAGAGGGCTCAGGCTCACCAAAACTGGACAGTAGATGATTGGTCTGATAAATCTGGACAATTCTGCTGAGGTCCTCAAATGGTAGGCCCACTACATCTTAAATTTTCGGTTCTTGGCTGACAGAAGTGGAACCCAACGTGGTCTATGGTAGCCCATTCACCTCAATGTTCAACGTTCATTCGGAGATGCTGTTCTGCTCACCACAATTGTACAGAGCGATAATCTGAGTTACCGTAGCCTTTCTGTCAGCTCGACCAATCCTGCCAAAGTCTAAATCACTGAGATCACATTATTTACCCATTCTAATTGTTGATGTGAAAATTAGCAGAAGCTCCTGACCCATATCTGCCTGATTGTATACATAACACTGCTGCCACACGACTGGCTGATAAAAAAAAAAAAAAAAAAAAAACACACATGAAAAAGTAGATGTACAGGCATTTCCCCGGTGGGCCGACGCACTTTGGGGATGATCAGGGGTGGACTGGCCCTCGGGAGAACCAGGCCGGGCGCTAAAGGGCCATGATAAGCTGAAATGAGCCGCTGCGTTATGAAGCATGTGGAACAAAACAGAGCTGCGATATGCAGAAAGGAGCAGTGATATGCAGAAAAGGACACCGATATATATGTATATATATACACACGCACATACATACATACATACATACATACATACATACATACATACATACATACATACATACATACATACATACATACATACATACATATATATATATATATATACACTGTGTATATAGAGAGATAAATAATAAAAGTCTATATACACTATATCATATAATTGTGAGAGGCACCTCACCCTGAAAGCGTGTGTATCCCAGCGTCTCTCCTCTGAAGCTCTTGTAATATTTCACACCGTACACAATGATGGGCCTGCGAAGAATGTGTGCCAAAACAAACACATGCGTCTGCTCTAAACTTGCACCCGGCTGCAGACAGAACAGAAAGAGAGAGAGAGAGAGACATTAACATCATTTCCAGATAATTTTACAGAAATTATTACTGGTTGGATTTCCATTTGTATGTCAGATACCAATTAATAGATTTAAACTATTCTACTTATTAGTGCACAAATGTCACCATTAAGACTCTAAATGTACAGACTGACATTATCATGCTGGCTTCAGAGGAAATTTTACTCGAACATTAAAGACCACAGAAAATATTATATTTGTGTTTCCATTTGTTCCAACAGCATAAATCCACTATTAAGTTTCAATGAGATTAAAAACAGAAATAAATATTTAATAGAGTAAGACAAGATCTTGTTTTATCACGCTTTATTGGCAAGCTTTATTATTCTATCTTATACATACAGATATGACACATGATCTCAAAACTTTCATTTTCTATTAGTCAGTCTCTATCATGCACATACTGGGCTTCTCATGTGTGGTTTTGCTTTTGACACTGGTACAGATGACAGTGAGAGAGCGTTTTCAGGTGATATGAAGAAATACGGCAACATGCCCGTATCTCTCCAACACCTGGCTCAATGCTTGCGGGTGAAGTCTCCATTCTACATACTGTAAATCCGCTCATGTGTTTATTATGCATAATGAATAAGCGTGTACTGCTCCACACAATCAATTTCTGTGCTAGGATGTGCAGTCGAGTTGAGAGTGTACCTCCTATATACACAGGAATTGGGTGAAAAAACGGATGCTGCATTAAATGCCCCCCCTCCCCCTCAATCTACTCTCCATATCTCATAATGACAAAGCAAAAAACAGATTTTGTATTACTTTGAAAATCTTGTAAAAAGAAAAAACTGAAATATCACAGTGACATAAGTATTCAGACCCTTTGCTATGACACTTGAAATTTAGCTCAGGTGCATCACATTCCTATGGATCATCTATGAGATGTTTGTACACTTTGATTGGAGTCCACCTGTGGCAAATTCAATTCATTGGATATGATTTGGAAAGGCACACACCTGTCTATTTAAGGTCATAATGAATATCAGAGCAAAAACCAAGCCATGAGGTGAAAGAAACTGCCTGCAGAGCTCAGAGACAGCATTGTGTCAGGGCACAGATCTGAGGAAGGCTAAAAATGGTTTTGGCTGCATTGAAGTTTCCCAAGAGCACGGTGGCCTCCATAAAACTTAAATGGAAGTTTGTAACAACAAGGACTCTTCCTAGAGCTGGCCACCTGAACAAACTGAGCAATTGGGGGAGAAGGGCTTTGGTAAGAGAGGTGACCAAGAACCCGAATGTCACTCTGGCTGAGCTCAAGAGATCATGTGTGGAGATGGGAGAAACTTGCAGAAGGAGAACAATCACTGCAACACTTCGCCGATCTGGGCTTATAGCAGAGTGGTCAGACGGAAGCCTCTTCTCAGTGCAAGACATACAAAAAAGCACCTAAAGGACTCTCAGACTGTGAGAAACAAGATTTTCTAGTCTGATGAAATGAAGATTGAACTGTTTGGCCTCAATTCCAAGTGCCATGTCTGGAGGAAACCAGGCACGGCTCATAACATGTGCAATACAATCACAACGGTGAAGCATGGTGGTGGTAGCATCATGCCGTGGAGGTGTTTTTCAGTGGCAGGGACTGGGGGACTGGTCAGGGTTGAAGAAATCAGAACGCAGAAAAATACAGAGATATCCTTAATAAAAACCTGGTCCAGAGCACTCAGGACCTCTGACTGGGCCGCAGGTTCAATTTTCAACAGGACAATGACCCTAAGCACACAGCCAAGACAATGCAAGTGTGGTTCGGGGACAACTCTGTGAATGTCTTTGAATGACCCAGCAAGAGCCCAGGCTTGTACAAAATCAAACATCTCTGGAGAGACCTGAAATTGGCTGTCCACCACCAGTCCCCATCCAACCTGACACAGCTTGAGTGGATCTGCAGAGAATTATGGCAGAAAATCCCCAAATCCAGGTGTGCAAAGCTTGTTGGATCATACCCAAAAAGACTTCAGGCTGTAATTGCTGCCAAAGGTGCTTCAACTAAGTACTGAGTTAAGGGTCTGAATACTTGAATACTCTATGCTTTAATGCTTAATTCCATATTTAACAAAGTAATGTGAATTTATTCACTCTGAAACAGCAAAAACCAAGCAAAAGTTAGTTAGGGAAAATTCACAGAGTTGTTCGCAAAGACTAATGGAAATAAAGTGCTCATTGCTCAAACATCTGGCCAGACTTCATCCTCTCTGGGTGGGATGTGTGAGTTTCTGTATGAGTCATTTGTGCAGGTATCTCAGTAGGTGGTGAAATACTGATTTGCTACATGGTTTCCATGAATGTATCAGCAGCTGTATATGTGGTTGTATACCTGACTAGCTAATGACAGTATAAAAGCCCAGTCCTCCTGCCACTGTTCCTCCCGAAGAGAGAAATGCAAACCAAAACTCTGGGAATACCAAGATTCCCACTCTTTCCAACGTGTGTAGAACCTGGAATACACAGACACAAACCCATTTTATCTGTAATAAAATCCACAGATGCAGTTACTCACATTTGAATCCATTTGTTATTCAACAAGAATTACGGTATTTTGGTATTTCATTGCAAGTCTTTTACCTATTTTATCACATGCCAGGCAGAAATAATACATGTGATTGCTAAGAGAAGTAATAGCATACCTCTCCACACCAAGAAAGTTGATTTGAAGTAACATTCATGTCTGTACCACAAACGTGTGGGACAAGCTATGCACCCAAGTTTAAAAATTTGGGTTAGGGATCTGAACTGCCAGTATGAGCAATGGTAATAGTGATGCATTCCTTAAAACAATCTCAGCTATTGTTACATACTTCTGGTTTATGTGATTATCTAAAATGCATAATGTCTAGAAAACTGTAATACAAATACTTGCCTCCTAATTTCGAGTCTTACCAGTGAGAGCAGTCGTGTAAGCTATCGTTGAGGCTTTTTCTCAGGACAGAGTCTTTGTCGTAGATTCCCCATGTGGCCTGTAACACAGAGTCCAGAAGGCAATCTCCTGCTGTTCGGTTCCACAGAGCGTATAGCCGGCTGTCCAGACGTGTGCCCAGCTCCAGAGACCAGTTAATGATGGGAGACTCCTCTTCCAACTCTGAACAGAACAATTAAACCAGTTTCTGAAAGCAATTCACTGTATGGAGTAATTAAATATTACTGCTCTCTCCATACTACCAGATAAGGCATCTTCTAGATCAGTGGTTCTCAAATGGTGGGTCGCAACACAAAAATAGTTCGCAAGTCTGTTCTGGTAGGGTTGCGGAAAACTGGGAAAATTTAAAGTTTTATCAGCTGTCGTTAGACAAATTGTGATGCCAATATGGGCAGGTTGCTTGATATGCCCTCATCCAAACAACCATGAAAAAAAGGTGTGAGGTAAAATAAATCATGAGACAAACTACATTAAATACAGTGCATCCGGAAAGTAATCACAGCGCTTCACTTTTTCCACATTTTGTTATGTTACAGCCTTATTCCAAAATGGATTAAATTCATTATTTTCTTAAAAATTCTACAAACAATACCCCATAATGACAATGTGAAAGAAGTATGTTTGAAATCTGCAAATTTCTTAAAAATAAAAAAATAATAAATCACATGTACATAAGTATTCACAGCCTTTGCTCAATACTTTGTTGAAGCACCTTTGGCACCAATTACAGCCTCAAGTCTTTTTGAGTATGATGCTACAGGCTTGGCACACCTATTTTTGGGCAGTTTCTCCCATTCTTCTTTGCAGGACCTCTCAAGCTTCATCAGCTTGGATGGGGAGTGTCAGTGCACAGCCATTTTCAGATCTCTCTAGAGATTTTCAACTGGGTTCAAGTTTGGGCTCTGGCTGGGCCACTCAAGGACATTTACAGTGTTGTCCCGTAGCCACTCCTTTGTTATCTTGACTGTGTGCATAGGGTCGTTATCCTGTTGGAAGATGAACCTTTGACCCAGTCTGAGGTCCAGAGCGCTCTGGAGCAGGTTTTCATCAAGGATGTCTCTGTAAATTGCTGCATTCATCTTTCCCTCAATCCTGACTAGTCTCCCAGTTCCTGCTGCTGAAAAACATCCCAACAGCATGATGCTGCCACCACCATGCTTCACTGTAGGGATGGTATTGGCCAGGTGATGAGCGGTGTCTGGTTTCCTCCAGACATGATGCTTGCCATTCAGGCCAAAGAGTTCAATGTTTGTTTCATCAGACCAGAGAATTTTGTTTCTCATGGCCTGAGAGTCCTTCAGGTGCCTTTTGGCAAACTCCAGGCGGGCTATTATGTGCTTTTTACTGAGGAGTGGCTTCCATCTGGCCACTCTACCATACAGGCCTGATTGGTGGAGTGCTGCAGAAATGGTTGTTCTTCTGGAAGTTTCTCCTCTCTCCACAGAGAAACGCTGGAGCTCTGTCAGAGTGGCCATCGGGTTCTTGGTCACCTGCCTGACTAAGGCCCTTCTCGCCCGATTGCTCAGTTTGGCAGGACGGCCAGCTCTGGAAGAGTCCTGGTGGTTCCAAACTTCTTGCATTTATGGATGATGAATCATGATCAGTGATGCTCATTGGGACTTTCAATGCTGCAGGAATTTTTCTGTACCCTTCTCCAGATCTGTGCCTCGATACAATTCTGTCTTGGAGGTCTACAGACAATTCCTTGGACTTCATGGCTTGGTTTGTGCCTTGACATGCACTGTTAACTGTGGGACCTTATATAGACAGGTGTGTGCCTTTCCAAATCATGTCCAATCAACTGAATTTACCACAGGTGGACTCCAATCAAGTTGTAGAAACATCTCAAGGATGATCAGTGGAAACAGGATGCACCTGAGCTCAATTTTGAGTGTCATGGCAAAGGCTGTGAATACTTATGTGCATGTGATTTTTTTAGTTTTTTATTTTTAACAAATTTGCAAAGATTTCAAACAAACTTCTTTCATGTTGTCATTATGGGGTACTGTTTGTAGAATTTTGAGGAAAATAATGAATTTAATCCATTTTGGAATAAGGCTGTAACGTAACAAAATGTCGAAAAAATGTAGCGCTGTGAATACTTTCCGGATGCACTGTATGTGGCAGAACATGGCGTCAGCCACAGTTTGTTTTATTGGCTGCAGAGTGCATGAAACCATTGAAACAATTCTGGTACCGTATTGGGTCACCACTTGGTGTATAATGTAAAATCTGGGTCCTGAAGTTAAACCAGTTGAGACCGACTGTTCTAGATATTCTCTCCAGACGTAATCAAGGCAACTCAATGTTTTAGTGCTATTTTCAGAAAAGAACATCCTTTTCTGGTTCTGAGTGAAAAATAAATGCTAAATAGCCATGTCACCTTTTTGTACATCTCGATCCAGGATCTCATCAAACAATTTTTCTTGAACATTTGGGGAAAGGTCTTCAATATCTTAAAAGAAACAGACATATCATATTTTTATATATGCAGTTAATAGAAGTTACAGTGAGGCGCTTGAATGGGGCAAATTTTTGGAGGGTTTAAAAAGGCAGAAATTAGAAGCTTCAAATTTTACAAAAGCACTTAAAAAAAAAACGTCTCCCCTTTTCTCCCCAATTTGGAATGCCCAATTTCCAATGCGCAGTCCTCGCGGTGACGTAGTGACTAGCCTCAATCCGGACGCCTCCGCATCTGAGACCATCAATCCACGCATTTTATCCCGTGGCTTGTTGAGCAAGCATTATAGCGACCACGAGGAGGTTACCCCATGTGACTCTACCCACCCTAGCAACCGGGCCGTTTGGTTGCTTAGGAAGCCTAACTGGAGTCACTCAGTACGCCCTGCATTCAAACACGTGACTCCAGGTGTGGTAGTTAGCGTCTTTACTTGCTGAACTTAATACTTAATACTTCTGTTACTATTTATGTATTATTTGAGCTGTAAAGTTTAAATCACTGGTTTAAGAATTGTTTTAGGGTTTTATGCCACGTCGTCATGGCAAAGAAGTTGTAAAACTGGATATAACTTCACACAGAAAAGATTTGAAAGCGATTTCATCACACTAAAATCATGTTACATGCATATTGTTTATGTCTTGTGGCTATTCTTGTGAGTATTTTAATGTTTACGGATTGGCCCCATTGACTTCCAATGTAAGTGCCTCACTGTAACCTTGTTTTTTTTCTTCTTCTTTTTCTTTCTTTTTTAAATAAAAGGAGGGATAAGCCGAAATAAAATTTTGTGGAAATCAACATTATGCAACAAATGCTGTGGCTTGAACTTAACTTGAATTGAACCCGAAATATTCCTTTAATAGGGTTAAAACACTAAGTAAGAGTTTGATGTACAGCACTACGTTTAGACATACTCAACATTCACAACAAACCATGAGCATAACAACACATGAATATTAAAAATGTGTGTGTATATATATATATATATATATATAAGCCAATTATAACTAAGGTAATTTACATATAGATTACTTAAAAGTACAGTAGCAAAATACAGACCACCGTTTAATAAACTTTAAGGGTCAGAGAGTGGGCGGAAATGATCACGAAAAGCTAAATAAACTGTTCTTGGTGCAAGAAACCTGGACTAACATTATATGTAGAGAAAATGCTATGAAAGTGTATAATATGTCCCACATAGGTCTCGGACTCATGTGGTCGGACTGTGAAATGACTGTCATGGGACAGAAGGCGAGTTCCCTCTTAATTAAATTTGCATGCTCACCTGCTGGTAATGTGAAGGTGATGAGGTCAGTGAAGAAGTAACAGGGGAATTCTCCTTTACGCCTGTGAAGTGCTGCTGCCACTTCTCTGCGGATCTGTTCTGTTAACTCAGGACAAACCAGAGCTGGTATACACTTAGCTGTCTGCTGAGATACCTATGAGTAGATGACACACACCCACATCAGATATAAAATAAACACAAAAAATATCAAACAAACAGCTGAAGTGTTCTGATTTAATTAAGCAATTAAGCACTCAAACCCATGCCATTTTATGAATACAAATTCACTATCTAGCACTTTCTCTCACACCTTATTGCTTTTATGAAACGGTTTCTACATAAAGCATATTAAAGGAGTGTTCCAGGTTCAATAGATTTTAAGCTCAATCAACAGCATTCGTTTACAGCAGAAACGGATAACTATTTAAGTCCTTTTTTTACTATAAATTCTCCTGCCAGCCCAGTAGGTGGCGATATGCACAAAGAATGTGAATTGCTCAGAAACAAAAGAAGAATGTAAATGTGATCCTCCTTATTGATCTGTTCTGTCAGAAATGGATTTAACCACTGGAGTCTTATGGAATACTTTTATGCTGCCTTTATATGCTTTTTGGACTTTCAAATTTCTGGTCACCATTCACTTGCATTGTAAGCACCTACAGTTTTGAGACATTTTTAAAAAACATCTCATCAAGTCCTACACATCTGGGATGCCATGAGGGTGAGTAAATAATGAGAGAATTTTCATTTTTGGGTGAACTATCCCTTTAAAATCAATTCTATTTTGATCTCCCTTAGCCCCTCATTCATACACATGTAACACTCTGACCTCTGTGAGCAGCACGGCGAGCATGTCCTGTCTTTGGAAGCGAATGGCCAGGTGCACCAGCGTGAAACCAGCATCAAATGCAGATGGGCGATTTAGGATCCGCACCTCGTCTGCGGTCAGCTGACGCGCGATGTCACCATCTGATGACTTATATGCCTCCACAGCGGCCAGATCCCCCTCAACAACACCTGAAGAAAGGTGGCAGTACACTCGAGTAAACCAATTCATAGACTTACTGAAGCACACAAAAACAACAAACTCTTTACAGCGTTTCCTCTTTTACAATTCTTTGATGTTGCAGTATCCATTTCGGATTCAATCCGCATCATGAGTCATACAGATGAGCCATATGAATTTCCAAAAAGACAGAGATACTGCTCGGGAGACAAATGACTTCATACACTGATGCAAGAAATCAGACAGATTAGAAGAGTATTCCCTGCTGCGGCCGAACCCATGATAGCAAATCTGTCAGTTTGCATGTGGAAATCAAAAAATGCATATGCAAACTTCATCCCACATGTTTAGTGATGAGAATAAAGTGTTACATCAGCTGATATAAAAAGCTGATTTTTTCCTCTATAATGGTCACAATATATAAAAACATGCCACCAAAAATATTGCATGGACACAACCATACTTAATAGCAGTCCGAATGAATGTCACTGCATTAGATAACATAAATATCAAAACAAATGGTGATTTGACAAAAAAGACAGTACAAGCACATTTTTCAAACACAACATTTCACAAAAAGAAGTTGAGATATACTGTTCAAAATTAAGAAGTATTTGGACACTTTCTGATTGTCTGATGCTAGTTGAACATGTCCACAGTTGAAAGGAATGGGAATTGCACAATTGCGATTCCTCTTAAGAATTCCAATTCCTTAACGTTCCATTAAAGATTCTAAAGATAGCAGTTACTGCCCTCAGCAGTCTATTGGCAAATGATGACATAATTTCAGATTTCAACAGAGCAGATTTATAAATAATTAATTTATATTTAGTCTCAAAAGAACCGGCTCATAAGAGTCATGTGTTCGGGAATCGGACAACACTGCTCGCTCTGAGTTTTGCACTGTAAGAACCGGCTAATAACAGTAATTTGTTCAGGAACTAAAGTACCCTGGTCTTGCTGTATGGTTTGCATTGTACATTAAAAAGAACTGGCCAATAAAACTTATTTGTTCGGGAATCGGACTACACTGGCTGCGCTGTGCTCTTTGCGCTCCTGATTCCAAACAACTGGCTCATAAGAATCATTTGTTCGGGAATTAAACTACACTGGTCATGATGTATGTTTTGAGCTTCAGTTTAAAAAGAACTGGCTAATATGAATCATTTGTTTGGGAATCAGACTACACTGTCTGCAATGTGCATTTTGCGCTCCAGATTCCAAAGTTCCAGCTCATAACAGTCATTCGATCTGGAATCGGACTACACCGGACATGCTGTGCCTTTTGCACTGTAGATTCAGAAGAACTTGCTAATAAGAGTCATTTGTTCGGGAATTGGACTTGGACACTGGTCGAGCAACACGGCTCACAAGGGTCCTTCATTCAGGAACTGGGACTACACTGGTCGCGCTATATGTTTTGCGCTTTAGATTCAAAAGAACTGGCTCACAAGAGTCATTCATTCAGGAATTGGGACTACACTGGTCACGCTGTGCATTTTGTGCTATAGGTTTGCAACTATAGTGTTCGCAACTATAGTGTTCAACAACACGACACATCATCATATCAACAACAATTTTACGCATTCTCTGTATCTCTTTTGCACATGCGCATAGCATTTTATCAACACTGATAATGTTCAGAACATTCCATAGGCTAACTTGATAAAGATGTCACAAATGCTTGGTAACCTGCAATATATTCAAATTGGCAAGGGCGTAGATTTGGCTTGAACATTCGGAGGATTGCAGCATGAAGCATTTACATGTCTCCATTGATCATGGTATAAATAATGGGGGTGTTGTAGTTTCTTGTTTTGATTATTAGTGCGGGTTAACTCCGAAATACTAGTGTTATGCTGACCTGGAACCTGTTCTGACCTGGATGATGTTCGCTCCATCAGAACGCGATTCGGCGACAGTTTAGAAAAGCGTTTCAAGTCTGCTGACATGACGGAATGCATCCCCATTGTCATATGCATCCCTTGGCCCCCCCAAAACCATCTGAACAAGCAGTTGCAAGAGGACAAGGAACCACCTGCAGCTACAGGTAGTCCAGACTAAGCTAAATATGTTCAGACCCTAATGCTAAATTTTAGCTACGTCGCTGCTCGATTTATGCGTACCTATTGTGGCACACTTCTAATAAAAAGGGGGGGGGGCCTGGCTAACTCAGCAAGTAAAGACACTAACTACCGCACTTGGAGTCACAAGTTTGAATTCAGGGCATGCTAACTGACTCCAGTCAGGCTTTGTAAGCAACCAATTGGCCCAGTTGCTATGGAGGGTAGAGTCACATGGGGTAACCTCCTCATGGTCGCTATAATGTGTGGTTCTTGCTCTCAGTGGGGCGTGTGGTGAGTTGTGCATGGATGATGCTGAGAATAGCGTGAAGTCCCAACACGCACTAGGTCTCCGCGGTAACGCGCTCAACATGCCACATGATAAGATGCACATTGACGGTCTCAGACGCGGAGACAACTGAGATCCGTCCTCCGCCACCCAGATTGAGTCACTACGCCAAAACGAGGTCTGCAAAATGGAGGTGAAAGTTAAATAAATCGTGCAACCCTTACTGGTCACACTATAGATTCTAAAGAAACAGTTCAAGAGTCATTCATCTGGGAATCGGACTACAGTGATCACACTGTATATTTTGCACTTTTAGATTCAAAGCTCATAAGAGTCATTAATTTGGGAATTGGACAACGCTGTAGATTGAAAAGAACGGGCTCATAAGATGCATTTGTTAAGGAGTCAGAATTAACCAGTTGTGTCATAGATTCAAAAGAAACGGCTCTAAGATTAATTTGTTTGGGAATTGGACAACACTGGTCGAGCTGTGCGTTTTGCGCTGCAGATTCAAAAGAACAGGCTCATAAAGAGTCATTCGTTAAGGTATCAGAATTCAGCAGTCATGCTGTAGATTTAAAAAAAATGCCTCAAACGACTCTATTTTTCACACTAGATTAAAAGAATTTGGCTGATAAGAGTCATTAGTTTAGGAATCAGATGGTTGTGTATGTTTCACACTTGATTCAAAAGAACCAGCTCACAGGAATCATTTGTTCAGAAATCAGACTACATTGTTTGCGCTGTAGGTTCAAAAGAACCAACTCATAAGAGTCATTCATTAAGCAATTGAACTACACTCTTCGCGCTGCATAAAAAAATATTCAGAAATGTGAAGCTAGTTCTGAGAAAAGCTCTAGCATAATTTAAATGCAGATGCCACTTTGCTTGATATGTTGTTATTTAATGCAATGACATTCATACATTGTCAATTGTGACCCAAGTAATCAAATACTCTGTATCTGGTATATGGGGTTGATTTCTCACCAGCGCAGGCATTCAGGAAGAGCCAGTCGCTTCTCCGCATCCTGTTCCGGATCTGTTTTAGTTTTTTAAAGTCCGCCTCCTGCTCATTATCGCTTCCCACCCCACCCGATGCCAGTTCGATCTTCACCTCGGCTTGTCCCTTACAAGTGGGGGGAGAGAGTTTACTCTGCCTGCCCCTGATACCCCCGCTCACCCCCCCTCCCCCTGCTGTCCTTACGTTATCACGCTCCTGCTCATTAACTATGGACAGAGACATTGCACTCTCCACCTCCGAGTCTTGCTGGGGCGTCTCAGATGTACTGCTCGGTTTAGGGTGGTCGCAAACCACACACCTGAGACTCTTAGGCCAGTTCTCATATGTACATGCCAAACACGGCCATCGCTGTGCATGCATGTTCAACCGATTTCGGTCGTTATATTCCTCGCAGGGATCAGAGGTGACCAGAGAGGGTCTGGGCCACGAGTCCGAAGTTTGGGGGGCCTCTAAAGGACTGAGGGGCCCCTGATGGGACCCCTGCTGTCTTTGACTTAGGCACTGCGTGCAACGGATAGCGCGCTGCCAGTTTAGGTAGGTGCACATGTGGCAGGACCATTTGCTGCTCGTCTCTGGCAGCTCGTCTGCGATCCGTACCCGGGGCCGGGCGCTTGATTCGGGGCAGATGAGCAGGGTGGAGCCGCCCTGGGTGGTGCAGAGCTGGGGGTCCAGGCTGGAGCTGCTCTTATAGGGTTCCTCAGTGATGATGGGAGCATTGTGTCTTTGGGCACGACACATGGTGCATTTGATGGCGGACGGCCAGTTCTCGTAGGTGCAGTACTCACAGCTCCACTTCAAACCAAAATCTGTCATCCTCGCTCACGCCGGTCACCACAAATGATCTCCCCCCACCCTCCCTCCCGTCTGTGTTCCGTTCTGCTGCTTTCACTCACTCACGATCACAGATCTCCAGTTTCTCCTGTAATTATGACAGAGAGACAGAGTTTAAGTATTAAACAAAATATAAGATTCATTTAAAAAGTACCAAAATGTATCATGTACTACCATTGATTTCTGGACATGTATAATACAAAATACCATGGCATAAAATATGGTAATGATTCATCTCAGTATTTATTTGGTATGTGGTCCTATTACTTTAAAAGTATGTTCTAGGTTCAATTCAAGTAAATCTCAATAAACAGCATTTGTGGAATAATGTTGATTACCACAAAAAAAATTGCCCTGTCCCCTGTTTATTTTAAAATAGCAAAAATGTGGTTACAGTAAGCCACTTACACTGAATGGGGCCATTCTATAAACATCAAAATACACACGGATTCTAAAGTATAGTTGCAAGATATAAAAATGATTTGTCTTAACATGATTTCAATGTGATACAATCACTTACTAACCTTATGTGTGTAAAAATATTTCCAATATTACAAATTTGTTGCCATGGTGACAACATCAGAAACAACTGAGCACAATAACTGATCACAATAAAATCATGTCAAACTGAGATTTTACCACACTGAAATAATATTCACATGTATGTTGTTTACATCTTGTGGTTATACTTTTGAAACAGTGTGCATTTAAATGTTTATGGACTGGCCCCATTCACTTCCATTGTAAGTGCCTCACTGTAACCACTTTCATGACTGCATGCACTCGACTCAATCCATTTTATCCAGAATGATTTGAGATTGTTCCTAAGAGCACCTTGCTTGCTTCAATGGAAGCAAATAAATCTGACCACTTGTACAAGCACAAATTTGATTAGTGACCTAGACATAGTCTTATATCTTCATTTTACATCATAACTAACCTTTTTTTTAAAATCCTAAGACCTTTGATTATTTCCAGAATTTGATGGTTTGACACTTTTAATACATCAATACAAAAAAGTACTACAAAGTACTCTGGTATTACAATGTACCACAGTAATTCCATGTTTTTTTTTGGACATTTACCATGGTAATACTTTAATATTCTTTGAAGTACCCTGTAAATACCATGGTATATAAAAATAATTCACAAATTCCAAACATTCACTATCATGGTACATATCAAAGAACCAATGGTTTACCAACTAATACCATCACTGTACCATGGTGCTGCGACTTTTTCCAAGGTTGACTGCTGCTACAATTAATTTATTTTCATCGACTTTGACTACTACAAGTTAATTTTGCTTAAATTAAAATAACAACAACAACAACAATCATGATGCAATCGGCTAACAAAACAGAAAAATCTATTTAAATCCAGATAATTACACTGATGAACCAAAACAATATGACCACCTGCCTAATATGCTGTTGGTCCTCAAAGTGCCGCCAGTGCCGAAAATGTGTTCAGTGTGGCAGGCCGCATTATCGTGCTGAAAGAGGCCACTGCCATCAGGGAAAACCATTGCCATGAAGGGGTGTACCTGGTCTGCAACGATGTTTAGGTAGGTGGCACGTGTCAAATTGACATCCAAATAAATCGCTAGACCCAGTTTCCCAGCAGTACATTGCCCAAAGCTTCACACTCCCTCCACCACCTTGTCTTCCCAGAGTGCATCCTGGTGTTATCATTTCCCCAGGTAAACGGCGCACGTTTAAAGTGGTCCACGTGATGTAAAAGAAAACAGGATTCATCAGACCAGGGGACCTTTTTCCAACTGCTCCAAGGTCCAGTTCCGATGCTCGCATGCCCATTGTAAGTGCTTTTGACGGTGGACAAGGGTCACCATGGCCACTCTGACTTGTCTGCGGCTACACAGCCCCATATGCAGCAGGATGTGATGCACTGTGTATTTTGACACATTCCTCCTGTAATCATTAACATTTTCTGATAAAATATTCAGACGGGATAGCCTTCGTTGCCCACGCGCATCGATGAGCCTTGGGTGCCCAACACCCTGTCGCTGGTTAGTGATTTTACCCTCCTCAGACCACTGTCGGTAGGTAATCACCACTGATGACCGGGAGCACCCCACAAGCCTTGCAGTTTCAGAGATGCTCTGACCCAGACATCTGGCCATAACAATTTGGCCCTTGTCAAAGTCGCTCAGGTCTTTCCTCAAGCCCATTTCTCCTGCATTCAACACGTTGACTACGAGAGCTAATTTTTCACTTACCATCTAATCTACCCAGACCTTGACATGTGACCTTGTAAGGAGATGATCAACATTATTTGCTTCACCTGTGCTTGGTCATAATGTTTTGGCTCATCAGTGTATAATAGTCTTGATAGCTTGCATCATGATGATTAGATAATATTTAATAATGTTGTGTATGTACGTGTGTATATTTACATTTTCTGTTTTTCTCCATGTCTCTTTTATACAGTAAAAAATAGTTACTGTATAAAACAAATGAAAAAATTTATGAAAAGCCTTTTATTCAGTCTTTTCACACGTTTCTCCCTGTATGTGAATGACCTTAACCTTTCCGTTTGCTGTCGTAATAAACAGGCGTACAATACATGTATACTGAAAGGCTTTTTAGACCGGAAAGTTGTTCACGACTCTGGATTATTCCTGACAACAATCCAAACAGGTGGCCAATGAAAGAGATGAATCCAGTGCACTGTGGCATATGGTCACATCCTTTGACCTACATTTCTACACTCAGATTTGCTTATTGGACTAGATTTTACATTTGATAAAAAAATAAATAAAAATAAATTGTCATGTTGGCCTACATTTCACTTTGGTGGTACCATAGTACAGTGATTGTATCATATGGCGATACCATGGTAATTTGATATATATATATAGAGAGAGAGAGAGAGAGAGAGAGAGAGATCACAATATTCATGTACCATGGTATCATATACTAAAAAACATGCCATTTGGTACTTTCCAGTACTTTTGACATACTGTATTATTTGATAGTGTTTTAATGTGTGTATTGGTTTTAATTAAACATCAACACGATAAAGTTTTTAAGAAGTCCACAATTAGTGGTTTTCTGATATGGGTTCTTCAATGAGCAGAATAGGCAATAAATTATATAATGCCCATATATAAGTGATATAGCAACTGAGATGTAAGCATATGTACATAAACTATACTCCCCACTATATCTACTTGAAATTAACTACAAATATTGACCTTTATCTACGGACCACGCTGTTTATAGATTTTGGAACTGATATACAATAAGTTGCGGCCTGGCCAACACAACATTTACACATTTGGCAGATGTTTTTATCCAAAGCGACTTTCAGTGCATTCAAATTATACAATTTATGAGTATGTGCATGTCCTAAGAATTGAACACACAACTTTAGTGTTGCTAGCGCCATGCTCAGCTAAATGAACACCACAAGAGAAGGCAAATCTAGGGGGCAATGCACCCTGTAGCCCCCACTTAGACCCAACCATGATATTAAAGTTCATTTTTGTACATTATTTTAACATAAAAACAATTAATTTTACAAATATACAACAAGATTGGTTCTGCCAAATAGAAGTGGGACCAGTATTTTTGAAGGGTAATCATTTTACAGATTGTCTTTATCTCAAAACTGCCAGATGTCTAAAACTGCTGCACGACCCCAAAATTCTCTCTAGGTTACTGGGTTTTATGAAAAAAAGCCCATTATCCAATAAAACTCAATAAAAAGCATTACGGTGAAATGACTTTTTTTCAATAACGGCGGTTGTTCTCCTTTGAACATGAGAAGCATTTCCGCCGCTACAATGTATCAAGTTCAAATCCATCAAGCACAACTGTATCTGTAAGAACTCAACGCGGATACATTGTAAAAACTCTCGGCTCGTTTCGGAATTCCACACCAAGGTGTCGATCTTAGCCGAACTAAAACAACACCATAAAAAGAGGTTCACTGTTTGAATCTGTACTGTAAATAAACACACAAGGCCACTTCAATCCAGACAACTCTCCGATGACATTTCCCCATGCAATAACAGCTCTTCCTTTAAAATAATAATAATGATAATAATTACAAATTGCAATTTGGCCAAGTGCATTTTGATATAGCAAACATAATCAGCAGGAAACAAAAAATTAAATAAAAGACATTAATGTACCCTGTTGCATAAGCTATTCCTACTTCAATTGTTGAAACGTTGTGATTCCTCCCACCCTATACACACACACACACAC
Source organism: Moxostoma hubbsi (assembly GCA_032164185.1). Lineage (NCBI taxonomy): Eukaryota > Metazoa > Chordata > Actinopteri > Cypriniformes > Catostomidae > Moxostoma > Moxostoma hubbsi. The sequence continues at coordinate 41,233,348 of JAVLUX010000013.1, read as the reverse complement.
ACACACACACACACACACACACACACACACACACACACACACACACACACACACAAACATATATATATATATATATATATATATATATATATATATATTACATGTTACAAGGCCCTTACCCGTCTTTGCCCTCCACACTTCAGTTTGAAAACAATAACGTTCCCAAGTTTGCCCTTCTGCAAACGGATCGCTTCTCTCCCGAAGGTCTATCCTACCGAAACCCAATCCGATCGGGTCCAAATACGGCTCAGCACCAACAATCTATAGCGATCTGCGGCGGAACACCCATGTTATTTCGCCTCCCTTCCTCTGAAACCCCTCACAACACCGCGATCTTCGGATCAAAGCTGCTTTTACAGGTTTTTAAACACCGGAATTTCCATTTCTGTTGCCGATTTGACTGGCTCTAATGGCGGCGACACAGGAGCGGGGTAAACCAAAATAAACCGACTCCGGAGATACTGGTAGGAGGGATATCACCTGGAACAGCGGGCACATATGATTGGCTCTCTCTCCGTAAACACAGTGGAAACCAATGAGGGCGCATTTCTTTCGTTAAAGGGCTTCACGGCATACTTCCTTCATGAGCAAGAACAATCGGGACACTGGAGCTCTGGATCCGCCATCTTGGCTCTAAGAATAGTTGGGAGGAGATATCAGGTTTCACTCTGGATTAGAGCCAAAATGGCGTGAGTTTCGTGTGTTCGGCTCCGCTGTCGAGGCCAGAGGGATGATGTCATCGCTTCAGAAAGATCTACCGCAGCATCATCTGCAGTGACATAAGGGCATTTTTTCAATGAAAACAAAAATAGAAGAGTTGACTACGTAGCTCCAGGGCCGTTACATTGTATGGCATGTAGGTCGTTATAAGAAAACAATAAATTAACTGCACATAAAGAAGAGCATAGTGTGTATGTATGGTTTTAGATTACATTTTCATAGAGCAGTTATTTTATCCAAAAGTGCTTAATACCAATACCAGTCTGTTTTAATTAATTTATTTTGGAACTGAAGAATTTGCATGACAGCTTATAAAGCAGGGGTTTATTAAAATGCGTGGAAACGATAACTAACACTTATATTATATATAATTAACACTTTTTATTATGAATTATGTCAATTTATCAATTTACTGTATCAAAGTACTTAACTGGCATGAATTTTTTACACACAATATTTCTAAAGCTCTAATGTAAATAACAACATATACTTAAATAAGAAGAAAAAGCAATTAATGATATTAATAATAATTTATACATTATAATATACAGTATATATATATATATATATATATATATATATATATATATATATATATATATATATATATATATATATATATATATATATAAATCTGAATAAAATATAAAATAAAATGAACATTCAACTAACTTAAAGAAGGTTCTATAAATTTCATTTCCTATAGGTCATAGGTCATGACCTGTAGATCTACATGCTTCCTTTAATTGATTGTACAAATCACTTCATTGATTCAGCAGAATAGACTTGACAAATTAATATACTGTCAAACATCAGTAGTAAAGCGCAACAATGGCATTAATAGAACGTTTGAACTAATATTACCGACTGATGCGACAATTCAGTAAATTAGAAATATAACTGGTATGTACAGCACAGATACAGCCTAATACAACATTAAACAGGTAAATAAATACGTGTGTAACACTTTGAAGACAAGCCTGTGGAAATGTTGAGTAAAATATAGGCGGCGTTACCAATTTACTCTACTCTAATTAAGTCTTAATTTCAGTTGGTTACTTTTCTTTAATTGTTTACAAACAATCTTGATTGAGTTATGAAACAACAACAAAGATCAACATTGAAACATAATGACACACATTTACATTTATTCATTTGGCAGACGATTTTATTCAAAGCGACTTACAAAAGAGGAGAAAATAAGCGAATCATCTTAATCAAACACTATCAAAAAAATCACACACACTATCAAAAAGCAAAATGTGATATTACTCTTTTTGGAAATTGTATAATTAAAGGAATATTCTGGGTTAAATACCAATTAATCATTATCTAATCATTCAATCAACAGCATTTGTGGCATAATGATGATTAACACAAACATTTATTTCGAAACGTCCCTCCTTTTCTTTAAAAAAAGCAAATATCTGGGTTACAGTGAGACACTTACAATGGAAGTGAATGGGGCCAATCCGTAAACGTTAAAATTGTCACTGCTTCAAAAGTATAGCCAAAAGACATAAACAATATGAATGTTAACATTGATTTTAGTGTGAAGAAAATTGCATACTAACCATTTCAGAGGAAAGTTATATCTCCTTTTATAACTTCATTGCCATGATGATGTAAGTCCACTAAACCCTGTAATGCAAAAACAAAAATGTAAACAACTTTACAGCTAAAATATTACACCCATTTTTACAGAAAAATTAATGTGTGCTTCACATTTCTCTCCATTGTAAGTGCCTCACTGTAAGCTCGATTTGTGGCTCTTTTTTTTTTTTTGTTAAAGAAAAGGTTGATTGAGCTGAACTTGTATTGAACATGGAATATTTATTTAGCAATACCATCTTATTTACTTCAAAGAATACGATGAAACTACCAAAGCGCATGTCCAAAACACCACGGTATTACCGTGGTTCAATATACATCGTAATATAATAGCTTTTTGATACTTTTTGTAAGTGTATTGTGACAGAATGTCCCAATTTAACTTGTAGCGAACCCAGAATATTCCTTTAAGTGCCATAGTATTTGTAAAAGTACCATCTGACACCATCACTATACTGCCACAGTACTTAAGGAGAGAAAAAAAATTCTGTATCCATTTAGGAGTTTTTTTTTGTTTTGCTATGTTTTTAACATTTGCAATTATATAATTGCATATTCTTTGTTAGAATATATGAAAAGGCTATATTATGCTCAGATATAGTAACTAGTAGGATTGGCATGCATTTCATACATTATTTGTGTTATGATGAATGTTATGAAGATGTTTCTGTGTGCACACTAAAAGGACTCTCTCTCTCTCTCTCTCTCTCTCTCTCTCTCTCTCCCTGATAGTGCATCTGCTCTCACAGCTCTGCTTCTTCTCTCCTCATTTCTAGCCACTCCCACCGGGGGCCCCACAGCAGGAGGCACCACCCCTCTCCAGCCAATCACAATGCAGCATGACCCCTCCATCACTCCCCAGTTTCCAAGGTAACTGGGCTGCTCTCCTGAAAGGCGCTACATCATCAGCATCCGTCCAGCGAGGGCTGCTCGAGGCAGGCAGCCCTGCGGTAGATCATATAGCAGACACCTCCCTCACACACCGCACTGGAAGGAAAAATGGAGTAGTGTAGTGTTGTGGTGAGTACCCGGCTTCTGTATTCTACTGCTTAGAGCTACTGGATTTATGTTTATTTTAAAAAAGACCTGGATAGAATTTAATATGGATATTATCTTTTACTAGTGAAAGATTTGACTCTAGTTGATGGGTATTATTGGAGGTATGCAGCACATTGCTTTGTCAAAGTGGCCTGCAGAGGACGAAGCTGTCGCATACACAAATAGTATCCACAAGAGGGGCCAAACATATACATTGAAGCCTTTTAAATCCCAGTCAAGGGTCGTTTTCTTTTTGCAGTGGTGCTATTTCGGTCTATAAAGATGGGAATGTGAGTGTGTCAGTGTGTATTTTCCACCCGCCCTTATACGGAAGTATGGCCCACTGTTTTCCTGTAACAGCCTTGTGTGTTTGCATTAAGCAGCACGTTTGTAGCTCAATAGCTCATCAAGTGAATAGATCTTTAGCTCTTGATGCTGCAGGGTGGGGAACGCTGGATTTGAGGGTTAATAAGCATTTCTCAGGCCATGTGGTGCTGTGGACACGCCTGGGTGGTTCTGTCATTGCTCAGTCATGGTTCTGTCTCCTTTAGATGCTGCTTCATCACCTTGAGCCCAAACATACGCCCAGCTTTGTTTGGCTTGTGTGATCTTGGGCGACAGATGCTTGGAGATACAGAGAAGGAAGCAAATCTATTGTAAAAGGCAGCATGAGTGCTAAGGTGTGGTGTTGCACTGCAGGTTCAGATTAAGATCTTATGTTTATTGGTCAAGTAAGTTGATGAGGTGGAATAGGATTTTGTCTTGGTGGTACTTCAAAGGGCACAGCAAACATGCAACAGTATATTAAGTACTCATTATACATCATTCCACAGAATATACAATATACACACAAAAAATATACAATATTCCACTAGAATTCCACTACTGAAAATGCTTCTATATTTGCATACTTTTTCAATTTATATATATAAAAAATCATTACAGATTATATTATCAGCTTAACAGTTTGAAAGAAAAGTTTTGTGTATTTTATTAGTGGCATAGAAACTAGAATCTTAAATATTTCATAAAATACATTTTATTTCATTATGTGTCTTTCAGATTTAGAAAAGAAAATGATTTCCAGGTTTAAATTAGATTTTCAATCCCACATTTTCAATGTAGTCTCAGCCTTTTGGACCCTATGATACTATACATAAGATATATGGGTTTACTTCAACTTGGGCACTTTTACACTGTGGATTTTGAGAAAGTAAAGTCTTATAAACATTTTTCACACCTTTACAAGTTTTTTTTCAGTTTGTATGCTAACAGTGTCCAACAGTGTTTGCACAGTACATGCATCACAAAAGATGTCTTTTTTTTTTTTTTTTTAAAGTAATGGAAATTTCTAGCACTTGTTCCACTGTGGTGGAAATGACACTGATGAAAATTACATTTTTAATGTTTTTTAAATAAAAAAATGACAGATGACTGTCTTGCTGAGGCTAATTTCATGGTATTTTATGCATCCTAAATAAACACAAGTAAATAATATTTTCACACTTAATTGCCTAATTTGGCAAAATTATAGCTTGATGGTATGATGGCCAATAAATCTATTTTGCTCACAAGTGATTTTGATATTGAATTGTCTTTTTCTTCATACTACACTTGTCTCATATTTCATCTCAAGCATGCTCTTCATTGACACTTTTGGTGACTTGGTAAACAAGTACACTAACTGCTGAAATAAAAATATTAGGGGCATCATTTTTGGTGTTGGGCGTTGGACTGGTGTCTTTTTTGAAAATGTATAGAAATATTTTTGCCCAATAATCTTGAAATGGTTTATGTTTATTTCACTTTTTGTTTAAATAATCATAGTTTTACATATGTAATAATTAGCATTTTTATAATGGTTTATGTTACGGGGTTCAGGATGGGCAAGGAGGAGGCAAAAACCTGCAGAACAGTCAACATAACTTTCATGAGATACAAACACACAAAAATAAACACATAGAGGCACACACAATGCGGCCGAGTGTGTGTGTCTCTCTCACTCAAACTGGTACCTCCGGCTCGTCTTTATCCCCCTCCCGGCTGATTAGGACAATTCAGCGCTGGGCGTGCATCCTTACAGCCCGGCCACGCCCTCCTCGTCACAGTTTAATATTGAAAGTCTGGGTCTGGGACAAAGCTAAAAGTATAAAATATATACATAAAAGGAATTCAAAAATGATCACAAATCAACAATGAAGGCCTGGTAAAAAGTTTCCATTTGGTCTTTTACATTAAAATTTTGTCATTTAGCAGATGCTTTTGTCTAAAGTGACTCACACAAGGAACATAAGGAACATAGCAAACAATTTGTCATAAAGTCAACAATATTTGGCAAGTTCTCAGAGCAGCTGGAGCAGTATAGAAGCTAGCACAGATGAAAGAGACAGACAAGAAAAGTTTTTTTTTCTTCATTTGTTTGATGTGACTTTCATATAATAAAATCTGTTAGTTGTAATAAAAATCAACTCCCGGGACATTAAAGGGTAAGGGCGGCACTGTGGCTCAGCTGTTAGCACTGTCGCCTCACAGCAAGAAGGTCCTGGGTTTGAGTCCTGGCTCAACTGGGGCTTTCTGTGTGGAGTTTGCATGTTCCCCTGTGTTTGTGTGGGTTTCCTCTGGGTGCTTAGTTTAAGTGAATTGGAGACTCTAAATTGCCCTGTAGGTGTGGGGCATCAGGAAGGGCATCCGGTGTAAAACCTGTGCCAAGTCAAATATATGGATCACAGATGGTCTGCTGTGGCGACCCCTAATGGGAGCAGCTGAAAGAAGAAGTAAATAAGCAGGGTGTGTATTAGAATAGGTGAGTGGCAGAGAGAAGCAAACAATGCACTAAATAACAGATACATTTAAGTGTGTCTTTAGGCATTCTAATGTCCTAAGATATCTGTGTATTTCATCTCTGTGGCCCTACACACTGTTGCAGTTGTGCTTGTTGTGTCACTGGGTTTTGAGAGCCAGTCGTCTGTGATCTGCCCCTCCCTCTCCCATGAGATCCTTGTTTTATTATGGCGATGAGGGTTTGTGCTTTAGACACTTGTCTGTGTGTGTATTTGAGTGTGGAACGTAGGGGTTGGGTGAACAGACCCTCTCCATTCCCCAGTGTTGACTCCTGTTATATAGACAGGGAATAATCTTTGTATCTGCTTTTATTGCATTGCTTGCCCAGGAGACAAAACTGATCTCTAGCTCGTTCCTATATTCAGTACATTTTATGACCCCCATCATATTTGTCTTAGTATAGTGATACACTATTAAACACATTTTTATGGATGGAAATCCTATTAGTTTAGTTATCTGTTTCCTCTGTATCACTATTAGTAGAAGTTGACATCCAGGTCAATGGACATGCCGCTCTTTTTTTTTTTTTTGTCTGAATCTTTTAAGGCATACAAAAATACATATCAAATGCAATTAAACAAACTAATTACTTGAACACACCTCTAATATGATGAACATATTTTCAATTTATGTTTCAAGTTCAAGTTCAAAGTTTGAATATTTTATATATATATATATACACATATACACTTATGAGCCAAAACTTTATGACCACCTGCCTAATATGCTGTTGGTCCTCCGCATGCCACCAAAACAGCTATGACCCGCCGAGGCATGAAGGACCCTGAAGGAGTCCTGTCGTATCTGGCACCAAGACATTAGCAGCAGATCCTTCATGTCCTGTAAGTTGTGAGGTGAAGCTGCCATGGTTGGTCCAGTATATCCCATAGATGCTCAATCAGATTGAGATCTGGGGAATTTGGAGTCCAAGGCAAAACCTTAAACTCTTCTTCATGTTCCTCAAACCATACCCAAACAATGTGTGCAGTGTGGCAGGGCGCATTATTCTGCTGATAGAGGCCAATGCAATCAGGGAATACCATTGCCATGAAGGGGTGTACCTGGTCTGCAATGATGTTTAGGTAGGTGGCGATATCGATTTTTTTAAAAACTAAGATCGGCCGATATCTATACCATTTTTTTTTAAAAGGCCTTAGCCACACTTTTGCAAGTTATATTCTACAGTTATGTTTATGCCCCAAACAGTAAAATTACATGAATTGTGAATTGCTAACATTTATTTGTATTGAAAACAGTTATGAATAGTTCTGTTGTCAATATCAAAGGTCATGGTGACATACTGGCAACCTGTAAAAACCCAGAATGCATCACACTCAGCAGAGATATTTTAAAAAATAAGAAAGTTGTCTATTAATAGCTCCAAAATTGCTCCTGTGTGGAATCATTAGTATTTAATATGTGTTTACTGATGTGTGTTTGAAACGATGTCTGTGTCTTTAAACTTCCCATCACTGTGTAAATCTCTGAAATAAGGAATTTAAATGTGAATTCCAAACACGACTGACGTGAACCACATTTTGTTTGAGTTTTTACTTGAGTTATAATCTTGGCCTTTTCTTCTCTCGTAATGATGATGGTATCATTCACGTCTCAGTTTCCATTTGTACACCGCAGTGCAGTCAGTCTGTCTCTGTCTCAATCATGTCCACTTGTTTCTGTTATTATTCTAAAATAATGAGGACAGCTGCCATCTACCATCAAGACCAAGAGTGTGGTGACAGCTGGCCAGGCATAGTAACAATAAATATTATAGGTATCACACAAATGATTGTTATGTTGATTGTTAATGATCTATAGACTTACACTGAATTTACATTGAAGGAGGAACCCGAGCCACATCTAGGGACCAGAATATCTGAATCGACAGCATTTGTGGCATAATGTTGATTACAACAAGAGCTAATTTCAACTCATCCCTCCTTTTCTTTAAAAAAGAAGCAAACATCAAGGTTAGAGTGGGACACTTACAATAAAAGTGAATGGAGCCCATTTTTGGAGGGTTAAAAATCAGACATTTGAAGCTTATAATTTTATAAAAGCACTTAGATTAATTCTTCTCTTGAAACTCATGCATTATTTGAGCTGTAAAGTAGTTTAAATTGCAATTTTTACAGACATTTTAGGGTTTTAGGGTTTGTTGACAATTATCAAGTTGTAAAATTGAATATAAATTTACACAGAAAAGGTTAGTAAGTGATTTTACCACACTAAAATCATGTTGATATATTATTTTAGACTTGTAGCTATACTTTTGAAAAAGTTAGTATTTTAACGTTTACAGATTGGCCCCATTCACTTCCATTGAAGTGCTTCACTGCATTCCAGATTTGTTCTCTTTTTTTTTAAGGAAAAGGAGGGGCAAGTCAAAATGAAATTGTCTGGTAATCAATATTATGCCAAAAATGCTATTACTACACGGATGCATTCGTCATTTAGCAGCTGATAGATGTGACGTTTTAAACGCATGTGATGTGTTGACGTTAGCTTTAGCATTTTAGCCGACCTCAGTTCAACACTTGTTAAACAACGTACATATTTACACTGCGTGGGATGATGGCAAATCTTTCAATTTACATTTGTAATTTGCTGTGTTCACTGAAGTTTCACTAGTTACTACATTCTCCAATATTTACAAATGTTTTGCCCGGTCACCATTGCTGCCGGTTACTCCGCCCCGTCCACAGGGTTGGGGAGTAACAAAATACATGTATTGGGATTACGTATTTAAAATACAAAATATAAGTAACTGTATTCCACCACAGTTACAATTTAAATAATTGGTATTTAGAATACAGTTATATAGAAACAAACTTTGTCTAAATTGTCAGCTTTACGCTAAGCTAAAATGCTATTTCTAGACATTTTACATGCACATGTTACCAGACACGATCATATTTTTATCAAGAAAATTTATGTTAGATCATAATCTCTTTTTTTCTAGTAAGACCTTTGATATTAGGGGAAAAATCTTATTCTTTATAATAATTTTTGTATCGTTTTCCTGTAAAAACATCTAAAAATCCTTAAAACAAGATCAATTTGATTTGTCTTGTCATTTGTAAAAATGTAAATAGATTGAGAATGTAGCAATTAGCAAAACTTCAGTCAAGACAGCACCTTGGAAATTTCAGTTGAATGCATTACTATCTCCCCACACTGTGTAAATATGTTCATTATTTGAGATATAGGTGTTGAACTGAGTTTGGCTAATGCGCTAAAGCTAGCAGCCTACGTTGCCTGTGTTTGAAATGTGACTTCCATTAGCTGTTAAATGGCAAATGCTTCAATGTAGTTAAAAAAAACATTGTGTTCCATTTGGGACGATACTACACTTTGGAAATACATTCACTACATGGCTGAGTGCATAGTGTATGTACAGTAAGTCCATTGTGTAGTGTGTCATTTGGGACACGGCTCCTGACGTTTACCCTCATTGATGTTAAGATTAAGGGTTAACAACATATTGAGGAGACACGGATTTAATTGTCCAGAAGAGAAGGAGGATAGCAAACATGAACTTCGAAAAGCACTTTAACAAAGTAAAACGTCCATGCCAGAGCCAATTGTGCTTTAACACTGTCATTTACAGTGATTTGTATCACTGCCTTGAAATTGATAAGGAATAGTCTGGGTGCAACCTACTAATACAAACTCTCTTTGAATCTTTGGGAGTAGGTAGAATGGCTTTTTATTATACTTCTCTGACATAATGGGTGGTGTGGCTTAAAGGGTTATATAATTCACCCAAAAATGAAAATTCGATTATCATTTACTCACCCTCATGTCACCATTTACTTTTATTGCCTCTATTGTCCATACAGTGAACGTGAATGGTGAATGTGACTGGGACATCTCCTAAAATAAGGGTGAGCAAATGTCGACAGAACTTTCATTTTTGGGTGAGCAATCACTTTAATGGTTTATAAAAGTGTTTATTAAACCCCCACCCCCTGAGGGCAAAGACACCAGACAAATGGATATTCTAAAGCAAGAATGACACTACTATGTAATATTAAAATGTATATCTAATGACCTGAGTTTCACCATTTAGCTCTTTGGCAGTAGATTTGTTGCATATTGTAAATGGTACACTTCCCTCAGGCATTTTCCCAGCATCATTAAAAACTTCAGTTGTCAGGCCCTTCCTGAAAAAAGAAATCTTGATGCAAATGATGTATCTTGTATCTTGATTTAAAGCAGCTTAAAGGGATAGTTCACCCAAAAAATAAATAATCTCATGATTAAAAATCTCATAATTTACTCATCCTAATGTCATCCCAGATGTGTAGGACTTTTTTTCCTCTGCTGAATACAAACTGAATACAAAAATAATATATCAGCTCTGTAAATCCATAAAATGCAAGACAACAGGGTCCAAATATTTGAAGCTCCAAAAAGCACATAAATGCAGAAATAATTTAATCCATAAATTTCCAGTTTAAATCCATATCGTCAGAAGCGATATGATAGGTGTGAGTAAGAAACAGATTAATATCTATGTCCTTTAGTACTACAAATTCTCCTCCCTGCCCAGTAGGCTGTGATATGCAAAAATAATGTAAATTGACTCTTTGGAGAGAGGAGTGCTTTGGAGAGAAGTGGAGATTTATAGTAAAAAAAAAGGACAAATATTGATCGGTTTCTCACCCACACTATCACATCTCTTCTGAAAACATGGATTCAACCACTGGAGTCTTATATGTTTCCTTTATGTGATTTTTGGAGCTTCAAAGTTTCGGACCCTGTTGACTTGCATTTTATGGACTTACAGAGCTGAGATATTCTTCTAAAAATCTTTGTTTGTGTTCAACAGAAGAAAGTGAGTCATACACATCTAGGATGGGATGAGTAAATGATGAGAGAATTTTCATTTTTGGGTGAGCTATTCACAATAGTTCTAACAAAGAATAGTGAATTAAATCCTCCCTAGTTCTATGGTGACAGTGGCAAGGAAATCTCCCCAAAATGTTTAAGCAAACAAGGAGGAAACCTTGGGAGGAATGACGACTCAGCTGGGGAAGCCCCTCCTACTCATGGAGCCCTTAATGTAAAGTTTGACTGAAAAAAAAAAAAATATATATTTTTTTTATATTTTATACAGTATATATAAATAATAGAACAAACATTCCCCAATCCTTTCTCAGAAATGGCGGATGTAGCCGTTTGTGAGGTCATTGCCTTAGTGATATGAATTATTAAAGTTGATCTGATACCTCACACAGATACTACCAGTCTCTGATTTGACCTGACGTCACAGAACTCACCGTTTCATTGGCCATGCAGAGCTATGACTATTTTTGTGTCTGTGTGGGTGTTCTGCTTTTAAGTGGCCCCAAAAAGCATTTAGACACTTAAGCCACTTACGTAAAATTTATTTGACAGATATTACAGGCACACTTTTCAAGTATAACATTTAGCAAGAAGAGGTTGTTAGGTTTAACAGGGATAGTGTCAAAATATGTAGAACCCTGATGTGTATTGCCCTTTAAGTGTGTATTCATGTCTAAACTTTCTGTGATAACTTAGATTTGAAATATTATGCATTGTTCTTTTCTATGTTAAAACATGTTGTTCTAGGAACAGTTTGCTTAAAAGTTATACCTACTCTGTTCTTGTTAGTACATAAAACACTAAACAATATTAAGTAATTCCACGTGACAAAAAATACATCTGTCTTGTTGTCGAGCAGGGCATAATTAAAATCATAATTTAAAAATATATTGTATAGATTGTAAAGTGTTGAAAAAGAAGAGAAAGGAAATTCAGACAGTAACCAAAATGTTTGAGGACAGTCAAAAGAGGAGTCAGCTCTCCAGGTGTTTAAAGAACAGGGCCCAGGACTTTTAACTGATTACTGAAGCTGTTAATCTTTCATAATTAGATGTTCTTTCTGTAAACTGAGCCAGTGTGTTATAAGATAATTGTCTATAACACATCAACTGTAATGGATAGCTATTGTTAAAGCGTTAAATCCAAGCAAGCATTCTCCCATCTGATGTCAGTATGCAGCGTGAAAGTTCAAGGTCACAGAGACGGGCTGGTTTTCATCCGGAGGAGAGCAGGAGGGAAACGACAAGACAGAGAAATGATGTACCTGTGTTCTGCCAAAAACTCTTCTGCTGGTTTGTGAAGGGTAATGAGCCGTGTCTAGGCAGTGTTTAGCTTTCCAGTCAACAATTTCATTAAATTACATCTCCATTTTAATTCTCCTGATGTTTTGCAGTTCTGAAGCAGAGATTTGCAGACAAATATGAACTTTGCCTGTTAGAAGCAGAATAAGGTGAACTTAATCGGTTGAAAAGTGTAACTTGATTTAGAAAGGAATAATAAAGGCTATTCATAATCTATTTTTGTGCAAATGTAACAACCATTTAAAGGTGCACTCAGCATCTGTTTCCTCATTAAAAAACTTCTAAAGACAAGAATTGTAATTTTGCAATATATGTATAAAATCATGAGCACTCCAGGCACATCAGCCACCTTATAAGAGCTGTTTTATTCTACATGGAGAGGGTCCGCACATGGTGGCGGCCATATTGGAATCACATGACCAGTCGAATACCACTCGCTTATTCTCAGTAACCGTCCTATTATTTAAAACTTTCACTCATTGATTAATTAATCATGACTGACTGTGAATATTACATTTCTACAATGGCATCTGAAACTGAAAACTATTGATTTTAAATGATGCTGCATCCAAGCCACTAGGTGTCAGTGTAAGTCAAAGATAACACAAAGACAAAATTTACTGAGTGCGCCTTTAAAATTTCAGTTTTACAATTTCGGCTTATCAAAGTATTACTTCGAGTTCTTTCTGGGGTGGATCCAGCCTGCATTCGGTAAGTGGCTTTTGGGTCAATTTTGGACCATAATTCCATGCAGTATGTGGGACAAATTCCCACGTGGATTGCAGCCAGATCAGGCCAAAATAGTTTTGCTATCTTGGTTATTACTGCATTGGAAAAAGTCACTAATTCTACTTGAATTGAAAGTAAATATATTTAGGTTAATTTTTTTCTGGAATGTTGTATTGGCTCTTTGTTTTTTTTAAAGGTGTGAAGTACATTTGGTGGTGGGGGGTCACAATGTCTGCAGCATATCTGCTTGTGGAAATGATTAATAATTCAGTGGATTTGGACTGGAGCCCCAGGGAGAAGAATGCTACCGGTTTATCCCTTTAAAGTGTTCACTATCCTGCTCTCTGGATACTTCTGACTGCACTGTATTTACACAAGCAAACAATGACCAGTAGACTGTAGACATTAACTGAGTGCTTTCTTTGTCTCGTGGAGAATTATCTGATTGCCTGACAAATGGATGATAAAAGGGAAGAAACCTGTTTGAAAACTGTCATCATTTTTTGCAGTTCTGTTTGGTGATGCCAGCGTCACAGAAATGACTCAATTCAGTTTTACACAAATAGTCTCTAGTTTGCTCTCCATTTAATTGAATTGGTTCCTACAGTAGCAGTAGTAGAAGGGGTCTTACTTTCTATCATTTGTGAATAGCTCCTCTATAACTCAAAGGATGCCAGCCATAGTGAATCACAGCATGACTGGAAATAGGTTTTAAATGCAGTTAGAGAGCTTAATGTTGGTGTTATGGGATTACTGGAGCAGCACTCTGCAGAGATTGAAGTCATCGCACACTGCTATCATTCACTCCCAGTACTGCTGTACACGTCTGTATTGATCCATCCTACTGTAGTTTAGTAGTTTATGTAAACCAGAGCTCAGCATGACATATATACCCAAACACAAAAACAAACTCAGAAAGAGTTGCATGTTAATGCAAGGTGTAAATGGGGGCTAAAGTATAAATATCACCTCAAAGATCACATTCTAGTAACGGCACTGGAAAATATCTCAAAAGATTTTGTGTTGTAAATGCAATTTCAACTTGCAGTATTCATGGGCAATTTGAAATCACATCCCCTTTACAGTAAATAACTATTCCATTAAGGGTTAAACAATCACCAGAGAGCTCACAACTATCAATCAATCAATCGAAAAAGCCCATAGGAGTTTTTATTAGTTTCAATCAGCAAATTCACACAGTAAAATGTCATATTATGTGTAGCTGAGACTGAATCAACTGACATGAGTCATTCATGACAAAAAATTGAAGTGAACAAGAACGATTCATTAACATAAAAGATTAATTCACAGCACAGATTTGTTCACGACCAAAACAATGGAAGTGAACTAAAGCGATCTGTTCTCATCAACTCTGCGGAACCGCTGTTGTGTCCAAAAGGGGACACTATGCCGTGAATAAATGTTACGCTTAAATTTTCAAGCCTCCGAATACATCGAATACAAGTCAGGCATATGTGCTATCGGTTGAAAGCTTAAAATCTGAACATTTATGTAACATAAAATAACAAAATAAGGCCTGAAAACATTCACAGCGCCACCTAGAGGTCATGTTGTAGAAGTATTAATATGAATTTAAAAGTCTTTTTCAAATAGCACTTAAATAGATAGACAAGTCACATATTAAATGAAAGCTCTCATTCTCAGGAATGCGACTGTATCGTTTATTTTGTTGCCCTAATACTACAGTTTGAAAGATTTTCAAAATAGTGAAATATGATATCTGTAAAACATCAAATACAAGCGTCTCTTTTATATGCCGATCGCTAATGGTGTAAGCCCCAAATAGCTAAAAACTTTATATCTGCTTTTACCTTTGGCAGTTTTCTAAAACATTCGTCTGTGAGCTTGCTTGTGTGAAAAATCCAATGTTATACAACCCCAATTGCAAAAAAGTTGGGACAGTATGAAAAATGCTAATTAAAACAAAAAGGAGATATTTGTAAATTATATTGATCCTTTACTATATTGAAAGCACCACAACAACACATAGTATGATGTTTTACTGTGTGAATTTGCTGATTGAATCTAATAAAAACTCCTAAAAAGTTGAGACAGGGGCAATTTAAGACTAATAACAATTTGGCAAGTTAAAATAACAAGGCAATGTGAAACAGGAGATGTTAAACAGGTGAGGCAATCGTGTCATAGTATATAAGGAGCCTCCAACAGTCTAGACCTTCAAGTGCAAGGATCATTCGAGACTTGTCAATTTGCCAACAGATGCTTCAGCAAATAATCCAGCACTTTGAGAACAATGTTCCCCAAAGACATATTGGAAGGATTTTGGGCATTTCACCCTCTACGGTGCACAATATAGTTTAAAGTTTCAAGGAACCTGGTTAAATCTTGGTTCATAAAACCTCTTCTGAATGTGCATGACCTCTGATCACTCAAACATCACTGTCTTAAACATCATTCATCTGTAATGATGTCATGAACATGGGCTTGGGATTACTTTAGTAAACCTTTGTTAGTCAACACTATTCTCCGCTGCATCCACAGACGCAAGTTAAGACTTAACTATGCAAAGCAGGAGCCATACATCAACACTGTCCAGAAGCGCTGCCGACTTCTCTGGTCTCAGTATCATCTTAGATGGAAAATTGAACAGTGGAACTGTGTTTTTTTGGTCCGATGAGTCCACATTTCTAAAAAATGTTCTGAAAAACACAGTTGTTGTGTTCACGGGCTAAAGAAGAAAAGGACCATCCCACTTTTATCAGCATCAGGTCCAAAAACCAGTGTCTGTACCCCTGGCCTCACAGCTGTGAGAACACCATGAATACTGACAGATATGTAAATAGTTTAGAGCAACATATACTGCCATCCAGCACCGTCTTTTCAAGGGACATCCCTGCATTTTCCAGC
The DNA here is from genome assembly GCA_032164185.1 of Moxostoma hubbsi. Lineage (NCBI taxonomy): Eukaryota > Metazoa > Chordata > Actinopteri > Cypriniformes > Catostomidae > Moxostoma > Moxostoma hubbsi. Next base: position 41,217,368 of record JAVLUX010000013.1, on the reverse strand, counting down.
AGGACAATTTCAAATCACATACTGCCCAGATAACAAGTGCATGGCCGTGTGAGCAAAAAAGTGTGGGTGCTAGATTGGCCTGCCTGCAGTCCTGACCTGTCTCCAATTGAGAATGTGTACCACATTATGAATCACACCATCCGGCAACTAAGACCCTGTGCAATTGTGCAGACCTACATAATGGATGAATGGGGGAAAATTCCACTTTCTAAACTTAACACACTTGTGTCTTCAGTGCCCAAATGCATAATAAGTGTTATTAGAAGAAATGGCGACGTTTCAGTGGAAAACACTTTTTTGGAGTGTGTTGCAATCATCTGATTTGAAATTACTGCACATTAAAAAAAAAAAAAAAAAACACATTGAAATTCACAACGTAATGTGTATTTGTAGAGCTTTCAATATAGCAAAGTAAAAAATAATTGATTTTACTAGCATTTTTTACTGCATCAACGTTTTTGGAATTGGGGTTATATCTTAGATGTCAAGAACAAAATATGCGGCCCAGCAGGAAAAGCACGCAAAAAAATGATCAGAAATATATGTTATTGACTATAGACAATACTTCACCACAAAGGGGAGGATCTCAGCTTTCTATTGACAGCTAGATTGAGATTCTAGACCACTCAGAGGCCAAGATATTCAATGAAACAATGAATGTGGTGCATGAACTGAAAAAAGACTGAGTGTCTATGGACGAGCACATCTGTGAGGTCTAAAGTGCGTTAGAGTGCCACCTACATTTCAGATCTGCCTATTGTGATGGAAGGTGATTGAGAGAAAAATGTTTTTCTAGTATTTTCTGCCATCTAGTGGAATAAAATAAGACTTTTTGGAGTGAGATGGAGTGAACAAAGCCAGAATTACATGCTTACAAAGTTAGAATATATATATATATATATATATATATATATATATATATATATATATATATTTTTTTAAAATTCTATTCATCATAAGTTTGTTAACATAAATAATATTATTTATGAATAATTGGAGTCATTTTTTTTTTATTTGGGGAGATTTCTAAAAAAATGAGACCAATTTTTGGCAAATAGTCCACAGTAGGTGAAGTTGAAGAGGTTAAAGTATTAATTCAAAAACATTGATTCGATTACCAAATGACACCATAATCCCGGAGTACAAATGGTGTGGGACAGTTGCACATAATTTAAGTACGTAGTTAATGAAGTACATGATAGTTCATAAGTATTACTCAGCAGCACTTAAATAAATGTAAACATGCACTAAAAGTAAAATGTGACCCATTTTCGCAGATGCAGCTGGATTTGTGTGCTTTTTCAATTCATTATAACTGTGGTGAGATTGTGATGCGGGAGTTTGACCCATTTTGAACAGTTCTAATGGAGACTATTTTCAGAGGATTTTGGGATGTCAGCAGAACTGCTGGCTGGTTTATTGAGTGATAAAGTATTGAGTAAATAATGAAGTAAAGCACATGCAAGGTAGTCATTATACCACCTGCTTATTTATTGTCACTTCTGTAAAGAGAAAGCAGGCAGAAACATATATATGAATGTAAATGGTTTGATATGAACACTTCAGCTGGCATTGTTTCATGATATGATCTATTTTTCTGAAGTGTTTTTCTGTATTACATTATATTGAAGGAATATTTGAAGAAATTGACATATGAGTTTAAAGGAGAGTTGACACCCAAAAATGGCAGTTCTGTCATTACTTACTCACCCTCATGTCATTTCAGACCTGTAAAGCAGAAATTTTGCATTCAATTTACCCATATCATGTAAATGCCTTACAAACTGAGTATGCGCTTGAAGTGCCAGCTTGAAATGAGATTCGACATAGTAAAAGATCCATTCGGTGTTTATGCCATGTTTTGAATATATTATGTATGCATGTAATATGCTAATCACGTGTAATGCCCTCTGTAATCCTGTGTTCTTGCGAATGCTTGTTTGTATGTTTCCATGATGCAGATGTTTGTTATTATAAGCCGTTCTCTTACAGATGGATTTGCAAACACATCTGAACAGATTCGATCTGCCCTTTTAAGTTTAATGTCAGCTTATGAATCAGTTTGGATGGCTTCATCCATGCTTTAACAAACAGCACATGCAAATGAACCATAAATGCCAGGAAGTCACATAGGCTGAATAATTCATTACATTGCTGTGATGCTTTTGGTGGGACCGCATCACTCAGTGCTGAAGCAGCATATTAACCAGCCACACAAACTGGATCATTCAGGATATTGATTTTCAATCGATTTCTAGGTTGGAATGTCCTAGATTTTCAATGCTGAATAATGCTGGTGAGATAATGAGATAATGACTATCACTGTTCCAGTTTAATGTCATGCTTAGTACCATCACAAGTCTCTGTGAAAGGTGAAAATGACCTCAGGTACATTATGATATTGTGTGATTGTGTAACATTTGGTGTTCATGTTACAGTAAATAATGTAATGATAACATTGGTATTGAGTTAGTGCTAAAATTTAAAAATGTGTATTTTACACAAAATGATGCTGTGCAACTGTTTGTAATTGCATTCTTATTAGTGGTGCTTGCTAAGGCATTGATGCATTACTACGGACATGAAAGTAACTTTAAACTGTGCAACTTGCTGATAAGAAGAGTGCTATTACTCCTATTTTCTAAGTAACACCTGTGATTTTCCCGGAGGACAAAACTACTGCGAAAAGAGAGCCAGATATTGTCGAGCCAGTTGTGTTGAAATGTAAAATGAGAACTTTGTTAGTTTATTCTATTATATGGCAGTTTTCTAAAACTTTTTAAAATGTATTTATATATACAGTATATAAATACTTGGCTGACTTACAATGGGCTATATTCAAGTGTTTACCAAATTACAGCCTATTCATTCACCAGATGAAGAGTTTACACTGATCAGCCACAACATTAAAACCGTAGACTTTGTCAGTTTGAAACAGTCTGGCCATTTTCTGTTGACCTCTCTCGTCAACAAGGTGTTTCCATCCACAGAACTGTCACTCACTGGATGTTTTTGGCACCATTCGGAGTAAATTTTAGAGACTGTTGTGTGTGAAAATCCCAGGAGATCAGCAGTTACAGAAATACTCAAACCAGCCCATCTGGCACCAACTATCATGCCATGCTACAAATCATATAAATCAAATTTTTTACCCATTCTGATGGTTGAAGTGAACATTAACTGAAGTTCCTGACCCGTATCTGCATGATTTTATGCACTGCACTGCTGCCACACGATTGACTGATTAGATAATCGCATGGCATGATTGTTGGTGCCAGATGGGCTGGTTTATGTATTTCTATCGGGAAGACACGCAGGCTTGAGTGAGGTTTATGATGCCATTTATTTGATGAATGTAGAACAGAAAAGTAATGTCTCTCTTTGGCGTAAGCCCCGTCCGGCAGTCCGAGGGAGTTGTACTCGGAACCATCATATCCTGCCGGAGGTAGGAGGCAGGGGCGAGGAGCCTACCCCCGTGCGGGAAGGGGCTCAACTGGTGGTGGTGGGGTGGTGGAGGTTGCCATCTTAGCGCACTGAAACAGCAATGTGATAGATTGTGAGCAGACTTATAAAGCAATGGCTTACCTGCGATTGGCTAGGAATTACTCAGCTAATAGTGTGATGATGTACAGCTGCTAGTCTTCCCGCTAGAACTACGCTGCGCTCACATTTCTGTAACTGCTGAACTCCTGCACAACAGTCTCTAGAATTTAATATTGATTAGAATGTCTCACTATTATTTCTTCTTTCCTGGTCTCATTCTTTTTTCTGTCTCCTCTCCTCTCTGCACAGTTAAACCAAAAGCCCCATTCTCAGGATTACACTGTGTTTCGCCATGAACGTTGCTGTATCGCCAATGGCCAGCGAGGCTTCCTCACCTATGATAACCTCTGTGACCCCAACCCTGGAACCCTTCATGGATAAACATGATGATTCAGAAACATGCGTGCCAAGTGTTAGCGGGGATGGGGCGACCCAGAAACAAGATCCCAATCGCAGTTACCAGAAGCCTCCAGCACTCCACACAGGGGCGGACTGGAAGGTCGTTCTTCACCTGCCGGAGATCGAGACCTGGTTGAGGGCCACGACGGAGAGAGTGAGAGACCTCACACACTCTGTGCAGCAAGATAGCATCAATAGACATGTGGATGTGCACCTGGTACAACTCAAGGTAAGAGTATTGGCTCTCACTGAGCAGTGCATCATGATGATGTAGTCAGCTGAAAAGTTTTTGCTTTTATTGTCATTAAATTAGTCACAATAATAATAAAAAAAATATATTTAAGGAATAGTTCACCTAGTAATTAAAACCTGGCCATTTACTTACCCTCATGTGGATCATCTCCAAACAGCAGTGCCCAAATCCAATATGGCGACTATGACACAGGTTTGATGTCATGACATTTTATCGTGGGACACATGAGAACCTATGAGGTTTGATGTCAATGAGTGTGTTTACATGCACCGATTATGCGTAGTAAGCCGACAATGTGTGTGGTTCCAGTATAGGGGTAAAGTTGTAAGCAGTGTAAGCAAAAAGCGATCACCACTTGTAGATTTTTGCCCATTACCCCGATTTCACATTGCATGTACAGTAAACATCTTTACTAGCGTTCTTTCTGGCTTATCTAATGCATGCAAGTGTTGTTGCCATGCCTACTTATTTTTTGACTTCAAATTTAGAGAATAATTACATGATTTCAAATTTAATGTTAAAATGTTGTCAGATAATTTTGAATAAGCAGATTTTTTGGTAGTTAGCAGTGTATTAGCGTGCATGCAAACACTGAATGATGCATTTTTTTTTGCCATAGTTGCAATATTTGGTTTGAGACTAAATAATGACTTAAAATTCTGTAAACCATGACAGAATTGTGAACTATTCCTTTAATGGTTCTAAAAAAATGCCTTTATTTTCTTCATGCAAATAAATATACATTATTATCTTTTGGTTTAAGATCTGGACATATCTTGCATCTAATAGTCATAATCATTATATTGGAGCAGATGTAGTCATACAACATTGCCATATAACCTACAATATTTTAAAGGCGAATTTCAATATTTTTAGCTGTAAATTAAGTTTTGTGACTTTTAGAATGTCTATTAGCTTTGAGGTCACCTATACTGTATGATAGTTTACTCTTCTGGAAAATGGACCAAAAATATTCCAGACAAAATCTCCTGGTTTTTCCAATGAAATACTCTTTAGAATGAGGTTGCCCCATTTCTTCAAAAATCATAAACCGAATACTCTATGTCAGGCCACTGTGGTGGAGAGAGTTGCTTTAAAGATTAAAAGACAGTAAAGACTTTGGGAGCTGTACTGGATATTTGGGTTCTCTCTGTTAATGTGATTGGTCGTGGATCAATCGTTAAGTGGTCTAGAGGTTTTATCGGATTCCTCTACTCATTCGGCTGATAGTATTTCTGATAAGAGCATAACTTGTCGGATGTCAAAGCACAGATATTTACACAAAAAAAAATTACTTTTTGGCTGAACTCGATTCAAACATGGACAGTGGTTCTGCACGTTTGAAGTGAGTTTTCCTAACTTAAAATTTCTATGTAATCTCAACTCAAATAACCTAACTGAATTGGGTAAATGCAACAACATTTATACATTTATTTCTTTATATACTAGCAAGTGACAGTGAATGTTAGCATACCAAGTACATGCTGGTGGAAAGCACTACAGAGTGCAGATGAAACTATGCTATGGTTAGTGCAGCAATTGCTAAATAAAGGGAGCAAAATGTTGAATGCATCGCATGTTCCTGTCCTCATCCTAATCACAAGATTTATTCTTCACCATAATGGTAACCCCCAAAACTCCAGCATAACAGAAACTCTTCTAAATCTCAACAAAACAAAACATTGAACACTAACAAGTATCCCCCTTTAATCTTGCACAAAAACACATACAATTACACTTCATTTTAACATTTACTCTCTCTATCAAGTCCCATGCAAACCATGATGGGAACCAGAAATTACCTTCCCAGTTTCAGTTAACCAATCAAAAAATATTAATGTTGTCCAAACACAAATGGATTAAAATAAACTTTTTTCATTGACACAACTCGGTTAAATTAAGTTTACTTGGTTACATGCATTTTTGAGTAATATGAACAATTGAAGATTCAGTAAATCTAATGATAGAGAAAGTTATTTTTATTTTATTTTTGTGTGTAATTCAGGTAGACATCCCACTGGCAGTCATGTATGAATATGTATTGGAAATATAGTTTAATAAAGGTTAATAATATAATTTAATATGTATTTAGATGGTCCAATTTTTGTCTCATACTGAGCATTGCACATACATTTTTGTGATCCAGTTTTAGGGTGCAGTAAAAACCATCCTATGTTTCTGTTTTCAGACAATTATGGGAATTATGATGCATTTTACTGTTACAGGTTGAAAACAGGTGCACTCTTTAAGACCATTCACAACGAGGGCATTTTTGCATCTGTCTGTGCTGTTTTGCAATTTCTTTTCTAAGTAAACATGCGCCACATGGACACCTTTGATCGTTGCACTGTGTCTTGCTTTTTGTCAGTGTCTCATGCAAGTTGAAGGAATGCAAACTTTTAAAACACGTCCCGACACAGCTGCTTTGTTTGGATGTGTTCGGTCTTAACGACCCCTTACTTTCTCTATTACCAAGTCTCTCTCAGATGTACGAACGTCAATCTATTATATAACACGGTTTAAAAGCATGGACCCCATTGTTTATCAAATTTATTCTTTCATCATTTTGTAGTTTGTTGAGGCCTTATTTAGAACAAAAGTCGTAGAAAGAATGCACATCCAAACAATATAATGACCAAAAACATAAGTCCACAAAAACTCCTGAAAAGTCACTGTTGCTCCCTAAAAGATTTCTGGGCACAGAAATGAACAAACATGATGTTTCAGGCTACATGCTCTTCATCAGACAGTCTGGAAGCAACAGACATATTTAGAACAGCAAACTAAATAAAGATTCACAATCTCAATGTCTTTAACAATAGTGCATTCAGCAACCTGTGGATGTCACGGCTCCGGTGATTTTGTCGGTTTATTCTGTTTTTTGTTATTTTCTCTCCCTCATGTTTCCCAGTCTAAGCTGGTATGCATGATCAGTGTTTCCATGGGAATACTTAAACCCTTCGTGTTCTCAGTAGTCTTTGCTAGATTATTATTTGATGTGATGTAACTAACCTCACTCTCTTTGCCTAGTTGGTCCTGTCTCGTGTATCTGTTTGGTTGCCCTTCTCTGCCGGTGTGTTGGGAGTGTGGTTACCTTCCAGATTGCTTTACACTTGTTCCCTGCATTCACAAATTTCAATGGAGGATTCCTCATATCTGCCTGCGTGTCGGGAATGTGATTACCTTCAAATATGCTGGCTGCTATAGTCTGCACCTCACTACGCTTCTTAGGAGGATTCCTACGGATCTGCTACTGACTTCCACATCTCACACACTCGTCTACGAACACACTCTTAACGGATCTGCTATTGTGCGACTATGGCGCACACTCATTCACAAGACTCCTTCCCTCTAATGCAGCCGGTGCCGGGATCTCCAGTCTTCTCCAGCACAGTTTTTCTTTTTTTGTTTTTGCAATTCACAATTTTTATTGATTCCAATGACAAATCCAATTAACATAACAGGAAACATGGAATCCCATTACATAAACCTAAACCCTTTTCACTAAACATTTCCAACACAAACACACACACACCCCAGTGGCCAGATATCAAACCAATAATGACACACATACAATAATGTCAACAGACAGCATTCAGAAAAAATAAAGAAATAAGAAAAAAGAAAAAAAAAACACACATTCAATATTACTCTATTACAATATATAAATATAACTGTTTTTATTAAATAATACCGTGTTGCCCAGCCTTCTACAAACCAACCCCTCAAAAGCCGCCACCCTGCCCAACTCTGTGCGCCACTCCAAAAACAATGGCGTTCAAGCTGATTTCCATTACCTATGGATGACTTGCCTACCTATCATGACACCAGCCAGGATCCAACTCTTCATGAACCCATCTCCTACATCATTGACCATCCCATCGCCTAGAACACAGAGCCTGGTGCAAAATGAAACCTGAGCAGCCAACACCTCACAAATAAAATTCGGAACCTTCAACCAAAAATCTTTACACACCCGCAAAAAACGTGGGTTATGTCCCCATCTTCTGACTGGCATAGCCAGAAGGTGGGTGTGTCTTTTAGACCAGGTCTATACAATCTAAATGGGGTCCATTAGAATTGATGTAAAATCTTAAATTGCATCAGATGCACCTTTGCGTCTCTAGATGTAGATTTGATGTTTTTTAGAATCCTAGCCCACACTCCCTCCTCCAATTCCAAATCTAAATCTTTCTTCCATACTCTCTTAAGAGAAGTTGAAGCTCTGTCACTCAGACTCTGAATTAACAGGGAACAATACATTGATGCCTCAGGCAGTAACCACCACTTCCAGAGTATCTGCCAGGGGGAGGGAGGTGGGGGTGCTACTCCCAAAAACAGTGCAGAGCAGGTGGTGCAGCTGTAAATACCTAAAGGACTGAGATCTGGGAATCACAAAATGTTGAATAAAAGTTTCAAAAGATCTCAATACTCCACTCTCATACAGGTCACCGAGTGTATTAACCCCCCTCATAATTCTGTCTATCCAGCAGAAAGGGGACTTAGTAATACATAGTTTAGGGTACAGCCATAAGCTCAAGGCAACATTTAGATAAATATCCGAATTAAACACTCTGGACAATTCTGTCCATACCGAGTGCAAATGTGAGATAACGGGGTGTGATTTAACTTCTCCGGTTAGATTGATAGAAAGGCTTTGCAAGGCAAAGAGTCAAGAACTTCTTGTTCAATAGAAAACTAGGGAGGGGCTCTTTCAGGTGAAAGCATCCAATGAGCCAAATGCCTGAGACCGAATGTTTCCGGTCCTTCTCGCCCCCACTCCGAACAGGACTCGAACCGACGTCTCCGGCATGGGAGGCGGGTGCGCTAACGAGGAGGCTAAAGGCTACAGCCTCTAGCGTTTCTCTACCAAATTCTTGGGTAGGCCTAGACCACCTTTATCAATCGGCCAATGTAATTGTAATTGGCCGATTGACAATGTAATAAAAAGGACTTCTCCATGCTATCAAATTGCTTGAAATAAGAAATGGGGACATCTATAGGGAGAGAATGTAGTAGGTAGTTGAATTTTGGAAAACAATTCATTTTAATAACATTAACCTTCCCAATCATCAATAAATGTAACCTGTCCACATCGCTCGAAAACCTTTTTATTGAAGGGACGAAATTAATTCTGACTAAATCAGACAAATTTGCTGGGAATAAAATACCCAGATACTTAATGCCCTGTTTGGGCCACTTGAAGGCCGTTACTAAACAGTACACTGTCAGAGCCAAAGCTTTGGATTTTGACCAATTGACTTTGTATCCTGAAAACTTGGAAAAGGAATGAATTATTCTGTTGAGGCAAGGCATAGATCTAGTAGGGTCAGATACAAATAATAAAATATCATCTGTTAAAAGCAGAAGCTTATGTGCCAAACCTTCCGCCATCACCCCTGGAAAATCATCCTCCTTTCTTTACGTGGCTGCAAAAGGATCCAGGGCAAGACAGAAGATGAAGACATGGAACTATAAAGATCAAGATAGATCTCTTTAAAGGCATTATCAATATCAATGGCCAAGGTAAAAATTTCACCACCAGCAGATTTCACTGAGGAAATGGTAGAAAAAGACTCTCGGCTTTATATATCTAGCCAAAAGCTTCCCTGCTTTGTCCTCCGAGTATGACTGAGTATGACAAAGTATGACTGTCTTGCCATGAATAACCTAAACTCCACTTTCCATGACAAAATAGTATTATATCTATATTTCAGTAGGGTCAATTCTCTGAGGCCATCAGATGACATTCAGCGCTAGAAATAAGCACTGCTGGGATTCGGCCGCAGGCACGAGGCCACAGGCCGAGAGGCATAGGTTATTACAGCAGTGCTGATGTAGGGCCATATAGCACGATTGTGAGTGTGATATTGCTTATATACAACAGTTCAATGAACAAGAACATTTTAAAAAATTTGGAAAAACCGAGTACGGTCATAAAAATGCATTTGTGCATGGAACTACTTTCTTATGCGACAAATCAGAATCTGCTGTTGCTGATTCAAAACAAATGATGTGTCCAAGCCTCCATTAGTAATTCAAAAAAGAGAGAGAGAGAGATGGTGTGTGTGCAATCACTGGTTGCCACACCCAATCAGAGATGCTGTCAGCTTTCTCAGTGGAAAATAGACGTCCAAGCGGGGGTATTACTCTCTATTTCTCGCTGATGCTGTCACACCATCAGTGCTCATGCAACATCTCTCGTCCAATCAGACTCGAGGACCACTAACAGTGGTATATTTGTATATAATTGTTTAAGAGAAATAAGTATTTAAAACAATTGTTCCTTCCATTGTCTTAACAGGTACATTTTGACCAGTATGGGAAGAACCAGTTGTGATCTTCCCCTTCTGACTTTCTGGATGTTTTACAGCTTTAAATAGGTTTTTGTACATCTATTAAACAAATTTGACCCAAAAATATTTCTAATTATCTCAAATTGAACCACTAGTGCCATACTGTCCTCTAGCTTCTCCACCTGCATCACTGCATACTGCATTTTTCCCAAACATTTCTGAATTTCCTCTCAAACACAGAGAGAGTATTTTTTACAGTAATATTTTTTTACAGGTAATATGTTCGTTTGTTTATGATAGGGTACAATGGGGCTAAAGACCCCCCAATGGTAAAAGAATTAAACCATTAGATGGCAGAAATATCTATTACAGCACCCTTGTAAACCTCTGTAATGCTGTAACAAATTGAGACATCCATAAAAAAAAAAATTTACAAATTATAATACTCCATTAATATAAAAATAATTATATTATCATTATATACTTTGGCCCCGCGACCCGACTTCGGATAAGCGGTTGAAAATGGATGGATGGATGGATATATACTTTGGGACCAAAAAACTAAAAAAATTATTAAGTGCCATTGTACACAAATTCGAGAATTAATACATTTTGAATGGTTTTCAAGGACAAATGGAGGGTGCAGTTTCTTAAAGTTGCTTTAAGCGATTGTTTTCATGGAAAGATTTGCAGCAATTTTTTTTAATGAAATAAGCGTTGTGAGATATCTCACTGGTCTCTGTGACAGCTATAGACTCTAAAAACAGCAAACAAAAATATGTCTGCTGGGCGCAGTCTCTGACACTTTTGACCTGTCAATCATTTTACAAGTTCTCATATTGTAGTTGCAGGAAACCACTGAGGCTTAATGCCATATTTATGCCATGTTGCTCATAACAGTTGTCAGTTGAGGGCACTATTTTGCTGCTGTTGTTTTTAATTACCATTTCTGCATGATGTCGGTCTTAATAAATCTCATTTGTATCTTTGGAGTCCAGAGTTTTGGAAAGAGAATTCAATTACTCAGACTCATAAAAGTAGAACGGCAAAAATCGCTTACAGCAACTTTAAGACAATAGGAGGGTTAAGGGTTTATAGCACTGATAAACAACTTCGCCACTAAATATGACTGTTTTTTTTTATTTATGCAATATTTATGCAATAAATTGTGCATTAGAAAGACAGACTATCTGATATTATTGCTTTTTTCATGTAAAGTAAAATATTGTAAGGATCTCTTTTTACAGGTGGCAATAACATTGAAATCCAGCCAGTCAGTGAAGACATCACTTTCAGAACAGTTTTTCTGATAAGGCAGCAACACAAGCATTGTAATGCACACACACACACACACACACACACACACACACACACACACACACACACACACGTTTTCTGAAAACCTCACTCTGTATGATTTATTAACAGGATTGGCAGCTTCTCAGACTGGCTGTTAATGCCATGGCACCATAGACTGCACTGTGTTATTTAAAATCAAACAACAGCAGACAAATGCCCAGTCAGAGAGAAAGGAGGAAACTATACTTTTAGAAGCAGGTCACATTCCAGAGCCAGTGACACATGTTCAGTTACAGGAAAGACTCCAGTAACATGTTAATAATGCACATATTCAGCAGGAACAACGATTGGCTGCTTTCCCTTTTTACTTTCATTTATTTAAAGGAGAAGTGTTTGCTAAGGCAACCATCACTATTGTTATATATTCATTACATTGACCTAACACTATGAGTTGGATCTTTCGACATGGACCAATGAACAACTACCTAGCAATGCCCTAGCAACCACCCAGAACACCAAAGCAGCAACCACTCAGAACAACTTAGAAACAGCATGGCAACACTTACTTAAAACTAGAACTTTTATTCATTTGAGATTACTATTAAGTATTTACAATGAATGTTCTGGATTCAATAAAGCAATTTTAGAACATTTAAAACATTTGGTTATGTTTATTATTTTATTATTACTGTACACATGCTTTTTGTTTGTAGTAATAGTAAAAAATAAAAAAAAATAAAAAACATTATCAGCTTTAAATAAATAGGCCGCCTGGATCAGCTGCTGTAAAAAGTATGGCATTTTGATTTCCAGCTGCACCTCCTCTTTGGTTGGTTAAGCACAATTTTCTACTTCTGTTGTGGAGAATTATAAGACTCTCTATCTCTCTCTCTCTCTCTCTCTCTCTCTCTCTCTCTCTCTCTCTCTCTCTCTCTCTTTGTTGATGCTTTGTATTGTTGTGAAGAATTATGTGTGTCTTGCAGAATTCCGTGTTTTTTTTCTCATCGTGACTGAACTCTTTGTGTCCAGTATCAGCAGACAATGACTCAGTCTGACCAGCACACATCTGTTTCTGTAAGAGAAAGGCCAAAGACCTCAGCACTGACTGATACTCCTACACTAGTGTAACTGACTCACATTCTATCTTCCTGCGAGGTGTACACTGAAGCAGTGCTGTCAGTGAACTCTTTTACGGTCAGTACAGAGAAAAGACTTTTTTGACTTTGACACACATGACACATTTGTTTGTCATGTGTGCTTGCAGTGATTGCTTGGAATTTCTAGGATCTTTTGTCAACATGGAGCCTTGAGTATGTAATATGAACCCTAGGTGAAAATAACATGTCAACATTATCACAAGTTTTCAGAATGAAGCAGAAGGATCTGATTTTGAGGAAATTACACATTTTTAAACCTTCTCTTTCCATATCTCAAAAACAGTCAGAATATTTTCCATTTGTTTCTGCTTTTTCTAATAAACTGCTTCTACCACATGGCCCTTTATAAAGTTGTTTTGTATTGTATCATGTTTTTTAATGTGGCATGTGCTTTATATTTGAGTTAATTGAAGTAATGGTACTTTCAAGCATTTAAGTGTTTCAATGGCTATTCTCAGTGTAATATGGAGAATTACAGGTGTGTCAGCTAACCAATGGTTTTAAAGTATACAGTGCCATCTTGTGGAGGAGATCTATAGCTCAGCTTTGTTGAGGCAGTCTTACTGCTGTAATTAACCACATGTTCCAAAAGACATTTTAATAAAACCAAAGAAAAAACAACAACAAAAACAAAATAATAATAATAATATATTTAAATAATAAATAAATAATAAATGTTATATATACATATATATTGAATTGTTCATGTAAATACCAGATTTTGTATGTTTTTTTCTTTCAGTTCTTAGTAAGAGAAGTGTACAGTAGAATTTACCTGAATTAATAATGTTTATAAATGTTTTATTTATTATTCACTTATTTAGAATTATCGGTGGTGATGAACCAATATTGTGTACGTCATAATAAAGAAATTAAAAAAAAGAAAAAAGAAGAAACAAATAAATATATAATTAGATATCAAAAATAATAAACAATATAATAAATAAATTATATATATATGTATATACACACCGATCAGCCACAACATTAAATCCACCTGCCTAATATTGTGTAGGTCCCCCTCGTGCTGCCAAAACAGTGCCAAATCTCAGAATAGCATTCAGAGCTGATATTCTTCTCACCATAATTGTACAGAGCGGTTATCTGAGTTACCTTTGACTTGTTTTTTGTTTTTGGCTCCATTCGGAGTGAATTCTTGAGACTGTTGTGTGTGAAAATCCCAGGAGATCAGCAGTTACAGAAATACTCAAACCAGCCGTCTGGCACCAACAATCATCCATGCAATCGTGTGACAGCAGTGCAGTGCATAAAATCATGCATATATGGGTCAGGAGCTTCAGTTAATGTTCACATCAACCATCAGAATGGGTAGAAAATGTGATTTCAATGATTTGGAGCATGGCATGATTGTTGGTGCCACATGGGCTGGTTTGAGTATTTCTGGGATTTTCACACACAACAGTCTCTAGAATTTACTCAGAATGGTGCCAAAAACAAAAAACATCCAGTGAGCGGCAGTTCTGTGGACGAAAACGGCTTGTTAATGACAGCGGTCTGAGGAGAATAGCCAGACTGGTCCAAGCTGACAGGAAGGTGACAGTAACAGATAAACACGCGTCACAGCAGTGCTATGCAGAAAAGTATTTCTGAACGTACAACACATCGAACATTGAGGCGGATGGGCTACAGCAGCAGAAGACCCCTCCAGGTACCACTTCTTTCATCTTAGAACAGGAAACTGAGGTCGCAGAGGGTGATTAACAAGGCATTTCCGTCCACAGAACAGCTGCTCACTGTTTGTTTTTGACACCGTTCTGAGTAACACTAGAGACTGTTGTGTGTGAAAATCCCAGAAATACTCAAACCAGCCCATCTGGCACCAGCGATCATGCCATGGTTCAAATCACAGAGATCACATTTTTCCCAATTCTGATGGTTGATGTGAACATTAACTGAAGCTCCTGACCCATATCTGCATAATTTGATACATTACACTGCTGCCACACGATTGGCTGATTAGATAATCACATGAATAAGTAGATGTACAGGTGTGCCTATTTAAGTGGCCTGTGAGTGTATATATCGACTATGCAATATTTGTTTCATGTGATAATCATTTATTGTTATCCTTTGAAAAGTAGATTTTTTTTTTTTTAAAAGTTAGTTATTTTATAGTATTATTTTTTTCCCCTCAAAATCACACCTTAGATGACAGAACAGTTCCCCAAATTGTAGAATTACCCATATATAGATTTCTATTTTATTTAGATTGATCTGGTCATCTGCCGAAGGACTCCAGTATGCCTTGTTGGTTTGCAGTAGCAGTTGTGTGTTGAATATAGAGAGTGAGTACACACTACACATAAACACACTAGTGAGTGTGTAATGAGATCAGCAGACAGCTGTGATGTCCACATTCCCAACTGAGACCAGCCCAAAGAACAATGTCTGCAGCACACCAGCAATGCAGCACACCCTTATTCCACAGATATACAGCATGAACGCTATTCACACATTCTCATAACTCTCACAACCATTTCCACTAAAGACATGTTAAAGCATTTTAGTTGTTAACAGGATCAGTTGTGATTTTATACACACAGCGACACACCCATGTTTCTTACATCTGTATTTTTACCCAGTTGAGACTGGATCAGAGCATGTGGATGTTTATTTAGAGTGATGTAATCTTAGTACTGTGGAGAATTCAGAGAATTCAGTCCAGAATTCAGATCAGAGAGAGAAAGATACTGAACATAGTTATTTCAGATTCATACGTAGATATACACACATTCATATATCTGTTGAGAGCATAAGTATGATCATTGTGATGTCATAATGTTTAATGCATTTTAGTATAGAAAAATACTTAATTAAACGGCATTGCAGTAAATTACTCTTAATATTTTACTAAATTCTGGCTGAAATAATAAATTTTTCCAATATCAGGTTTTAGGTTAAAAATATATTTGAGTGTTTCTTCAACTTTTGTCCATTTCGTATCCATTAAAACTAACAGATTTCAACTTGTATCTTATTGTTCTATGAAGGTCACAGTAAATCTGACTTGGACAATTTTTACCAGTCCTTCATCATTTATTTTTGTACTTTTTAAATGCCTTTTATGTCTAAATGTTACTGCTTTAGACTTGTAAATGGTCTACACTTTTATAGTGTCTTTTTAACCTTAGCGGTTATCAAAAGCACTTAACACTGCATCTCATTCACACACCAATGATGACATAGCTGCCATGCAAGGCACTAGCCTGCCATTGGGAGCATCTTGGGGTTCAGTGTCTTGCCCAAGGACACTTTGGCATGTGGACTTGTGTGGGCCGGGCATCGAACCACCAACCCTGCGATTTGTGGCCGACCCGCTCTACCACCTGAGCCAGTAAATTGATAAAATACATTTTATCACAAATAAATTTGTGATGAGCTGGAAATGACACTGAAGTTGGAAGTTCCATGGCATTCAGAAGAAAAAAAAGAGTAAATACTGTAAATCTTGTGTAATGCATGTATTGTACACTGACCCCCCAAAAATAAAAAATAAATAAAAAATAGTGAGAGTGTACAAAATGTTTAATCGAGTCAAGTTCACAATGCTAAAAATACCCAAAGTTGAAGAAACACCCATACAGTATACTGTACAATTGGACACAGACTGTTACTGTAAATATTAAACTCAGCAAATGTAGATCATAAGTTAAACAAGCCTTGTTGGCGTCAATGCAAATGTAAACGCCCCAGCTTGTGCAATGACCTTACCCTCTCCAGTTACCCCTTAAATGCCCCATCCCCATAATTCCCCCTCAGCAGCTGCAGCAGCAGGGGTAGACATAGTGAGTGCAGCACGAGGTTTGGAGAAGGGAGGGAGAGGTCAAGTCCCAAAATAGCCCCACAGTGTGGTTCAGGAGCCCCTCCTCCAGTGAGAAAGACAGGATGGAAGATACAGGCCAGTTAAGTGAGGGAGAGAGAGAGAGAGAACGACAACATATCAGACAGCATGAAAGCTCAGAACTGTCACGTCTGATATCAGATCTGACACACATCAGAATTACAGTGGTTTGGAGCAGACTAAACGACTCGCAGACACCTGATTCCCTTTGATTCATTGCGTTTAACATCCACCAGTGAGCAGGTAAGAGAATAAACTGACATGCTTGCTAAAGTAGATTTATAACAGGAAGTCACAGGAGTTGACATTGTTGAGTGTCAGATGTTAGGCAGAGTATTAGCTTCAGTCACCATTCACTTTCATTGTATTGAAAAAAGATGCAACGCAAGTGATTGTACATTCTGCCTGACATCTCAACAAGTGTTGTGCTGGACTGATTTTGAGTTGATTTATTGCACATGTTAAATGGGAAAGGTAGGGAATATAGTTGGATTGATGAATATTGTGTAGGAAAATTTTTCTGCATGATTTTTTTATTTTTTGACGTGAGTGTGATTTTCACTGTGTGTGGTGTGTGTGTCCATGTATTTGGGTCAGCAGAGCTCAGGGGTCACATGGTGTTGAGAGGGCATCTGTGGCCTGATTGCACCCTTTCCCTGTCAATTTCTGTCCTTTATCGCCAATGATAGACTACCACTTCTAAAAAATACCATGCATGGTCATGTAAAACCTCAGGGGATTTAAGCATCAGGGGATTAAAATGGTGATTTTCAGGCCTGGAGAAGTCATGAGAGTTAATAAATCTTCAAAAAGTAATGGAAATTTCTATATTGAATATACAATTTTCTCGTTTTGCTCTGATCTTGAATATTTCATTCACTAGATTGCTCTTTGTAAGTGCTTGCGTAGAGTGCCCGCATGCCAGTGTGATAACATCAGTCTGTCCACTGAGATTATAGTGCGCAACAGTCAGGTTCAGGAAGTATAAATTAATTATTTTCTATCATAGGGGAATGGATAATTAACTATAGCTTATTAACCTATAAAGACAGACCAACGGTGAGCTCTGAGGCTGTTAATCTGTGGTGTATGCTTCTGTTAAAATCATCAGTCTGTGTTATTTTATATTCATAAAAAAAATAATAATAATTCCTGATGAAGTACTACACTACCCATGATCCTGAAAGGAAAAAATCCACCAATCAGAGAATCGTGGCAAACAAACCGCACAACAAGAGTTCTGCAGCCAGCACCCACGCCCGTGACACAATCGAGTCGACATCTCTACACTCTCAAACTACTTATTTATTTGCATATATCTGAATATTTATATTTGTACTTGCCAGACGCAGACAGATGCGGAGTTCGAAATGGCATACTACTCATACTACTCTTACTACTCTTACTTCTACCATAAAAGCCTATGGCAGAAATAGTTAGAGTAGCATGGTAACATGGTAGCCAGATAACCTTGGGAAAATAGAGCTCACACGTGTCCGTATGCACACAACTTTCTGCTTTGGCCACTGGGGGCATTGTTTCAAATTTCGGTAAGCACAGACCAATTTTATCTGAAGGAAAGTCAACCTACTGTGTCCGATTTAACTGTGAGATCAGTCTGATTTCACAGAGATTAAGATCTTACTTTATCCCTATTCTCCTGTTTCAAAAGATGATATTTTCAAATAACATATGCACCGTTTGTTTTGGTTGACTTTCTAAATGATAATCATCTTTATCACAGTATGTTATATTGCAGTATGCTCTTTCCATGTACTGTAGCATGGTTGGCTTGTGTACTCTCCTGTTTATTTTTGAGTCAGTGAGGCAGGAGACTAGTGTCTGTCTTGTAGCATGTTGGCAATGTGTTTGACCTACATTCAACAGTGCCGTGTTATTTTTGGGGGTGGGCAGCACTGTTGGTGAGATACTGCTGGCCGTAACATCAGCGTTACTATGTTGACAACAATCACCAGTTGCTTCGGCACGTCTGCCATATCCCATAATGCATAGCTGCTGACCCTCTTGTTTTTTGTGATTGTCATAGTGCTTTTATGTGCTGACATTGTCATAAGTATTAGGAATTATATTGAACTAAGTGGATTTTTTGGAGCTGTAGCACAGCTACACAGCTGTGGCGGTTAGTCCATATGCTCTTGACACTTTCGAGCCGTGGTGCTCATGTGATTGACAGGTTCTAGTCTGGCCTGCAATGCACACTTAATGTATGAATGTTATTGCATAAAAAAAGCAAAATATTTAACCATGTAACCAGCATAAAAGTAATCCATACGACTCCAGTGGTTAAATGCATGTTTTCAGAAGCTATCTGAAAAGTTTGGATGAGAAACAGATCAATAAAGTCCTTTCAAACAGCCCCCCTAAGCACTCTTCTCACTTTTGTTTTTGGTGATTCTCATTCTTTGTGCATATCGCCACCTACTGGGCAGGAAAGATCATTTATAATAAAAAAGTACTTAAATATTGATCTGTTTCTCACCTATACCTATCATATCACTTCAGAAGACATGGATTTAACCACTGGAGTTGTATGGATTACTTTCATGCTGCCTTTATGTGCTTTTTTGAGTTTCAAAGTTTGGACCCTGTTGACTTGCATTGTAAGGACCTACAGAACTGAGATATTCTTCTAAAAGTCTTAATTTATGTTCTGCAGAAGAAAGAAGGCCATACACATCTGTGATGAACCGGTGAACTGTTACTTTAAATTCTTTAACAATAGATGTAAAATAGACAATAAAGACACTTTCTGGTTGTCAAACATCAGTGGAATGTTTCCATCATTAATGTGGTGACCTACACGTATGGTAACTCTGCTAAGACTCCTATGTGAATTGCTGAGAACAATTGCAAAAGTTAGTTCTAGCAAAAGGTCTGCACCATTTGTTTGCAAATGCCATTTGGATTTATATAGCTTGACTTAAGTGCCCAAATACTTTTTGGGGTCATTTTCTGTGTGCTATTGCTTTGTAGTATTTTTAAACCAGATACAGACTGGATTTCCATCTCATGTTATCATAGCTTGTGATCTCGTCCTCTGAAATTAGCCGTTTAATATCATCTCCCTGCTGCTGGATTTTTGATTTGACCAACATTGACAGCAGACAAAATAAGCCCTTCAGACCCAGTGACCTATGGTTGTAAATATACCCTTCATTGGTTTGACTTTCACATCAGCTGAACCAGAAAACCCCATGTACACTCATGAGTAACTTACTATAAACAAATCACCTGGATCGATGGTCACCCAAAGGACATGCAGGATCTGTAGAATTAATCTAAACCAGCCAAGCACACCAATGAAACATATATATTGAGAAAAATGAATTTAGCTACTTGAATTAAAGACATTATAGATGTCATATTACACTTCCCCTGTCTTCCTTTGTTCGGCTCAAACAGTAGTAAGTTTAGAGTAAGATATGGGAGGAGAGCCGTGCAAGTCTTCTTGGAGCCTCAAACTTAATTTGATCCCAATGAAATCTTCTTACAAATGGTTTCTTCAAGATCTGCGGAATAAGTCAACCCTCAACATGGTCTCAGGGCTTTGTGAAATCTTACTAAACAGCACCAGCTGGACTAAACTGGATAGGGCTCTAAGAGCCATGCTGATTTGAACGGGTTAATTCATCAATGAAAATGAACAGTATTTTTAGAGGCTTCTACTGTATGTGAAGACCAAGCTTACTGTTTATCTGATGTGAAGCTTTCAACAAAATATAAATGATATCTCTTAACCAGGTCTGTATTTTTGGAGAGAACGGTATAATCAGATGCGATTTACTGAGAAAGCATTACTATGTGGTGCTCCTTGGTTTTATTCATCATCTCATGTGAAAGTGACTCAAATATTCCTCTTACATGGATACACAATGTTGTGAAGCCTCGTGTTTGATACTTGCGACTTGTTTTGAAGATAGGTGCATGACGAGATGTCTTGACGATTTGCATAGTGATTTAAAAGTATTTCCTTTTACCAAAAGAATATTAAATACTATAGAGAGACCTGGAAATGTTGAGCTCTCTCTCAGGGATCATCATTACAGTATTTGGTATGCATGATTCAGAAATATCCTGTTGAGTTATTCAAATTTTCTCCCTCAGTGGATGATTCTATCACTAGTCTTTCCATCGGTGATTGTCGGTGTCTGATTTCCGAACACTCTCATTTCTCTCAGAAAATTACAAAGTACGGATGACTCATGTAGCGTCCTTGTTGCTCTCTCAAGAGCTATAATTCATACAGTATAAACCATTTTGTCTGAGCTTTCAATGCCTTCCAATGTCTTCCATCTAAAACTCTTTAAAGGGATGTGTCTGAGTTGCGGATCGAAATAGCTCATTACCATTTGTACAGAGGAGGAAGTAGTTGTATTGATTTTACCTGGAGAAAATGCCACATCATCAGAACTCTGGATTACAAAAGAGCTGTAGGGTAACCAGTACCAGTACACTCCCTATAAGCAGACTACGCAGTCTGCGTAGGGCACCAACTCCCTAGGGGGGCACCATCTTACCCTAGGAGAGCACCAGAAAGTCCACCGGCTGTACTTACACGCAATTTATACGTTAAAGGACCCGAAAGCAGTTGCGAATCACAGATGATCGCTTTGCGCTCATATCACATGAACTACTTTGGACTGCCATCTGTGCCACTTCAGCTCGTCCTGTGTGTGTGTGTGTGTGTGATTGTGATCAGCTTCAGTAAATGTTATGTCGCCCTCTTGTGGTCCCCCAATGCTAGTATGCCGTATTGTTAAACAGAGGCATACTGAGTGAATTGGATGGCATGCCATTTGGGCTTCTAATTAAAATTTTGACTAATTTTAATATATTTATGTCTCAAAAACATATTGATATAATAACGTGCCGATCAATAATAATTATATCAATATTTTAATGACATCACTAGTTGGCACTCCCAAGAACATTACATTTATCATTCTCCTATTAATAAGGAAAATGCAGCGTTACAGACGTGACAGTTGTGAAAGCGGCACTTACCTATAGGCAAAATGATTAGGGAAACTAACCAAAATGCTTAAAACCAGCCGTCTTGAACATCAGTTCTGAGACATTGGTATGATATTCATTTATGCTGCATGATTGATTGAATTAAAATTGAAATCGTGATTACCAAACCTAAAAAGGCTGCGTTTGAAAATCTGCATTTAGCGCTCTAGTCAGCATTGTGTGTGCAAGCGGCGCTCTCTAGTGGTCTGGATGGCACAATCCATTATACCACTATAAAACAGAATTTAAAAATTTTTATTGTTTTATTTTTCCATGATGAGGTTGACATTTCCGTGGAGTTACCGAACATTTGCATAATATGAATTTGTAATGTTCAATCATTTACAGTTCATATATATAAAATGTGAGTTTTGTTGTTTTAAACTGCAAAAACAGACGTGCAAAAAAGTTCAAAACAACCTTTTTCATATCAATCGTCATGTTATTATATTTAGTTATATTTTGTATCTTTTTATCTTCTATTTATTTTTAATTGTGGCTCTCTTTATAATTTTGGCGTTTCAGGTGTTCAACAGATCCCATGATCAATGGAAATGATTAATTGCTAGAACAATAATAAAGCTTTTGTAGCTCTTTGTACATTTTTAAAGCATAATTCCTAAGTAAAACAGTGATCTGATGACAAAATATCGGGATCGGCATATAGTTTTTTTTTATATCGGTATCTGTATTGGCCAAAATTTGTAATATTGGTGTATCCCTTGTAGCAACAGCTAATGGCTCTCATGCAACGGTGGTGATTGGCAGATGGTGATTGTGTTTGACTTCCATCTTTTACGATTAGTTTTACATTCTAATCTGTCATTTTTAACATTGACACTTGTATGCAAAACTGATTCAAATGCAATCGTCTAAATACTGACATGTTCTCATCTGTTTGAGAGAAAGGCGATAAAATATGGTACTAACTGATTTTTTAAAGAAAACAAACATTTCAGCATATATATATATGTCCTAAGTCACTTTTGGACAAAAATGATTTTTTTTTTTTGCCTAAATCATCTCCTTATGTTATTTGTTTCAGTGTTTTTCTGAAAAACAACTTAGGACATTATTTGATTTAAATCCAGAAAACAAATAATTTAGTATTTGTCAGTTATTTCTTAAATTAATTGACTAATCAGATAAAAGCCTAATTTTATTTAGTGCTCCTCCAAAACAGTGTGCAAATTGAAGGCAATAACAACAAATATAAATGTATGTTATATATGCTTTACATTGTGTGTGTATAATTGTGTGGTGTATGCCTAATGTCATACCTCTCTCTTATGTGTATGATAGGACATCTGTGAAGACATATCCGATCATGTTGAGCAGATCCATGCGCTGCTGGAGACCGAGTTCTCCCTGAAGCTCCTGTCCTACTCAGTGAACATCATAGTGGATATCCGAGGCGTTCAGCTCTTGTGGCACCAGCTACGAGTGTCTGTGTTGGTTCTGAAGGAGAGACTTCTACAAGGACTGCAGGACTCAAACGGCAACTACACACGCCAGACCGACATCCTGCAAGCCTTCAGCCAGGACCACGACGAGGTCAGATCCAAAACATGACGCAAACTAAACCACCTAAAGCAAGAATATCCCTAACTTATTCACAAGGACAGAAGCTTAGTTAAGAAAGAGTACATGCACAGTTACCATGACCATTATGTAAGGCCCACTGTGAAGAAAAGCTGTATTATTGCCCATTTACACATATATAATTGTCTGTTTTGTGATATTTTCCCATTGTTTTTCTATGTAAAGATGCACTAGGCCGACGTTTTTGACTTTTACTTATTTTTCAGCGTTGTTGTTTAGGGGCCATGTCAGGTTAAAAAGAACGACCTTTTAGATGTCATACATTTATTACCGTGAAGACCAAGGCTTGCACTAATAACTTTGTTATTCATACTTTCATATGCACTGGCTCCTCAATAGAGGTGTACACAGACACATACGAACATAACATTGCTGTCTGATAAAAAAAAACATGCAGTATCTCCAAAAAAAATTAAATAATATTAAAAAAATTTAAAAAGCATGGAAGAACTATTTTTCTCATAAACATGATACTTGTTAAACAAACAGCCTGATTAAAAATCTTTTCATTGGTCATTTTGATGCACAATTCAAACAGTAGGAAGAGGTCATTCGGCGCAATCCGTCTATGGTAAAAAAAAAGTCCGTCCCTATCGCTCGCTCTCTCCCCAGATCCAGCTGATCCTTCTCGTAAGCCTGAAGCATGCCTCGACGCCTCTTCGGTTCACGAGGGTTCTACCTATATATCTATCTACCTATCTAAAACTACCTATCTGGGGATCATCTGAAATTCTATCACAATGCGGGCACAATTGTCTCCCGCTCTAATCGAGTCCATTCAGAACACCCTGAGCAAAGTCAGGCTAGGCCAAGGTTGCACTGTTCATCAATATCAACGACTACTAGGTCTCATGGCAACTGCGTCCTCCATTTCAGTTGTGGCTCAAAGCCAGGGGATTTCATCCAAGGGCCAATCCCCTAGGCTGATAAGGGTTATGTGCTGCGTACTACGTACCCTTTCTATGTGGTTCAGACCCCGGTTCCTCACTTTGGGTCCCACTCTAGGTGCATTTTGCTGTCACAGGTTGCTAACGACAGACACCTCCCTGACGGGCTGGGAGTCTAGCGGTCTTAAGTGGTCATCCAGCTCAAGGGGAATGGGAGGGTCGTCAGCACGATTGTCACATTAACTGTCTTGAGTTGATGGCCGTATTTCTGGCCCTGAAATACTTCCTCCAGAGGCTGCCATGTCTTGGTGCGGGTGGACAACACAGCAGTAGTCTCTTACATAAACCATCAAGGAGGTCTACGTTCACGCCAGCTGAACAGACTGACATGGCAGATTCTCCTTTGGGCCCAGGGCAAGCTCCTGTTAATCAGAGCAGCTTGTATCCCTGTATGCCTGAATGGGAGCAAATTTACTGTCCAGACAGAAAATAACGACGGGGGAGTGGAAACTCCACCCTGAGTTAGTGGAACAAATCTGGTTGAGATTTTTCAAGAGCAGAAGTGGACCTCTTCGCCTCCCAACAGACAGCGCAATGTCCCCTCTACTTCTCTCCGAGTCACCCAGCCCCCCTGGGTCTGGAAGCGATGGCACATACATAGCCCAGAATGCGCCAGTATGCTTTCCCCCCGGTTTCTCTGCTCCTGGGATTCTTGGCCAGAGTTCGCCAGCAAGGGTCCTGCCTCTTACTGATAGCGCTGCACTGGCCGAACAGGGAATGGTTCTCGGAGATAATGTCTCTCCTCGATGTCTCTGGCTCGCCTTGGGCGATTCTGGACAGGAGGGACATTCTGTCTCAGGTGCAGGGGACAATATTTCATCCCCTGCTTGATCTGTGGAACCTTCATGTTTGGCCCCTGAAAGGTACCAACTGAGGGACACTGGGTTTTCACCTGAAGTTGTTGAGACCATTCTACGTGCTAGGACTCCCTCTACCAGAAGAAGTTACGCCAATTAATGGGTTGTCTTTGAAAGATGGTGCAGCGCACATAATGCAGATCCAGTTAACTGCCAGATTGCTTCAGTTCTGGACTTTCTGCAGGAAAAATTGTCAGCAGGTACATGCCCCGCCACTCTCAGGGTCTATGTGGCCGCCATTTCAGCTTGCCACGCCTTGATTGACGGGGTGCCGTTGGGGGGACATTCTCTACTCGCTCGCTTAATTTGTGGAGCTATGCAACTGAGGCCTCCTGCTAGGACCAGGACCCCTTCATGGGACTTAGCAATAGTCCTTGAGGGTCTGGTTGAGACCCCCTTCGAACCTCTAGAGTCAGCGTCTGATAAACTTCTGATTCTCAGGTTGGTTTTTCTTATGGCAATCACCTCTCTAAAAAGAATTGGGGATCTACAGGCTCTGTCTGTCTTGCCAGCCTGCTTAGATTTTGCCCCAGGAATGGCTAAAGCAATTTTGCACCCTCACCCTGACTACCTGCCTAAGGTACCTTTCTCGACCTTATATCCAGTCACTCTCAAAGCCTTCTGCTCCCCGCCGTTTACAACGCTGGAGCAGGATAGACTTCACAGACTTTGTCGAGTCTGTGCCCTTCAGACTTATGTCCACCGCACTAGCCAGTGGCGTAAGTCAGGGCAACTATTCGTTTGCCATGGGGGCCACAAAAATGGGGCGGCCGCCACCAAGCTATCTATGTCGCATTGGTTGAGGGACGCTATTGCCCTGGCCTACAAGGTACAAGCTTCACCAGTAGGTATCAGGGCTCACTCTACCAGAGGAGTCGCCTCCTCTAATGCCTTGGCTAGAGGTGTCCCTCTGCAGCATGTTTGTGATGCGGCAGGCTAGTCCTCTCCGCACACATTCATTAGATTTTATAGTTTGGACATGCTACTGTCTTGCTACAAACTTTATAGTTTGTTCATGCCACTCCGGGCTCTTATGTCCTTGAGTCGACATCACAAGCTCATGTCTGAGACCTCTCGCGCTCTTGTGAGCACACTACACAACCGTAAGGGGTCCGGACATCCACAGTGTGGCGGCGTGGGTATTCTCGTTCCCAAAGCGCTAACTCAGCGCAGCATCATAAGTGTAGCTTTTTGAAAGGGAACGTCTTGGGTTACTTGACTGTAACCCTTGTTCCCTGATAAAAGCAGAATGAGATGCTGGGCTTCATTGCGGCACTGGGATGCCCTAGGAATGCTCTTCAGACAAAATACCTGACAATGCACCTATGACACATCTATTTATAGCCCTGCTACAGGTGCATCCAATAATGTCACCGGCAAAGGCTATAAATTCCGGTCAATGTTCATTGACGTGTTGCACACATATTCACAGCTGGTCACACCTAAAGTTGTTCCCAAAGCGCTAACTCACCTAATTGTCCTGGAAAAATATTATTTGTCCTGGAAAATATTTTAAATTAAATATTTTATTCTGATACATTTACAAAAACATGGTAATGATCGGGAATTGGTTTAGATGTCAAATAAAATTTTTTTTATTGTTTGTGTATTTGCCGCCGCAACAACATCAGTGGTTAAATGTCACGAAAGAAGCCCTGTCAGATATGTTATCTGCTTATCTGCTGTCATCTCTGCTTTACTCTGACAAAATAGTTTAAGTATTGATTCAGTGTAAAATCTGTTTTTTTTTCATTCCGATATTGCTATTGTTAACTACAATAAATGTAAGTTGTAAACTTTAGACAATGACGACGGTCGGACTGCTGATTTTTTCATAAATTAATTCACATCCTAAGGTTATAGTGTGCTGATGCGGCCTTTACACCTTGGAATATAAATTAATTTACAAAAAAAAATAAATTTCGCTTATACATGTTTAGGGCCACATGATTTCCGTGATGGGAAAACATGGAGAAAATCAATACATCTAGTCATAAAAAAGGCATAAGCTATGAAACAAAGCGGAATGTTACAGAATTTCACATATTTGGGCTGAAAATGAAATCAAATTAAAATCCAATATGTCCTAGTGTGATTATTAAACTGCAAATAGGCTGCGATATAATTTAATAAATATAGAATCTGCAAGTGCTACATGCTTCAAAATGAACGTGTGAAGCCGGGCACTTTTACACTGAAAACACGTCATCACGATCATCACACACACTTGTGTGTGTATAGTAGATGACAGAGAGCAGAGCGCTTTAAAGCGTGCAGCACATACAGACAAAATATTTATATATGTGGAAAAATGTTATTAATAAAAATGATTAATTTAACACCATTTTGATAATAAAATAGAATTAAACTGTTGAGGATGGAACTATAATAAAATTATAATAAAAATAACCATCCAATATCTACAATATTCATTATGACCTCTTGTGTGTTTTCACATGGGAGTAAATATTACACCAGTTAGGCACATAAAATGCCTTGGAAAATTGTGCCTTGGAAAGAGCTGGAACACTGGCAATGCTTCATGGGATTGTAGTTCATTAAGTACGTTAAGTCTTTCTGCCCAAGACTGTTTTGCTTCAAAACAAAATTTGTAATGATGTTGGTTTGGTTTATGGCTTAGAACTCTTTTATGAAATCTCTATGTAAGAAGTGAATGGGAAAAATAAATGGGAAAAATACTTCCGGAACTAAGATGGCTGAAAAAGTGGGTGGTCACTGTTGTGCTCTGTTGTGTCAATAACAAACATAATGGGAGGTCTGTCACAGACTTAAGCGTGATAATGTGTTCAGTTACTTACAAATTTGAACAAACAGTAATTCAGTATATTTAACAGTGAAATTAATTGTTTTTTGCTATCACTCTCACTTTCAGGCTCGACTGGACGCTTTGACAGAAGTAGACGACTCTGGTCAACTGACCATTAAGTGCAGTCAGGACTACTTCTCTCTGGACTGTGGCATCACTGCTTATGAACTGAGTGACTACAGCCCAATCGAGGACACAGAGGGCCAAGGGCCACGTTCCCTATATCCTGAATTGGAACAAGACTTTCCTGAACTGCTTCAGAGTGTGGATCTCCTCAGCATCGCAGCCTCTAGACAGAACCAGGCATCATCTCTACCTACAGAAGAGTCTGTAACCTGCACCCAGGAGCAGCAAGAGACAATCAACAGCCCTACCAAAGGGGACATCACGCCAGCTACAACAATGCAAGGTGTGACGCCACAGGGAGACAGCAGCCTTGGCCTTGCCAAACGTCCTCTTCAGGGCAGCTTTAGGAGTGAAGTGTCACCCACACAACCATTGCCGAAGAAGCCAATGTATTTGGAGGGCGACAGGGAGACAAAGTGCAATAGATCTTCACCTCTTAGGTATCAGGCTGACTTGAGCAGAAGCACACCATCTCTTTTGGACCCACCAGATTGCTCAAAGTTTTGGCTGGAGTTGGAGTCAGTTTATCCGGGCAATGGGAGTCAATCTTGTGAGAGTCTCAATGGGAAGAACTTGCAAACAGGTCAACAGGCAGCTCACAAGATGCCCCTTATGCAATTTCAAGTTCCCCTTGAGAGGCGTTCATCTGAGGTAATGCCGAGTTTCCACTCGCAGAACCACTTAAAGACGAATGATGCCAAAGCCAAGCAGGCTTACAGTGACTCTTCCAGCCCTCCACCATCATCCGGGGAGGAATTCTCTGACCACGACCCACAAGAAATGTCCTCCAGCCCGCATCACCAGGCTCCGAGTTCTCTCTGGATTATGAACCAAAATTCTTTGTGCATTTCCAATATCTCTGCCAGCCCTAAAGAGCACTGGTATGGCTCGGACGAGTTTCTCGCTCTTCCTGCCCAACTGAAGAAGACGGAGATGTTGGCAATGAAGCTGGAAAGCCTGGCTCAAGTTTTGCCTCAAAGACACCTGCAAGAGCCCATACAGGATGTTGATGATTGGGAACTCGCTGAGGTCATCCCTGAATGGGAGAACAGCTCTGATCTTCTCCTTCATCACTCCTATAAGAAGCCCTTCACCGCAGGGCGGTTTTCGCCTACCTCCTCAAGCGACGTGGCTCCATCTGTAGGTGAGAGCATTGAGTCTGGGCCCCTCAGTGACCTGTTATCAGAAGACGAGGGGGCGCGGAGTACACCTGATTCCAGAAGAAACATTATAGCTGGAAGGCCCAATGTACCAAAGATGATGTTGCAGTGCACACCGTTGATAGAGCAACTACTGGAGGACATACAGCACCAGGAGAACTACCAGAATGTTTGGGGAAAGATAGAGGTAAGGGGTTTCTGCATTTAGGTTATGGATTGCATCAGTGTATACTTATGTAACCTTTCCAAGGTTATGTTAGAAATGGAATACTAGCTTACTTTGTAAAGGATTAGTCCACCCCAAAAAAATTAAATAAAATTCATTATTTACCATCTTGTTGTTCCAAACACATATGACTTTCTTTCATCTGCAGAGCATGCTGAAATCCATGTGACTTGTGCATTATATTCAAAGTCTTCTGAAAGCATGCATCAGGTTTTGGTGAGAAACAAGCTGAAATTTAAGTTTAAGTTAATAAATGTTGTTTTCAAACAGCTTTCCGAGTACGCATCATTTAACATTTAGCTATTTAACAAACAAACAGATAGTCCCGCCCCCAATTCATGCCATTGGTTGAGTCAATGTTGTTTTGTCGGGCTGGAAATGCTGCTCAAAACAAACAAGAATTTTTAAAGCACCAAAGAGACAGTGTTTACAGTTAACATATGAAATGGCTTACTTACAGTTGTCTCTGCATATTTAGCTGGGATAGCAAAAAGTATCATATGCTTACAGAAGTCTAATTTTATGAAACTTTTGGGTCCTTTTTTAAGCTTTAAAATGAGTCACTCTCAATTGCCATTGTACTGAAATCAGCGAATGGGATATCCTTTCAAATGCCTCCTTTTGTGCCATTCACACTGAACTGTGTTGCTTTTCCATTTTTTTCTATATAAACGTGCTAGACTGACATGTTTGACTGTTGTGCCAAGTTTCATGTTTTTTTTGTTTTTTTTTAGTGTCTCGTGCATGATTAGCATGATTTTTAGATACCGTGTCAAGTTAAAAATAGTTTTTTTTACGCATCTTGAGACACCTGCATTCTATTATATTTGTTGCACTGTGTTTTTCTTTTTTCCTTAATGATGCGTTCGTTGTGATGATTGCTTTAAGACGACATTTCATAAGAAATGTGGCAATGGCGATTGACTTCAGTATATGTACAGTTATATTTAATCTAGAGGAAGTCCAATATATCGGTTTTACTGATTGCACTGCACTGCTGCCATACGATTGGCTGATTAGATGATTGTTGGTGCCAGACGGGCTGGTTTGAGTACTTCTGTAACTGCTGATCTCCTGGGATTTTCACGCACAACAGTCTCTATAATTGACTCAGAATGGTGCCAAAAACAAAAAAACATCCAGTGAGCAGCAGTTCTGTGGATGGAAACGCCTTGTTGATGAGAGAGATCAACAGAGAATGGCCAGACTGGTTCGAACTGACAAAGTCTACAGTAACTCAGATAACCGCTCTGTACAATTGTGGTGAGAAGAATATCAGCTCAAAGTGCTATTCTGAGATGCGGGTTGGTGCTGTTTTAGTAGTATGAGGGGGATCTACGCAATATTTGGCAGGTGGTTTGAGTTTTATGGCTGATTGGTGCAAACTCTTCATCTGGCGAATATATTGGCTGCAAAAAGCATCATTTGGAAAATACTTGAAAATAGCCCATTGTATATTAGCCAAGTCTTTGTTATTTCAAAATAAGAGTCCCAGGTGTTTTCTGACTTGTTTAAACAATTAACTGCTTTTGTTATTTTATTTATTTTGGATTCTTGTAGCTTCAATATGTGCCCTTCATAGTAAGGAAAGTCTAAGAATTTTTTTAATCATTCTATACATTGTTTAAAATAAAAAAAAAACAACCTACTGGCCGATTAATCGGTTATCGGCCATTTCCACCACCTTAGATATCGGTATCTGCAAAACCCACTATCGGTCGACCTCTAATATAATCTATAGAAATTGCTTAGTACTCTTTGTATATTTTAATATTTTAGTGAATAAAAGTGTAAAATATCCCACATCACCATTCAATCTTTTTGTTTAAGTGACATAATCTGAGTATGCCCATACAAATGATTAAATCCGTGTTTCAGTGGGAGTTTATGGCTGATACCTGTACCTTTAGATTTCAAAGTAAAGATCGATGTTCATTGGGCGCTGAAGATTTTCATGATAAAAAAACGTACATTTCAGCTTGTTTCTCACCAATCGTATGCCTTCAGAAGACTAAATTTATGACAGATTTGGGTCTTTTTTTAAGATATTAAGTGAGTCATTATCAACTACCAAAGTATTGAAATCAGTGAATACAATATTCTTTCAAATTCCTTCTTTTGTGTTCTGGATGAAGAAAGAAAGTCATATATGTTTTGAACAACATGAGGGTGAGTAAATGATAACAGAATTACATTTTTTTGGGAGAACAATCCATTAATGATAAAACCCTCAATAGTTAAACCTAGATTATCATCAGTTTTACGGTTCATATCTAATTTGTAGAGATCTAATCATTAAGGAAGTAATTTGCATGCCTTAATCCTTATTAGCATGGAAGTACCAGCCAATATGTGTCACTACACTAAGCAGATATTAAAAACAGCTGATAAGTAAAGGGGTAATGAACTAACACGCCACCTCAGCCCTTCACTAATGTTCAAAGCTTAATTAACAGGATTGCACTCCTTCTCAACCTCTCTTCAGTCCCTCGTCTGTAATTAAATGATTAGCTACAAAATTAAGAACATGCAATCATGTTTGTAAAGGACCCTTGTATTCGAAACCCAAACGCATCGGACAGTTCTTCAAATCCTTTTTGTTTAACAGACTTCTTCTTAATTAACATCTCATTACCAATGCAGTTGAAGAACACTTTTTTTTAAAGGGACAGTTCGACCAAAAATTTAAATTCTGCCCTCTTGTTGTTCCAGACTAGTGTAATTGCATTTTTTTCTGTGGAACATAAAAGCAGAATGACAGCCTCAGTCACCATTCACTTTCATTATATAGAAAAAAATATGCAATGAAAGTGAATGGTGACTAATAAATAGTTCTATCTCTTGCAGAATGAATACTGG
Organism: Moxostoma hubbsi; assembly: GCA_032164185.1. Taxonomy (NCBI): domain Eukaryota; kingdom Metazoa; phylum Chordata; class Actinopteri; order Cypriniformes; family Catostomidae; genus Moxostoma; species Moxostoma hubbsi. Next base: position 41,184,921 of record JAVLUX010000013.1, on the reverse strand, counting down.
CTGTGAGATATCATGTTATTCATGTATATTCATTTGCATGTCATGATTTCTTGCTTCAGAGACATAGTAGCATATTATTGCCATCTGGTGGTAAAATGCAAACACACACCGAGTACATTGTTCTTTATAATTAGGAATATGCAGAGGCCCCAGAAAGTCTTTGGACACTTAAAATGTATGAGTTTAATTGCATTGCATAGCTAAATATAAAATCAAGTGGCATTAATTAAAGGAACAGTTCATCCAAAAATGAAAATTCTCTCATCATTTACTCACCCTCATGCCATCCCAGATTACTTTCTTTTGTAGAACATAAATTTTGATTTTATAAGAATTTCTCAGTTCTGTAGGTCCATACAATGGTGACCAAAATTTTAAAGCTCCAAAAAGCACACGAATGCTGCAATAAAGTCCATATACGACTCCAGTGGTTTAATCCATGTCTTCTGAAGCACACACACACACACACACACACACACACACACACACACACACACAAACAAAAACAATCTGATTGAGGAGAATAGCTTCCAGAGTGAAGGATACTTTCAAACGTTTGTGGCTATAATCTTTCCTTTCATTCCAGTGAAAGTGTGTAAACGTGTGTTAGTGTGCCGTAAGCTTACTGGAGGTAGACAGCCACATCCACCTGAGATGATGTGTGTCATGGGGTGATGTGATTGATTACATTAGTATGCAGCCACTGGAGATGACTTCATTCTCATGGCAACAGACAGCTGGCAGCTGAAACCTCTTCTCGGGGGGCGTCTCAGGGGTTTAGTCATGTGTGACGCCACCAACCCATCCCGTCTTCTCCTCGTCTGTCTCTCTCATCCAGCCTCTGTCATTCTTTGCATCTCTTTGAAGCTAAACCTTCCATTTATTCATCCCCATAGGAAAGAACAATCACAAATGATATTTTTTTCAATCTCAATTATTTCTCCGACACAGTTATGAGAACATATGGAGAATCTGCTGAAATTTCCTGCTTTAGAGATAAAAATAAAAAGCAAGACCTCAGTCTAGAGACTCAAAAATGTCTCAAACTGTGCTCAGAGTTGCAGAGACATCAAAGTTTGCAATCAAAATTCAGATTTCGATATGAACTCAAACATTTCTCATCAACATTTTTCTAAAGACTAAACTATGAACTATCCACACAAATGTCCTTCTATCATTGTTTACTTACCTTCATGTCGTACCAAACCTTTATGCTGCTACTTTTTAGTGGAAAAGAAAAGAAAAATAATTTTTACAAGCTTTACAATCACAAGTTTTTTGACTTTCAATGACCGTTCATTGTGAATCTGTCAAATTTCAAAAAGGACACACACTATGAAAGTACCACAAAAGTAGTCCAAATGATTTGCACACTATGTCAAGTCTTCTGAAGCTATATAATAGCTTTGTTTGAGGAACAGACCAAAATTTAAGTTGGTATTCACTGAAAATCTGGCCCCATCAAAAATGGTGCTATTGACATCAATGACATTTAGTCACATGACAGCATAAGAACTTTTGGTCTGTTTCTCATACAAAGCTATCATTTATCTTTAGTAGACATACAGTATGGACTAATTTGTAGTTTTTTATGGTGTTTTTTTGTGTTTGTGTCTTTATTGGGGCTCCTCACAGACATGGTCACAATGAACTGTCATTGTATGAAAAAGAGCTGCGTTCTTCAAAAATTCTACAAAAAGAATGCAGTTTTTTAGGGTATTGATACAGATTTCCCAATTCAATTCTTTTATTCACAAGCTCTTGATTCAGATTTTTATTTGATTCCGACTAATTTGGGTGTTTCAGCTATAGGCAGACCGATATATCAATTTTACCGATTAATCGGTGCCGATAGTTGCTTTTTAGAACTATCGGTATCGGCATATATCTAGCTAGTTTCTTTTTTTACTAAATTTTTTATTTCTCATCAAAAACCTCATCTGGTAAAACATACAAATATAAACTCATCACCTGGTGAAAATATAGGCTGTAAAAAGCATCATTTGGTAAATAGTTGCATATGAAGCATGGAAAGTAATCAAGTCATTTCAAAATAAGAGTCCCCGGAGTATTTTGGACTTGTTTTAATTTGAAAGTAGTGCCCCGTATCTGAATTTTTCTAGTTATTATTGAGATTTGGGTTGCAAAATTAACTGCTTTTGTTATTTTATTTATTTTGGACTCTTGTAGCTTCAATTTATCTGCCCTTTATAGTAAGAAAAGACTACGATTTTTTTTTTCATTCTATACGTTTCTAAAAAAAATCTATCAGCCAATTAATCGGTTATCGGCCCGTTCCACCTCCTTAGTTATCGTATTGGCAGAATCCACTATCGGTCGACCTCTAGTTTCAGCTATAATGTCCAGTTTGATGATTCTCAATACCAGTTTCGACACCACAACAAAATACTAATTTGAGTAAACTGACCCACTTTATATTAGATGTCAATAAAGGAATACTTCTCCCAAAAATGATAATTCTCTCATCATTTAATCATGCCGTCCCAGATGTGTATGCTGACCACAAACAAAGATTTTTAGAAGAATATCTCAGCTCTGTAATGCATATCACTCCAGTGGTTAAATCTATATATTAAGAAGCAATATGATAGATGTGGGTGAGAAACAGATATACATTTAAGTCCTTTTTTTTTTTTGCACTTTTCCTTTGACTTGTACATCTGAGCCACATGTGGTGCCTGTTTAGTTTCACTTTCACATCTGAAGGTGAAAGGAGAATTTTTGAATATTTAGAGTGAAAAAGGATTTCAATTTGTATCTGTTTCTCACCGACACCTATCATCAGGGCTGGACTGGTAATCTGGCATACTGGGCATTTTCCCAGTGGGCCGACGCACGTTGGGGCTGATCAGGTGCGAACTGGCCATCGTGAGAACCGAGTGGGCCAGTGGGTCAGCTGCGAAACGTGCCGAATGGGCCGCGATAAGTAAAACTGAGCCGTATTAGGACAGCGAACAATCCCAAGTTTTGGGCCAATTGCCATCTAAAATCCTGGGCCGATTTCTCTTCTCATTCCAGCCCTGCCTATCAGATCGCTTCTAATTAGATGGATTTAACTAATGGAGTCTTATGGATTACTTTTATGTTCCCTTTATGTGATTTTTGGAGCTACAAAGGTCGGATCACTCTTCACTTGCATTGTATGTACCAACAGAACTGAGATATTCTTCTAAAAATCTTCATTTGTGTTCTGCAGAAAACAAAAAGTCATACATATCTGGGATGGCATGAGGAAATGATGAGAGAAATTAAACTTTAAATAATGATAGGACAAGCAGAGCATATCACACACACACAAATTTGTAACAAAGGTTTTAATTGATAAAAACATTACCTATACTAAAATGAAGACATGTCAATAGTTAATGTGTTGAACTACACTTATGGTTTCTCTGCTGTGACACCTGTGTGAACTTTAGGGGAGCTAACTTCATACGTCCACTAAAAATGACCTTGTCACAAGTTTGAGTAAAATAATAATAAAACAAAGTGTGACTAAGGTCAGATTTTTGCATCTGATTGAGGAAAACAACGTCCAGAGTGAAGGACACTTTCAAAAGTTTGTGACTATATTCTTTCCTTTCATTCCGGTGAAAGTGTGCATGTCTGTGTGTTAGTGCGCCATAAGCTTATTCTTAACTACTATGTACTTAAAGGGGTCATGACATACATTTTATTATCATCCCTGAATTCCACTTATAATGTTAGTAACGTTTTTTCTTCTTCACCAAATCAGTCGTAACATAATAATGTATTATCTTTTTCCACCTTGTCTCTTGCTCTCTGTCTGAAAAGCTTGGTTTAAAGCTATCTGGCCCTTTAAAACTTTAAAGAAAATGCCCATTTTTCTGATTGTCTAACTTTGTGCAGTCCCTCAAATACAGCCATATTTGAAACTCAAGCGGAAGAATCAAAATGTTCACTAAAGCATAGGAACTATCAAACAGTCATGACATTTGAAACATTCGTGAATTCAACTGTGTACTCGCGGGTCTTGTAGTGATTAACTGCCTCATCTTTCAGTTCCTTTGCGAAGCTTGAATCATACTGTATTGTGACTGGTTCACAAGCAATCCACACTGATAGGAGCCAAAAACATACAATCCATGCTGAAATGTTCTGAATACACAAATGCACTGACGTGCACAGAACGGGGGCTACAGGGGCACAAGTCCCTGCCCCTTTCAATCACAAATCTAAAGGTGCCCTTCAAAAATGTCATTATAATAATTGAATAATACCTTACTTAATATAGCACTTTTCAAGGCACTCAAAGCGCTAGTATAGGGGGAATCTCCTCAACCACCAAAACGTGCCCTTTAAGCGGAGGTGTCTTTACTACAGTGTTCTTTACCTAATCTTTCAGTTCTGAAACTTACTTTATGTTTTTATAGTACAGTGACCTCAAACATGTCAAATGAACAAGGATTAAACATTTTATTTCTCATGTCACAACCCCTTTAAGCATTTGATACAATGTACTTAATATGTACATACTGGGAAGAGAAATCGGCCCAGGATTTTACATAGCAACTGGGTGTTCGCTGTCCTTTTCTGCACATCGCGGAGCTGTTTTGTGGTCCGTTCTGCATAACGCGGCAGCTCGTTTTAGCTTATCGCAGCCGATTCGGTCCATTTCGCGGCAGACCCACTGGCCTGCTTGGTTCTTCTGATGGCCAGTCCGCCCCTGATCGGCCCCAAAGTGCGTCGGCCCACCGGGGCATTGTAGTTACATTTAAATACCTGCATTTAATTGCATATGTAGTTACAGTGTTAACCTTAACCCCTAACCCAAACCTAACCCTAACCCAAATCCAATCCTTACCCTAAACCCTAACCCCTACCCTTAACCCTAAATTTAAAACCCCCTAATAAATACATTGTATTGTGTAAGTACATACATTCATATTTACAACGTTATAGACCGCAACAGATCTATTAGGCTGCATTTACTCTATAATCCAGATCTGCATTTTTGGTCCCACTGTTTACGTTCACTTAAGTAATAAACGATTGTGGCTACATTTGCACCATACTGAGATGGGCATTTTAACAGAATATTGAAGTGCATTGAAGCTGCGTATCCGCATCCGCGAGCGCACTCAAAGCACACGCACAGCTAAGCGGTACTTGGAAGTAGTCTCCCTCTCTTTTTTCTTTCTCTGGGGCATGGAGTCGTGTCTCATTTTCTCTTCCTCCTCTGTAATGCACTCACAAACAGGTCTGGTGACAAGTTCAGTTAATGCCATGACCAGCGGCTAGAGCCGTATCAGCGCATGAGATGAGAGCAAGTTGCGCGATTTGGCTGCCAGGGGAATAATTTAGCAGCAGTACCTATTGATCTCCATTGACTGCCTCAGTCTCACAAAAATCATTTGCTCTATATGATCATGTGTCATATTGCAGTAAGCAGAAATGTATAGAGGGGCGTTAGTTACCTGCAGTCTTTGCTGGAAAAAAAAACAAAAACAGGTTAGAGGGGAGACCGGGGCTAGTTGTCACATTTTTACCCCATTGAATATTTCTCAGGGTACATTTACTTTTGAAAGTCAGTTTCTGCATAGCCACATACCTTAACGTTTTGGCTACAGAAAAGCTACTTTACATTTTCACCGGAGGGAAAAAATATACAATTTATTGACCTTTTGTGACAACTTGCCCCAACAGCAGGGCATGTTGTCACTTTATGGGTTTAGTTGTCATAGTGAAACCTGCCAGTAAACCAGTGGAGTGTGTGTTGGTGGATTTTATTTATTTATTTATTTTAACAAAGAAATCGTGCAAACGGCTGTTATTAATTTCCAAAGTGCTTTTGCTGTGACATATATGAGGTCAAATATGATCTAACAATGATCCGTTTGGACATTTTTGACCGAATTCACTTTTTCCAATGGATTTTTTTCCCCTTTATGTGAATGTAAGATATAAAATCCTCATGTCAAATAATTTTCTGTGTATATGTAAACTTTTTAGCCGAACTCTCGGTTTCCTTTAGGTTAATAGTCAGTTCCCTTGTGCAGACATACAGATGTGGACTGACCTTTGTAACTGACGACTGATATGTCTTATAGTTCTTTGTTTAAGATCACATAATTTCTCTTCTCTTTTCATTGACATAAGCACTGACCTTCTTAGACTGTATATAAACCCTAGACTTAACAGAATAAAGCAAGAGAATGAACTGAAGCACTTGGTGTCTGTCATTCCTCTTCCCTCAAGGCTTACAGGCGCAATGAAACGCATGCAGACTGAAGCAAACAACTAATTAGGGGACCACAGAAAACTTAATTCAAAACAGAATCAAAGTTTTCTAACACTGACTTTTCCTCCACTTGCCACCTGAACACATACAAAAAATCGATAAGTCTCAGTGGTCGTAAACCATTAGGAAATAAACAGGAAACACTAAAAAAACAATGCAATTCTTTTAATTTATCAAATACATGATATAAATCAGCCACAATGCACAACAAGCACACACAGAAATGAACTGGTGACACTATTACACAGAGCATTTTATTATTATTTTAATCAAATCAGCCATAATGCAGAACACGCACACATAAATATGGGGACAAGACCATAACACACACATGCACACACGCACACACACACACACACACACACACACACACACACACACACACACACACACACACACACACACACACACACACACACACACACACTCATGTTGGTGTAGCTATCCTTATGATGACTCTCCAAAGACATAATGATTTTTATACTGTATGAACTATAGATTCTATCCCCTAACCCAACCCCTCACAAAAAAAAATTCTGCATTTTTACATTTTCAATAAAACATCGTTTAGTATGATTTTAAGCGATATGAATTATGGGGACACTAGAAATGTCCTCATAAACCACATTTATAGCATAATATCCTTGTAATTACCAGTTTGTAACCTGCGTGTTCACACATGCACACATGCACACACAGAGAACAAAGAACAAAGTCAGACATTTTATACACAAATGTAATTTTCACATTTATTTGCTGTTCATTTCTGTTTATTACTATTCATTTTCTTGACATTATTATGAATTTAATTTGAGTTATTACATTTACATTTTTTTAATAAATGATTGGTAACAAAATGATTATTCTGTCTTCTCTTTGTAACACCAGGTCGGTTTTGACTGTTAGCATAATGTGCCATTATTGCAAAAATATATCCAAATAACTAAATATATGTCCAAATGCATAACTTGTAATAAATTGTTACATTACAACACAGTAATGGGCTGTATAGAACACTGCAGCCATCTACTGGCTATTAATGTCATAACATGATTTTCACATCATGCTATTTTTATTTTTTCATGAGATGGTAGCAATCTGCCACCAATACGTGAGAAATTCTCATATTTTTTTAATGTTTCAACCTATAGAAGTGTAGGTTTTTACTGTAGTGATGTTACATAAATGTGCTTATTTGAATATTCAAATTAATTGTGAAATTGATAAATATATACATTATGTAAATAAGAAGGTATGTATCAAACGGTTTCCGGTCAAAATTTTCGGTTTCCGGTTTCCGGTCAAAAATGACCATGAAAACAGTAAAGTCAATTTGGCCAACAAATATTGTAATGCATTGTATAAATGTGTGCCATTTGAAAAACATGTGACAACCTGGCCCAATAAAAATGTGACGACATGCCACGATTTGACTTTCATGAAAAATAACTTTATCCTGAGAGCACATTTACACTGTTCGTTAAAGATCTGTCCTCATAGCAAGATTATGCTTGCTTGCTTAAAGAGCTATAACAAAAATATTATGATAGTGAAAATGTACGTTGAAGGGTAGAATTCACAAAAAATATTCTAGTTGAATAGCTGTTTGAAACCAACATACAAAACATCTGTTAAAGAAAACACACATCTACACAATTGGACTTTTGATATCATAACTGACATCCACATGTGAACACTAGCCCTGATCTCTTCTACCAACCTAGGTGGTCAAGATAGTTTTTGAAACATGTCTGTTGGTCTAAGGTGGTCTGCCAGGTCTTAACCTGATCCATCAGCTGGTAGTTGAGCTGATGATTAAATCTAGACCAGCTAATGGCCATTAATGACCAGCTTGAACTAGCTAGAAACCATGTCAAATTATCTAACGCTGTTTTTGACTGGATTTTCCAGCAGTGTTAGAAACCATTAGGAGGAGCATATGGAGGTGCTGGTCTTAGCCTGGCCTAGAGAACCAAGTCCCCACAGGTCCAGGGTTTTGAAATGGTGCTCACACACAGTTCTCTCATCCTCTCCAGCATTTAGCTTTGAAAGCACAGCCAATCTTACCCACTTCAAAGCTCATCTGCCTCGCCGATGAAGGCCAAACAGTCGATAAATTATGGAAATTTTTTTAGCCAGTGTCTGCGGAGAGGCCATTTGTATCAATAACTTTGATTTTCACCAATGTTAGATAATAAGCAGGAGGAGCTGCTTTGGTGAAAGTGCAAAGATACACTCATATTACATTCAGATGGCTGGCTGCATCTGTTCATTACTGATCTTAAGGAATTGTATTTGATCAGTTTGGGTTTGTGACTCTTAATTAGTGAGCTTTGGTCCAGTCCCAGCAGTTCATCCTCTGGTCAAGCACAGGATAAAAGGTTTAGATCATCCACAAATAAAAATGTTGTAATCACGTACTCACTCTCATATTGTTCCAAACCCGTATTACTTTTTCTTACATGGAATCATAGAGTATTGACAGCAAACGTAACACGACATGTCTTTATATCCAGTGAGTGGTGGTGGCGTAGTGGGCTAAAGCACATAACTGTTAATCAGAAGGTTGCTGGTTCGATCCCCACAGCCACCACCATTGTGTCCTTGAGTAAGGCACTTAACTCCAGGTTGCTCCGGGGGGATTATTCCTGTAATAAGTGCACTGTAAGTCACTTTGGAAAATGCATAAATGTAAATGTTTATACACCAAGTTTGTGCAAGCTTGAGTGAGATATGAGAGCTACAACGGTGAGGAAATGAAAGTATTTTCATTTGGGGTTAAATTTTATGTGTTTGTATTTGTATGTATTTGATTTAAAGGAAGGTTGAAGGATCATTTCATATTGAGCTTTATTAACAGCTTTATTAATGTCGTGGTTACAGTGAGACACTTACAACGGAAGTAAATAAATGCTAAAATACACACTGTTTCAAAAGTATAGCCACAAGATGAAAGCAATATACATGCTAACATGATTTTATTGTGATAAAATCAGATACTAACCATATTTGTGTGAACTATATCCAAAATTTGCAATTTCATTGTCATGACAACAAAACCCCATAATCCTGGTATTGGATATAACTTTTCACAGATAAGGTTAGTAAGCGATTTTATCACATTAAAATGAAATGTTTTCTTCTTGTGACTATACCTTCGAAACTATGTGTATTTTAGCTTTTATTGATGGTTCCATTCACTTCCATTGTAAGTGCCTTACTGTAACCACTTTTTATTTTCAGCAAACAAGGGACATGTCGAAAAGACCTTTTGTGGTAATCAACAATATACCAAAAATCAGAACATTCCTGTAATGTGCATAGTTTAGCTGTTGCAATCATCGATTTTTACAGTTTTACATCCATTCAGTAGATGGCAGTATTTACACATCACTCACACTGAACGGGCTCCTTACTCAAAAAGCAATTCAGGAACATCAAGGGCAGCTACTGTGTGACATTCCCTTAAGCATCGTGTGCTTTTGACAAATGCAAACCCTCACTGCAAAACTTTATCAGTTTATCAAACCATATCTGAACACTTGTTTGTTTTGTGAAGCTCTGTTTGTTTTGTTACAGTTTAACACATTTTTGTTGGTTCAATTTTATGAAGGCTCCATAACATTGCTGGTTTTCACATTTTGAGATGTTTTATGTCAAATAATAAATCTGAAAACAGTTGTTAGAGTCAGTACAATCATGCTTGCCGTGTGTGTGTGTGTGTGTGTGTGTGTGTGTGTTTGCAGGGTTTTGTTAGCAAGCTGGATGAGTTCATCTGTTGGCTGAGAGATGCCTTAGAAACCACGGAGAACTGGACGCCACCCAGAGCAGATATCGACAGCCTCAAACTCTACCTGGAAACCCACCTTGTGAGTGAAAGTCCATCCCTCCTTATTCCTCAGTGTAGCAAAACTCACACCTCACATACGTTGAACAAGTAATGACATCGATATGATCTAAAATGTTTTCGACTGCGTAGTATACCATCAGTGCTCTTTTGTTTGTATTCTGCTATAGTTTCTTCTTTTTAATCTTAGGGTATTTCAAGTTTTATTGCTCTTTCATAGCTCAGGAGATTTAATGGGTTCTTAAATACTTTTCTTTCAGATGTTTCTCTTTAAAGTCCTTTAAAACGAGACAATTGTTGATGTACTACAGGAAGAGTATAGATCTATAGTGCGCAACAGTCTGGTTCTGGAAGTAAAAATCCCATTCATGTTTTCCATAGACTAACTGATTTCCAACGATTACTTATAAACATTTAAAGACAGACATACCATGAGCTCCAAGGTAGTTTATCGATGGTATATGCTTCTGTTGAAGCCTCCAGTCTGTGTTATTTCAACGTCATTGTTTAAAAATCATGTTTGTTAGCGGGAATTCCTGGTGAACAACTACATTACCCATGGTACAGCAGAGATGTCTTCAGCAGTCAGAGAACCGTGGTCAACAAAGCCAGCGAAACGAGTCCAAAAGTGACTGCCCACTCGCATGATGCACTGTGAATGATGTAATCAAGTGGTCTCCCTTCACCCTTAAACTACTTATATATACATATCGGAATTTTTGCAATAAACTTAAAATATATTGTTTCTTTACTTATAAACTACAACCTAAAACAATAGAGGTACATTTATATTCAATTGCATGATTCACCATGCTTCATGGGATTGTTTTTTGTACCCTCGTGAAAGATGGTTAGTACCCAATGTTGTACCTTTGTCTTTTTGTCCGATTTTCAAATACTTTTTTTGTATTTGAAAATTTTAGATTCACCTTGAGGCGTGTTGGATTGGTTTATGGCTTACAACTGTTTTATGGAGGATTTTATGAAATACTTCTGGAAACCAGAAGGCTAAGAAAGTGGGCGGGTACTGTTGCGCTCTATAAAATCAGTGTGGATTCCATAGCTCAGATCATTTGGTCTTGGAAGAATTTGATGAGAAATGCATTTTGAAGTCTTTTGATCTCAGACTTTGGTGTCTTGGCAAATCTGAGCACAGTTTGAGACCTTGTTGAAATTAGTGACTGATTCACTGCCAGATATTTGGTTATTTGGAGATTATCTATAACTGTACATGCTTGGAATAAGTCAGAGTATAAATTGAGTAAATAGTGTGAAATAATTTAATAATAATAATAAAAGTTCAATTCAGTTAGATTGGGCCACTTTTTTGTTACAGAGATGACTGGTAAAAAAAAGTGGTCCAATTTACCTTTATTCACCCCTATGCATTTTATTAATATGACATAAATCAGCGTTTGATATTATATATACGTATTGACATTATATCGGCCATTGGCCACTTTTCTCTTAAGCTATAAGTATCTGCAGTGGCTACTGAAAGATCCATATTATCCAACGTCTCCAGTTGCTCTCCATTCATTCTCATTGCAGTCTAGGAGAAACAATTGAGGGTTTAAAGGAATGTTCCGGGTTCTATACAAGTTATGCTCAACTGACAGGATTTGTGGTATGATGTCTTGTGGCTATACAGTGTGTATTTAATTTTTTTTTGGACTAGCCCCATTCACTTCAATTATACGTGTCTTACTGTAACTGTGTGTTTTGCCCTTTTATATTTTTTGTCGAAAATATTTTCTGTGCTAGTCAACATTGTGCCACTATACAAAAACTTGTATTGAACCTGGAACAATCCTTTAAAGTTATATTATTATGTTTGTTCTTTCTTACACATCATACTAACCGCATGCACTAGTGAGACTGTGACTGTTTACCCAGTGGTGCCCACCTCGTCTCACCTGCAGGAGGGAAATCACATTGTGTTTTATATTGAAGGGCTTCACTCATTTTTATTGATTTAGAGAGAGTGGCCAGGCACTCTCTGTCTCTCATCCAGCATTCGGAGGTCTCATGATGTGCTCACAGGTTTAATGTCTGGACATTAGGGCCAGCTGGCAGGTGGGCAGAGTGTGTGTGTGTGTGTTTGTGTGAGTGTGTTTGTGCATATGAGTACAGATCTTTCCGGTGCCCATGGGAGAGCCATAAGAGGAGGCTGGCTGTTTCAGGGTAGAGAGAAAGAGAGAAAAGGAGTGGGCTTTCTTTATAAGGCATTAAGAGATTGTGAAATGAAACAGCTATTGATTGTGCTGGGTGGCGGATCCAGGTCTCTGAATCACATTAACGAGAGACACACACACACGCACACACACACACACTGGCAAATGAGACACAGAGACAAGGGCCCCCAGTCATATAGATAATGAGTTGTGCCCCTGCTTTCTAACATACACTCAAACATCAAAAACATTTTTTATACATCCGTCAGTAGATAAAATGCATAGTAAATAGGATGACGTAGTTGAATAGATTTGAACTCAATAGACTTCTATTATGCACTTAAAGTAGGGGAACCAAGATTAGTTGTCACGATACTCCAGTGAATATTTCTCAGGGTAGGTTTTTATTTGAAATTCAGTTTCTGTATAGACACATGTTGTACCTTATAGTATTGATTACAAAAAAAGCTGTTAAACATTTCCACCATTAATGCAAAAATAAGAAAATACAGTTCATATAAAGCAAATTGGCCTCTAATAGTGGCCTCCACACAATATAGGGGGAAAGTTGTCACAATGACAACCTACAGTGAAATAGCTTATTACAGGCTTTTGTGCAAAATGTACAGTAAAACAACGATAAAGCACAAAGCGATTCAAGAAACATTAAGAAATGTAAAATGTAACTAACAACAACATAGGGATGTCAACAAGGCTCAGAAAATATATTGGAAAGGAATAGTTCACCCAAAAAGTATCATTAAGACTCCAGTGGTTTAATCCATGTCTTCTGAAGCAATACAATCGGTTTTGCGTAAGAACATACCAAAATGTTAATCCTTTTCACTATAAATTTTGACAGCAGTCTCCTTGACGGTCATGATTTCAAGCTCGATTACACTTTCTAGCGCCATCTAGCGCTCTGTGCATGCATCAAGCACTAGTCTATTAGAATATATTCATTAGTGTTCTGTAGAAGAACTAAAGTCATACAAGCTTGAGACAACATACAAATGTATGAGTAAATGATGAGAGAATTATAATTTTTGGTTGAACTATTTCTTTAAATATTAAAAATCTAATTATATTTGAGTTTAAAATAGATTATTTCTTTTAGAGGAAAAAAGCTACAAGACGATAAACAGTTTTTTTTCCCCAGTGATCAACAGATTTAAAAATGTACATTGTTTCCACAAGAGGTTGTCCAGTGCTGCAATAGGGGCTACATGAAGCGCAAAGGTATGGAACAGAATACTGTGATCTCGAGAAGTGAAATTTTTTGAAATTTTGAAACCGAACCTTGGTCAGTTGCGCTAAAAAATGCTGGATGCTGTGGCACAAATAGAGCTGAACATCTGTGTCTCGAGACATGTTTTTAAAAGTTGAATTTCTTTTTTTACTTTACACGGTGACTGAAAAATGTGACGTTTTGCACAAGATGCTAAACAAAAGCGATATGTAAATGTAGCAAAATCATTGCACTGAAAAACATAAGTGTGGACGAAGGGATTGTGGGTAAAATTAGTGCAAAAAGCACACACAAATGCACACTTTGCAAATCCACTAGATATACAGTAGTACTGCAACTGGCAACATTTGGCATAGTGTTTGCAATGTATGACATTGTGATTTGGGATATACTTATCCTAACCTCGCTTACTAAATAGTACGAATAGTGTGCGAATTAAGATGCAGCCAGTGTCTATGTTTGCTCTTCACACAAAGGTTCTTAATAACCAGCCCATCACTCCCTCTGTGTCTCATAAATGCATCTCTCTATAAATTCTGGCTCCTCTACTGCTTCCTGACCTCCCTGATCCAGTAGAGACCAGTGGGCTGCCCCCCTGCCTGCCCACCATGCATCCATGGATTCCATCAAACCATCACACCACAAACCCCAATCTGTTCCTTGCCTAGCAGCTTGTCTCCATTCCCTCTCCTCACCGTCTCTTGCTCTCTGATTTAGGGATTAGGACAAGGGGAGGTTCGTGGTCCACTGGTTGCTGTGGCACATCTATTGATGTCAAGTAAGCGATAACCTGTCTGCCCTCACGTCTGATCCTAGCGAGGGAGCTTCGGCTCACAGTGGGATGGTAGCACTGTGTCCTGTCTGTCTGTTCACACAAATACACAGGCGTATCACATACTTCGAGCTAGCAGAACAAAGTATGTATCACCTTAGATGTGAAGATGGAACTGACATTTTCACCGTAATGGCAAGCAAAACACACATCTGCCTTTGGAATCAACTTAAAAGACATATTTCAGCTTCACACTCTCAAAACATAAGATTTCATTGTACACATTGGATTTTCTATTTGAATCTAGGTTTACAAGGTGAAGGTGATGGAGAAATGGATGCAAGGGCATTTTGCACACCTTGAGACTCAACAGGAATGTTTTTTTTGGTGTCTGTAGCAAAATATATTTCATCAGAGATCCTCATTTCATAAAGTTTGATATGTGCTGCTTTATTTGTTACACGAACCTTGAATTGGAGGCACACATATTGTTATACAGAATCACACCTATAGAATTCTAAAATGATTGTTTGTGCATTGCATTGTGGAATACAGTATTCCACGAAGTGTGTTCTGGTTGTGCACTGCATATTTTGGCAATATACGGTAGTAGGTAATTTATGCATACATTAAATTCAGTTACTTTGCACAGTCTACATACTGCAGAAATAGTATGAGTAGTATAGTATGGTACTGTACTGTGAAATAGATACATTCTGGATTGAATAGGAATGTGCATACATTAAAATTCAAATACTTTGACCAGTATACATACTGCATATTGCAAAATTAGTATGAGTAGTGTGTTACAAAAATGTAGTATGCTGTAAAATAAATACATGGGCACTTTGCACACCTTGAGACTCAATGGGAATGTACGAACATACATTGCACAATAAACATACTACATATTTAAAAAAAAGTATGAATAATATGGCAATATGTTATGACATAGATGGAAGGGCATTCTGCACACTTTGAGACTGTAAAAATAGTACGAGTAGTATTCTATGACAGATGCTTTGTACATCTTGAGACTCAATAGGAATGTCATACATACAATTCACATAATATACATTTGCATAATATACTGTGTAGGAAATTAGTGACTTTGTAACAGGATATATTTACAACTGCCTGCATTCATCACCAATAAGAATTGTATAATGGAATTACTTAAGGAATCTTGGCCACGTTTGACCACTATTATATGAAGGATAAATGACAAACAATCAGGTTAGAAATATGAATAAAATTCTCCACCATTAAATATATAATACAAAGGGAATTATGATTTATTTGGGGAATATTGAAAGAATTAAGGATCTAGAATTAAGAATTAAGGTCTGATCACTAAGGTCTGAGTTGATGTGACGCATTTGTTAACTCTTTAGAGTAATACTGATATCATGGCCATCTAAAATAATATCATAAATATGTTGAAATATTGTTCGAGCATGGAGCGCAGATATTTTAAAAATCAATTGACAAGATTATTTATTAAAATATATCACAGTCAAGTTCTCTTTGGATACAAACAAGAATTTATTTAGAAAACTAACGAAACAAAAAACTAAACGAAACTAACACACATAGAGAAACGTAAAACAGGTTGGTGAGTGAGCTGTAGCAGGAGGTGAATGAAATGGCCTGTAACAGAGAAAATGTTACTTTATTAAGTATATAGACCATGCCCTGGACCATCGATGCTTCATTTAGTATACCTTGATTTGCAGTGAAGTTACCCGAGTTATTTAAATAAAACACCAGCACTTTCTAACAAAAGTACAGAGGTGTACTTGCGTTTTGATGCGTGTCCTTGCATTGCTATGGTTCTTTGACTGGGGCAGTAGAATATTCTGGTTGTTCCGTCGATGTTTTGGACCTCTGCTAAAATCGTGGATGGCGGGTAGTTCAGTGCTGGAATGGGCTTTGAAGTGAGGCCTCCCACAAGGGAGACTTGCGACTCCCCGTCACGTGTATGAGTTAAAGCGCAGAGAAGAGAACTCTCTTTGGAACTTTGCGTTCCAAGCTTTCTTGAACTCTACATTGGGAAGAGAAGAGAGGAAGTGGCAGAAGAGAGAGTTGAGGTTGGCCACACCCCAAAAGTGTCTTGAGCCAATTAGAAGTGTCTTTACAATGTCACATGATAATTTCTGTCCTCCTTTTTCAATGTTGATTTACAATCCTTTGTGTAAAGGCCTCTTAAAATTCCCGCTCAAAAAAGTACGTTTTAATCATACATTTTATATCTTAAATAAAACAAATTAAAACGATACATTTGCTCTGAAAAATAGTTAACTATTTTAACATGGTTTTAACATTACACGTTACGAGAAACATAATTGTCAGGGTTATTATCAGGTTAAACCTGAAATGAGTGTTCTAGGCACTTTGGCAGATTATGTGCTGGATAAAATTACAGTAAAGTAAATTCTGCACTTGTGTCAAAGTTCCTGGATTAAGGTGATGTATACACATGAAAAGTCTTTTGAACATTTGAAGTTATGAGCAGAGCATTCATTTTGTGTCCTGCTAAAAGGATAATACAAAGGCATCATTTCAAAGAAAGCCTGCTTTCTTCAAGTCTTCCTGCTCTTTTGTCTTGGGTGAGTTTTTAGCATATGATGGTCATGCTTCCAAGGAAAATGTCTCACGCTCCCTTATTAGTTTGTTTTCTATTAAGTGTCAAAAATTGGTTAAATCTAAGGACAAAGACTGGTTCTGAGTGGGGTTTTGGAGGAAGGTTGTTCCTTCAGCTGAGTGTTAAAATCATTCTTTTGTTCTGGAAGACACTTGAAACTCAACGGAGCAGCTTTTGTGGACTCTTTTCAGGCATCTTTGACCCATTTATGCCTGTTTTGGTAAATATCAGAGTAGCTCCTGGATTCAAGTCATTTTGCATAGAAATTGTTCATTCTTCTGCCCATAATTCTCTACAACTGTGTCTACTTGAAGGACTTGAATGTCCTTTTATCTCTTCATGAACTTGTATGTTACAAGATTTATGTTACAAAATACGTCAAATGCATCAAATATACTGACATAACTGTGTCCAGTTATTTCATAAAACATTACGCTTGCTACATAATCCCTTACAATTAACCTTGAATTGGAGGAGCAAGTTTTGTTATACACAATCTTCCATATGATTTTAATAAGATTGTGTGATATTGATATGCCTTATGTTATAGCTAATGGGATTATCACAGCTCGCTTTTTATGCCATTGAATACAGTGTAAAATTCCAACATTTATATTTGCACTCTTCTGCAATTGTTTTTAAAAGGCATTTCATTGACCATAAATCAGTGATAGATATCTGTTTATTCTGCTTTTTTTTTTGCTTTGGTTTGTTTACTCATTTTAAATGCATTTAGCTCGGTAAAGGATATCAATTCCAGCCCGTATCCGAAGCCATAAATAAACTCTCCTCACTTTCACTCTTGTCTGTCAGGAGTGATAAATTCTCTAACATGCCGATCCATCACACGTCTAGTCCTGCTCACACTTTCTGATGGCAGAAAGTTGAGAGAAAGCGTCTCGGCTCTCGTGTTCGGCTCTTAGACAGACTTAAACAACGGACCATCCATTCAGTATGTATGATGGCCATTTTCAGTGTTTATTTATTTTAAGAAAGCACTATACTTCAGGCTTGTATGTTTTGTGATCTCAAATGGGGCACTGTCCTAAACAATGGTAAACATTAGTAAATGTGTAAGGTTTCACGAACTAACAATGAACAATATTTCATTACAGCATTAATTCATATTTGTTTATGGTAGTTTAGTTTTGTTAGTTCATGTTAGTTCATGGTGCATTAACGAATGTTAACATATAAAGCTTCTAATTAAAAAAATGTGCAAGTATATGTTGAAATTAACATTAAAGCTGCACTATCTAACTTTGTGCTCTCTAGTGACATCAGTGGTTTAAATTTAAAATTGCAAGCAATTTCAGGAAGTACACTTTACGTCAGTCGTGTTTCGGCATTGCTCTTCTGGCGGATGAATCTCATGATGTGAACTTTGCCTGTGTTTGATCATGACTAGAGATATTCAGAGCCGGAGTCATAATGTGCTGTTTTCATGTTGATATAATGTTATACAATTAAACACATAAAACTGAAATATTTCTTGCTTTGATGAAGATAAACAGCACTCGTATTTACATGAATTTTACACTTATAGCGCTTTTCTGATTCTATACTCAAGGTGATTTACATAAAGAACAGGGAACTCAATCACCCCAAACACCAGTTACCAGTATATTCTAATATTATTATAACTAATATTATTCAAGTGTTTTATCTACTATTAATGTTTGTATTGTACTACGCTTATCAATTTAATAGGTGAAATATGTTATATGGATATGTTTAATGGAACACTTTATTATTTTTATATTATATTGTACAGCCTCAGTTGATAATGCAAGTGGACCGTAATACTACATTAGTATGTCTATGCAATGCTCACAATAACACAGTGAACTAAAAACATAAATCAAAGATTCAATAATGATGAAGATGCTTTAACATGAAAATAATATGCTTAAATATTCAATCATAAATAAATCAAGTCATAAATATTAGTATACATGTCATAGGAACTTCCCCTGACAATGTAGATACATCACGATCGAACACAGGAGTAATATTTGATTCATACAAGCATGACAAGCAATATTAGCTTAAACAATCCAGCCAGACAACATATCCAAGCATTATAGCAGGTGAACAACTTTGCCAAATGGATAACAGATAAACATCCATCCATATTATTGTGATGTTGTCTGGAACTGTGCGGTGTGACTGACTGAACAGTAGTTTTTAACGGCGACTCACATAATAAAACAGTGCATTACCGCGATCTACTGTTTACATGGGAACGAGACAGCCGGTTCTTCTTTCCTATGTACACGGACATGACGTAATGATGCAAGGATGTACGTTATAAGCCAGTGATTTTGTGCCAAATCAGACCCGACTGCTAAAAATACTAATAATATGAATAGGCTTACCATATTGAATCTGGGTAAGGTAAAAACATAGTTTTGAACACTGGTTGTTTATGTACTCAATCAATAATGGCAATTTGTTAATTTATAACCAAAAAATCTATGTAGTGCAGCTTTAACCAATATTAAATAGTGCTGTAAAAAGTATTGGTCATTGTTAGTTCATGTTAACTAATGTTAATGAATACAACCTTATTGTAAAGTGTTACCAATAAATGTAGGGCAGGAGGGTGTTACGCACCAGAATGGATTCAGACCTGAATGTGAGCTTTCTTAAACAATGCCTAACAAGTAGAGTTGGGAACAGAGAACTGGTTCTTTTTCCATTACCGATTTCCTAAAAAAAATTATACAAAAAAATAAATTGGAACTGAATATTTTTGATGACTCGGTTCCGTTAACGTTTTTTGAACGTGTATTAGTCCACCGATGTGGACGTAAAAGTGTGCTAAAATACTCATGTATAAATACAGTATTTCCTGCTACCATTTGGCGGCATTGCAACAATGCTACTAAATCAGCAGTGCGAAACATACAGCACGACTATTTTAGCTCGATTGCCCAACAAATTACTCTTATAAACCACTTTCTTTGAATCCACTATGAAAAGCATGCACCACGAACAGTGTATTCTGATTCTTTTTTTAAATCTACAGTGTGAAATACACAGTGCAAGCAATGTAGTCTGATTCCTGAAGGAATGACTCTCATGAACTAGTTCTTTGAATCTACAGCATGAAACAAACAGTGCAACCAGTGTAGTCCGATTCCCAAACGAATGACTCTGACGAACCGGTTCTTTTGAATCTACAGAGTGAAACATACAGTGCAAGCTGTGTAGTCCGATTCCCATACGAATGACTCTGATGACCAATTATTTTGAATCTACAGTGCAACTGGTATAGTCTGATTCTCGAACTAATTACTCTGATGAACTGCTTCTTTTGAATCTACAGCACAAAATCTACAATGCAACTAGTGCAGTCTGATTTCTGAATGAATTACTCAATTGAGCCGGTTATTTTGACTCTACGGCACGGAACATACAGTGCAACCAGTGTAGTCTTGTTCCCGAAGGAATGACTCTCATGAACTGATTAATTTGAATCTTCAGCGTGAAATATGGAGTGCAACCGGTGTAGTCTGATTTCTAAAAAATGACTCAAATGAACCAGTTCTTTTGAATCTACATCACGAAACATACAGTGCAACCAGTATAGTCCGATTCCCAAACAAATGAATCTTATGATCCGATTCATTTGAATGTACAGCGTGAAACATACAGTGCAACCAGTATAGTCCGATTCCCAAACAAATGAATCTTATGATCCGATTCATTTGAATGTACAGCGCGAAACATACAGTGCAAGCAGTGTAGTCCGATTCCCGAACGAATGACTCATATGAGCCGGTTATTTTGAATCTAAACAGCAAAACATACTGTGCTTCCTAAGAAATGACTGTCATTAGCCTATTCTTTTTAGTGAATAAAACCTTACTGAACTGCAAGTCATTCTTTTTGTCATGTCCGGCTTGAAATTAACCATGAATTCAGATTAAGTTTTTGTTTAAATATTGCAATTTATGATATTTTCTAAAAATTCAAGAATAAAAAAAAATATCTTTAATTAAAGTCTGTGTATACACACCATTTGCACACATCTGTTCTGTTTAAATTCGAAATTAACTCATTTGAAAAGAGGTTGCTGAGAAAATTACATTAAAAATGTTCTTCTTCAAAAGCACTAAAAGAATCGTTTATGGAACCATTAAGTAACAGGGATCGTTCAGTGAAATTGGAATAGTTAAATTCCTTTCCTACTAACAAGCTACTTGGCTATTGGTTAAAAATAATTGAATAGCCCCATAGCCGAGGTTATGTCAGTGGATAAGGAAAGTTATTTCATGGGCAAAAGCAGATTGCATTGTAGGATACACTATTCTGCACAGTATGCTCTGATTGTATACTACACTTTTTGACAAATGTAGAACATTTGGGTGTGCACACTGTACAGTATTATGCAGTTACTATAGAGAAGTTTGGTAGTCGAAGAACATACCCTTGGTCTTTTTTTATCTGCTCAAGACAGAATATATGTCGAACAGACAGGCGGATTTGTGACAGCGGGATGGAATGGATACACTTTACGGAACGGATACAGCATTTTGATATGGAGGCAGGGAGACATGTAGCACTCAGTCAGGTAGACAGGCTGTCCTTTAGACAGCTGAAGGTTAAAAATGGGCCGTGGCAGCTCCCGCTGCCCTCCGTGATACTGGTCAGATCAGAACGGTCGGTAATGGCGTGAAACAGGGCACAGGGAGATCTGAGGAGATGAGAATCGAAGGTGAGGATGGCTGTAGGCGCCTCAACCGCAGACCCCCTGTGGGAGCAGGGCCCACTCCCCCCTTATTCCCCCCGTCGGCCCCCTTCGCACATCTTCAAAAGCACAACCCCCCTCCCTTCCTCCAGACCCAGGATAAAGCCCTCTACTTTGATTACACTTAGCAACTTGAGAGCTCTCCATTCGAGAGTGCAGTGAATTATCAAAACCAATCAACACGAAAGTTTATTAAAGCTACGGACACATCCGCTGGAGGGTGAGAGGTGGGGTTTAGAGAGTGAGAAAAAGTTTTTGTAGGTTTATAGTTGGTTTATAGTTGGAAAAACAGACATCAGGCTAAATGGACAGTCTGTGGGGAGACGTTCACATGGCTGTGAGTTGGAGAATACCTGTCTGGTGGATCCCTTTAGCCACTGAGAGCCAAACACTCTATTGTGGGTTTAAAATAGAGAGACAGAAACAGGCTTCTTTACAAAACCTAGTGAGCTTCCAACATAGGCAGCATTACTGCTCCACTAACATCACCAAAATTAATGACAAAAATATTGAGAGTTATTCCATATCAAATAAACCACATTTCAGAAACCTCTCAGACTGAATTAATTTCTTTTGTTAATACTTTCTTTTTGAAGAAAGATAAATATAAATGATGCCATGGATCAATATTCACTTTTGCAATATTTACTTTTGAAAAAAGGTGTCAGAATCATTATTTTGTATTACTCATTATTTTATTACACAGAGATAAGAAGGTCTATTACGAAAATATTTTGATTTCTTGTTGCATTAGATGCCAATGGTGTCTAAAAATGGAAACAATACTTCTTCTTGTTGTTGTTTTTCCAAAGTTGGTGTGACTATAACTCAAGAAGTATTAAATATATTTAA
Organism: Moxostoma hubbsi; assembly: GCA_032164185.1. Lineage (NCBI taxonomy): Eukaryota > Metazoa > Chordata > Actinopteri > Cypriniformes > Catostomidae > Moxostoma > Moxostoma hubbsi. Next base: position 41,162,344 of record JAVLUX010000013.1, on the reverse strand, counting down.
AAATCCTTTTAGTTTCTGGTTCAGAACAAACTTTTATTTTTGTATCTTTATTTTTAAGGCCATATATTGTTAAATCCCTGCAATATAGGGCTCTCAATGTTGCTCTCATCTGTTAATTTTACACATTTTCAATGGTCTAAAAAAACATAACAAATGTGGCTCAGATGGTTTGAACCTATTTTTTAAAAATAATGTTAAAAATAGAAATGTAGCTCTTTTTATTCACATAAAAACAGTGATGTCAAAATCTCACATTTAAAGGTGCACTCAGTAATTTTTTCATCATTAAAAAAGTTAAACTTCTAAAGACATGAATTGTAATTTTTCAATATATGTAGGAAATCACAAGCAATCACATTAAAAGACTCCAGTCATATCAGTTACCTTTTCTAAGGTTACCTAATTAGTTAACCTTGCTTAAAATAGCATGGAAATCGATTGCCTTAAAAAAAGTACAGTACTTATTTGGCAATAAATGTACTTAGAATAGTCCACTTTACTTGAGTCAAATAAATGTAAGCGCAGCGTAGTTGTAGCAGGAAGACTAGCAGCTGTACATCATTGCACCATTAGCTGGGTAACTCCTAGCCAATCACATGTAAGCCATTGTTTTATAAGTCTGCTCACAATCTATCACATTGCTGTTTCAGTGCGCTAACACAGCAACCTCCACCACCCCACCACCACCAGTTGAGTCAGGTAGGTGTCAGTGTAAGTCCAAGACGACACAAAGACAAAAGTTACTGTGAGCACCTTTAAGAATAAATGACACTTGTGGCTCAGTTAGTGCAATAGCTATGTCTAGATTTTGAATTTCAGAAATGTACATCTGCAAAGCTCTGAAATGCTTCATTAGGGGTACAAACACCAGAGTTGCTGAAACATTTGAATGCCAAACTCTGTTGAAATCAAATGACAATTGAGGGTCCCCTGTGTCTTTCATGTGACAAGCAGTATTCGTATGAGTTTATGAGCATTTTGAGCATTCCAATCGACCACTTATGAAGCTTCATTTAACTTAAGATGCCTCCTTAGAAGAGACAGAGACGCACACAGAGAAAAAGGAAAACAGTTGTTCAGTAGAGTTGGCCCCTAAGGTCATTATCTGGAGGGCATGACTGTGGGAGAAATAGGTTCAGTTTATTACGTCATTTGAATGTTAGTTTATGCCGCGGGATGATGAATTAGAGGGACGGCTGTCATTTGTTAATAATTCAGTGCTGTGCGGAAAGCAGAATAGACTTGGACAAATACACAGAGATGGGCTTCATTCCAGTGAGTATCTATGAATAATATTCCACTGAGATCAAGGCGTGTGTGAAGGGTGTTTAAAGGTTGTGTGTCGGCAACATGCGAGGAGATTATGTACATTCTTGCAGATTATGTAGAAACATTTAATATGACTTATGAATGTTTGTTTCATGACTGGAGATAAAGCCTGAAAACCAGAAAACAGATTTCAGGATGTCCCATTGCATCCTGTAGGAAAGAAAAAGATAATATCTCAATTGTTTCTCCTTGACAGCATTGAGATTATATGGAGAACAAATGAAGACTTCTGCTTCTCAGATTTTCCTTCTGAAAAAAGAAGGAAACCAGTAATCTCACAAGTGTCTACTTTAGAGTTGAGAAGAGATCTCATTGCTGACATCCTTTTTAATAGCTTTATTCTCTTACTTTATAATTGATGACAATTAAGCTGTTCATATATGATGATTATTATCGTAGATAATAATAGCGATTCTTAATAATGTTTACATTATGATCTGGTTTTGTTTACTTATTTTTGTTATTTTTTATAATTTATATTTATTTTACCTTTTTATTTTATAATTGTATTTAATTAAATATAAAAGTATTCTTTACTGGTTTTGTTTTTCTTTGCTTTTCTTTTCTTTTCTTTGCTTTGTTTTGCTTTGATTTGTTTTGCTTGTCTTTGCTTTTCTTTGCTTTCCTTTTCTTTGTTTTGCTTTGCTTTGTTTTTCTTTTCTTTGTTTTTCTTTTCTTTGCTTTGCATTGTTTCGCTTTGCTTTTGTTTTGTTTTGCTTTGCTTTGCTTTGCTTTGCTTTGCTTCGCTTTGCTTTTCTTTGCTTTGATTTGTTTTGCTTTTCTTTTCTGTTTTTCTTTGCTTTGTTTTGCATTATTTTGCTTTGCTTTGATTTGTTTTGCTTTTCTTTTCTGTTTTTCTTTGCTTTGTTTTGCATTATTTTGCTTTGCTTTGCTTTGTTTTGTTTTGCATTTCTTTGCTTTGCTTTGTTTTGCTTTGCTTTGTTTTGCATTATTTTGCTTTGCTTTGTTTTGTTTGGCTTTTCTTTGCTTTGTTTCACTTTGCTTTTTTTGTTTTACTTTTCTTTATTTTGCTTTTCTTTGCTTTATTTTGCTTTGTTTTGTGACCCAAACATGTTTTCATGTCATTACCCATTAACTTTCCTGACCAGTGAAAGTGCAACCTCTGAGCAATACAATTCTCTTCTGAGATTTGTTCGTTTATATGTGTATTAAAGTCTTGTAATAGAAGACAGCAGGAAAATCTGAAGATTACAGAAAGTAAGAGCATGAAAAGATGGTCTAACATTATTTCCCCTGCACTGAGATGTCATGCTTTGTGTTTTGTGTGTGTGTGTGTGTGTGTGTGTGTGTGTGTGTGTGTGTCAATATGTGTGTAGAGTTTCAAGCTGAATGTGGACAGTCACAGCACACTCAAAGACTGTCTCCTGGAGGAGGGACGAACGCTTCTGGAACTCATCACCTCCCACAAATCAGGTACAGTTCTGGCAAACCACACATTTATTATTAATGTTTGTATTAACATAGTGACCTTCAGAATTTAAAAATCCTCAAGCTACTGCTTCTGAATCATCGAGCACACTCCTTTTCACATACATAACAAATGCCGTGTGGCCCGATGAATTGAGTTCTAGAATAAAGCAGAGAGACAGGCGCGGGAGTTGGCCGAGCACTATATGAAGAGCGCAGGAATTAAGAATGGCGAGTTCAGGAGTCAGGGGCCATTGCAGACACTCGTTCCTGCACAAGATCTCTCTTGCTCTGTGATTATTCACCTGAAGAGTCTGCCAGTGTGTTTGGCAAATCCACTAAGCTGACTTCCTTGCTGGTGTGTCTGGTGTTCGCTGGGTAAAGCCGGCTACTATTAAATATGCAGATGGCTCGCAGAGTTAGAGCAGTACCTTATAATACCCCGACAGCCCTGTTCTGTGGTGCCACAGTGTGCGACATCTCCCCCACCAACTATACAAATACAGTACAAACATGCATGCTCATGCCTATACTGTAGGCCTTACCTTTTTTACTGTATGGATCTTAAAAAGCAATACTGTACACTTTTCGTAATATTGAGTTCTTTTTACAAGTCAAAATGTTAGTCAAGGCCTCTTGAGTAAAGTAGTTGATATGACTACTTTTAATGTTTCTGAAGCCATATGATCACCATATGAAAATAATTAAATTTAAGGCATTATTCATTCTCAAATCAAATCAAATCAAATCACTGATCAACACCTGTTTACAGAGCCCAAATAAATATAGGGACTACGTCAATAACATCAAACCTCATTGGTCCTTGTACATCTCATGACTAAATGTCATGACACAAAGTTGTTCTAGAGGCAAAGCAATTTTTTCAAAAATGATTAAGTCAGTCATTTGCATCCATGTATCGAATAAGATCACAATGTGTTTTAAGAAAGCAAATGGGTCAATTTTGACTTCATGTTGACTTTACATGGTCCATGTTGAACACTTATAATGTTTTTTTGTAATTTAATTTTGCTATACAACTTTCCACTTTCTCTCTGACCGGTGAGGTGTTTTTTGGCACTGTACCTTTAAGATTTCTATATGCAAATGTCCTTTGTTATAATTGGCTAACCTGTGTGTTTCAGCATAGTTCACATTGTTATGCTGTAAGGGTTCTGCCTTTAGTATTTTTTTTTTTCCCCTTTGTGGTTGAGCCCTGTAGAGGTCGACCGTTATAGGAAGTTGGGAAGACAAGCCGATAACCGACTAATCGGATGATAGTTTTTAAAATGGATACTGAATGAAAAAACAAGATTTAAAGTAGGGATGCACCGATACCACTTTTTCTCTTCCATTCTGGAAATCTCAGTATCGGCCGATACCGATACCGATTTTTTGGAACCCATTCAACTTATATATTGTTATAAATTGTAAACAAATACTAATGATGACAATAATAATAATAATAATAATAATAAATAGTTATTAATATTATTATTATTGAATTTTAATAAAAATTTGAAGTACAACAGTAATATATTTAAGTCGTGCACTTTTTAAACCCTCACGCTTTTATTTTTTACACATACAGGAAGTCCTGTATGTTTCTGTATGTAGGCAAGTTCAAAGTAGTTTCATTCGCTTCTTATTGAAATTCTGGTCAAATGCACCTCTGGTGCTGTTCACATATTATAAGTGAACCGAACTGTTGAGCATCTACATCGGAGATGTTGTTCGTGACGAGCAGCGCCATTCACTGATGCATTGGAGCTGCGCCCGCATTTTATATATTTACTTATTCAACACAGCCTATTGTGATTCACAGAGCTATTGCACGTCTTCAAGTGGCTGATCACTTCACTTCTAGTGAGGGCTCTTTAATGTGAAACTACGGAAAACTAGTGAATTGCAATGTCTTATGCTTTTTGAACACTTATATAAGATTCAGTGATATTTTTGTTTGTATTTTGCGCTGTTACGCTCGTTTAAATTCTCAAAGAAACTCGTCACACACTCACACACACCGATCACTTGATGATTATCTAATCAAAATGACAAAAATATGTATTATCGTGAGGATAAAAAAT